>CM021107.1:489453756-489782741 GCA_007115665.2 Sequoiadendron giganteum
AGGCAAGTCTAATCTTGGATCAACCCCTGGGCCCCTAGGTCTGTAGGGTGTGTCAGTCTTGTGTCCCTTAGGTCTCTAGGGTGTGTCTATTTTTTCATCTTCTCATCTTCTCATCTTGTTTTCTTTTCGTTTCGTCTTGTATGTCCCTATCTAGTTGGTACTTAAAAATAGAGGTCACTAGTATCACGAGATCCAATCGATTTCAGATATCCTGCGTCATGTTGATCTTTTAGTTTAGTTTCCATCTTTGGTCTCAACAGGATGCATACTTCCTAATAGACTGCATCAATCCCATCCACCCTTTTGATCATGTGGAAAAGGAAATTTGAAATTGATTGTTGTCTTTTGATTCTTTTGACAATTTTTTTAATCATTTACACCTCCTATTATACCTTGTCAGGGTCGCAACGATCCATCATATCACGATGCGCTTTGACTAGTAAACATAGGGGTGTATCTTGATCTTTTTGTCTGATTTTGTCTTCTTGGTTGTCCCACGTATTACCCACCAAGATCCTCGTGGTCTTGTGTTATGGTCGGGCATCCTTTGTGTTTGCAGTTTTCCAACATCAGGCCCAACCAAAGCCCTTGTGACTTTGGAATATTGGACTAACATTTTTTTTGTTGTGTCAATCCTATGCATGTGATGCGACGTCACCTTGGTTCCTCATACCCTGGTGCATAACATGTCATGCTATATCAAATTAAGTGCTCATTACAATAGCAACATAATGCATAACAATTAAATTGCTTGATTTGGTTACTATCCATTCATATCCCCATCTCCCATCCTCTCATTTATCAATATCCACCCATCCATTCATCCTAAATCTTTCTAATCCATTCATCCTTCATCACTCTCCCTCATCTATCCATCTTATCTGTTTTCATCACTCCACTATCTACGTCCTCATCATATCATCATCCCTCCAATCTACTTAGGATAATATAGATTTGTTAGTCTAAGCATCTTTTCATCCATACTCTTCATCATATCATAATCTCTTTAATCTCCTTAGGCTAATATAGATCTGTTAGTCTAAGCATCTTTTCATCCATCCTTCTCATCATATCATCATCTTTTCAATCTGCTTGGGATAATATAGATTTGTTATTCTAAACATCTTTTCTTCCATTATTTTCATTTATTTCAACAATCTCACATCTCAATCCAATCTTAGTCCATTCAATCCAACACAAATCTTCTAATCATATCCTTGGTCTTCTTTCCAGCCTTGCTACAAGCCTTGATCCACTCATCATCATCATCATCATTGGGATATATCCTTCCCTATCCTTTTGTATTGTTTTGGGATGTATCCTTCCCTCATCAACAACACTCTCATCATCATCATCAAGATGTATCCTTCCCTCATCAACAACACTCTCATCATCATCATCGGGATGCATCCTTCCCTATCCTTGTTTTATTTTGGGATATATCATTCCCTCATCAACAACGCTCCATATATCATCACTCCATCTTGGCTTGTAGCTTGACCGAGGCAACATCATATTTGTCCTTGAATCCATTTGTGCTTTTTGTTATCTCTTCATCTCTCCTATTCTCTATTCTATCTATCATTTGTATCATCTTCCCCATCTACTCTTGTAGTATCTCATCCATTTCGAGAGTACACCCGTGTTCTCTTGAACCCGCACGTCCTCCCTAGGAGGCATCCTAAATCCTTAATCTTCATCTTCACTCCCACCATTTTTCTTCCTAGTCACTCCTTTGAATGACGGGCATCTTCCACAATCTAACCATCTTCTTCTTGGAGCTGTCTTTTAATCTTCTTTGAAATGATACAACTTTGTAACACCATCTCAAAGAGGGGAAAAATGTAGACACCTAAATTTGACTACTTATATTTGGTCAAATTCATCCCTTTTTGTCTAAATATCCTTCTACCCACATTAACTAAATATTATTGCCATTATTTAATTAATATACTTAAATTCCTCTAAATCCCTAAAGTATTTAGTTAAATAATTAAATACCTTACCCTTTATCCCTTTCCTTCAAAAATTAAATAAATAATCCACTTATTTAATGCCTTTTATCTCCCATGTACCCCATAATCTATATCTTATCCTAATTTACTTGTTAATCCCATCATTAGGGATGTGACACATTCCTAATCCATGATTAGGAGGTGTCACATCCTCCAACTTTTTCAATTTTTCTCCTAATCCTCATTAGCCACCTAACCCTCTTCTAATCCTTCATCAATTAGTCTAATCAACCCCCTTTAGTCAATTATCCCCATCCCCCAAATAATTTTTAATTCCTTTTTGTCTTTTCAAGGTCCTTTTGAGGAATTTTTAATTCCTCTCTCATTCCCTAAGGAATATTAAATTCCTTTTCTCCTTCCCAAGGAATATTTAATTCCTTTTATCCTTTTCATGCATATTAAAAAAAGAATTTTTAATTCCTTTGGTCAACTTGTGATCCCAGCCCTTGATTCTCTTCAAAGAATGAATCTTGACCATTCATTCATCTCTCCTTTGCAAAATGACTAACACTTAGCCATTTTGGCACTCATTCAACCATTCACTCTCTCTATCACATTCAACCATAATCTCAATCTCTCGAGCCTTCAATCACCATAGCCATCTTGCATCCAAATCAAGCTACAACAAATCGTTATGATGTCAAAATCGATCTAGGAGCATACAAATCAAACAATCAACAAAGACCAATCAACCGATCAACTTAGACAAGGTATAACACTCTTTTTGTCTTTTATTTTGTTGATGTTCAACTAGGCCAATCTTGAGGTGTTGTTTGTGTTTTTCCTTGCTTGCATTTTGTTTTAT
The DNA here is from genome assembly GCA_007115665.2 of Sequoiadendron giganteum. Lineage (NCBI taxonomy): Eukaryota > Viridiplantae > Streptophyta > Pinopsida > Cupressales > Cupressaceae > Sequoiadendron > Sequoiadendron giganteum. The sequence continues at coordinate 489,456,577 of CM021107.1, forward strand.
TTTACATTCTAGACTAGGTAAAAAAACTTGCACACAATTATATATATATACATATATACATTTAATGTATATACTTATCCATACACATATATATTAAATACACCAAGTACAACATACACTCAATACAAAGACTTAATCACTATGGCACAAATCAGCTTAACAAACATAGAGAATAACAAACAATCACCCAAGCGGTCCCATTAACCCAAAACTATCATTAACATTAACTTACCGACACTTAGCCTAAACTGACCCGACAAAGCTTGTCTAACCTAGGTTGTGAGTGTGTAAATTAACTCAGGTAGGTACATTAGTGGTTTCCATACCAAATTCCTCTCATGGGTGTTACTCTCCCTCTCCTTACTATAGGGCTTGATTCTTTGCTGCATCCAACTTAGCGCATCATAATGAAGTTACCCAATAACATATAAACCATATTCATCATTTATAATTTGCATCATTAAAACATTTGAAAATTAATCACATCATAATACATATTCATTTATCTCATTCATCCATTGAACATATCAAATTTATAATCTTGCATTTAAAATCATATTTACTCATAAAAGTAAAAGTAACTCGTAAATACACAATGGGTGTAACATACCCTCCACCTTATGAATCATCATCCTCGATGATTTAAAGTATCAAAACATATAGATAGTCATATAAAGGTTTTACTTTAAATTTCCCTATCATGCATGAAATAGGTAAAATTGTATTAATAGAAAAATAATCTTACCTCGTACGATTGTGCTATGTAATCTTGTCCTTTTTGGACCTTGCACTAAGTGACCCTACTAACGCATTAGAAGAACTTGCATGCTTCAAGAAACTCTCTCCCTTGAGAACTATACACCATAAATACATTAAAATAACGACTCAATATGTACATCATAAGTACGATAGTGATTGACTAGAAAACACGTTCATATTGGCTAACACAAAACTGCCCTTAGCGCAACCAAAATAGAAAAGAAAAGTTAGTGCATTGCGCACTATACTGTGGGTCCCATCCTTACTCTGGTCTTTACACCGTCGAACAATTTAGAAGCCATGGACAACCATCACTAATACTAATGCCCATATTGAGCATAGTAGTATTACTTATTGACTCATACTTTGTATCACCAAAGATTTCCTACCTACCATTCTTCTTCGCTTATTTCTTCCTTGATCATCTTGATCTACTCTTCCATTTCTGACAACATTTCCAGACTAAGGCTAATCCTATTTCCTAGCTTATCCCAAATTATAAGAATTCAGCCCTTACTTTTATATAATGTTTCCAATGGATTAAATCCAATTGTGGAATGATTTTACAACTAAAGCATATCCATGCTAAGGAAGTGGTTTACAACTCTATGTCTAGTGGTTTCTATCATAAAGAGTGATTTTTAAAGTTTGAAACCACTTTTCAAATCTAAGGAAATATACTTGAAAGTAGGGGAATATATTAGTGACCAAGTATATTGACATCAACATGATGTCAACTACCTCTTCCCCCAACTTTCCTCTCTACTCCAATTAAATTTTTTATTTGGTACTCAAACTTCAAGGGCTCCATTCTCAATCATATAGGCTCCATTTTACAAGTTTTTTTTAATAATGGGTGCTGCCACAATAGTTATTTACAATTTTTGAGAAAATATAATGATTTAAGCCTTAAAAAGTTCCATTTTAAGGATTCCAATTGAAGAGGATTTGATCAAACCACCTTATATCAAACCTCCTTGGATAGAACCTCGCTAGTTTTAAACCATACCTATAAATGAGTCTCCTTTACACCTATCAAAATGCTGATAAAAAATCACTTTTGATTTACCTTTTGGGGGATCAAATGAATTCATTTAAAATTTATTTGAAATGATTATGGTAGTCCTCGAAATGAGCTATCCAACAAATATAATTTTAATATGTTTTGTTTTTATTATGTATTTGTTTTTTTAGTTTTATTAAACATAGGTTTTTCATTGAAAATGAAAGTGTTTGTTCTGCACATGTGGAAAAATAATAGATTATCAAATATGAAAAAATGAAAAATATGAGTGCACCAGATATTGAAGTCCTTGATCCAACAAAATAAAAATAAAAATTGATATATACAAAAAAAGTTACGCGTTATACGGTCGCACTATGTCTGAATTGTAATTGGTTTGACTTAGAAACTTGATGAAAGAAAAAATATTGAATAAAAAACTGTCTAACCAAGTGGAAGCACTAGATATCAGAGTTACACATCTAAATTTGAAATAATTAGAATTTTATCCTTCATGGAAAAAAAATTATGCGTTATACGGTGTGCGTCACATTTTAAAAATGTTGTTTTTTGAAAAAAAAAAACAGTTTTCATGGGAGATGGAAAAAGAAGTGCAATCTGATTACAAAAATTTTGAAAAAAATATTTTTAGAATCAACAAACAAAATGTGGCGAGGCTCTAGTTTGCATCATCTTCAAATTCCTCATGGTTTAGCTGCTATAGGTTCCCGAATGTGAAGATTTAGTTAAAAATAATAATTTCAGTGTCCAATTTGGCCAAAAATTGTAAACCACTATTGTGGGATCACCCTAATATAATTTTCAACAATATAACTTTAACCACAAGACACATAATTATAAACACTTGGTTACGTTGTTTTTATGATATTATAATTCCCTACAACTTGGAAACAACTAATTCATCCTCGTGAATGAAGTCATTTTGTTGAAATAAGTTGTCAACATGCAAACGTTTGCACATAAAAATATACAATGTATACCATTAGCAACGATAATAAACCACATTTAGATTCTCCCCTAATAAAATTATTCTATTGCGTCCTAGAACTATTGGTCCAAAATCCTAGAATTTGTTTTCACCTTTAGGGCTAGGGGGTGTCATCAAGAAGGTAAAACAAAGGTCATTAACAAGCTAAGTAAGTTTTAGAGCCAAGAATGAATATTCTCCTCTATATGTTGGTCTCAACTTAGACATAGGAGGGTATGCCTATAGGTATCTTAAACAAGATTAAAAACACTAAAATATAAGGAAAATCTAGATTACTACGATTGTATCCAATGTTAGTCCAACCCCCAAAGGGCATCACTAGGTTAAAACGAACAAACTATTCAATAACCTCTTATATAGTTGATAGGATCATCATTGTGAGAAGTGTAATGCGCAAGAAAATTGACATGATCAACAAGGCTAAATAAATTGGTATGCTTCATGAGTGGTGTTTCCCCAGTTAACTACTAGAATCATAAACTACAATAAAAAATCTACTACTAAAAAGGTGGTGAATGATTTATTCTTTATAGTGTTGATGAATGTACCACTAGATGTCAAGGGTAGTGCTTGTTTATTGGGAATCATAGTCACATTCAATACACGGAAAAATAATTGAAACTAGAAAGATTAATGATCTAGCAATTTTTATGCATCGAATATGTCAAATAAGAGCATGATATGCTTATTAATCCATCATATAACTACATTAATCCATGTATGATATTGAGAGAGATCATTACAAAAATTTCATAAAGCTTTAGAATGTTGTCACATTCATCAAAATCAATATTAGACTTGTGCTAGCAAATGTGGCAAAAAAGAAACCCTCAATATGACCAAAAGGCTCTTTTAGACTTGTACAAACTACCATGTAGAGACCCTATTACATAAATCTCTACAAAATATGAAACTCTTATTAATTTTGTAGAATTGTTACCATCAAAATGAACTAGGACTAATGTGGATTGAGACTTTGAATTACTTATGAACTTGTGTGGCTCCTTGAATTAAAAACTACTAACACCAATTTTAGAAAAAGTTGTAAAGTAATATTTATGGTCTTCATTCAATTGCTATAGATGGATCTCATGGATGGAGAGGAAACACTCACCAAATGTGTGAAAATTTAGCAAAATATGGAACATCACATGCAAGGGAGGAACAAGTTATTAGAACCTTTAAAAAAATGGGGAATTGATACAGGAGAATTTAGGAGGGAGGAAAATCAACAACCCTCATAATGGTAATAGGGGTGACCAAGCACTAGTTTTTCAAGTTGACTAATGGAATCGCAGCCAAACATCAAATTGATGTGATTTTGGAGGAAAAAGGTGAAAAGGTGAATTTGAAAAGTTGTTAGGATAGGTGAAAATGTGTCTCGAGGATTTTTGGTTTGAAATGGGGATTTGGTAGAAAAATGGAGCTATTTAGTGCCTAGTGGGAGTTCGGATCTAAGAGGAACCTTTGGACTACTTGGAGGATGAAGTGAGCAAGACTTGATGATGGGAGGGGAAATGCAAGAAAGAATCAATGAAGTGAGTGATAAGTCCATGTGAGCATCCAAGGTTCAACGTAATGGGGGAAGGTTAAGGATCAAACACCAAGGAGGAACACAAAACAAGGAACTACAACGTAGGGAAGGATCAAGCCATGGATTCGAGAAAGGAATGGGGACTGGGAGCAAAGGAGTCACAAGGACCAACAATCAACATGGAGTTGGCACTTGGAACTTGGGTGCCAACATTCTAAGTTCCTCCATAATCCCAAGGTCGATATGGAAGAGCAAAGAACTAGGGAGTTGGAGAGCACAACAAATTGAGGACTTTGGACTTGTGAGAGAAAACACAGAAGGGGAGGGAGGGATGAGATTAGAGAGGAAATTAGAACCAAAAGAGGTGAGGACTTGGACTTTATGATAAATAAAGATCTAAGGAGGCACAATAGATGGGGGTCGGGCAACAAATTTGACTCGGGATGTTCCAAGTCTAAGGCCTTCCTCAAGAATTGAAACTTGATGAGATCTTGGAACTTGGTTTCAAGTTTTCCCACATACTCACAATCTAGGAAAGAACTCATAGACTCCCAAAAACATGGAAAGGAAAACCATAAGGCTTTCATCATGAGGGGATTACATATACAAGGAAAATTTCTATCAAAACTCATGAACTTAGTTTGATTTTACAAATTTTAGAGGGGTCTAAATAGATTCTACACTATAATTTGACATGATTGCACCTACAATTCTATGTAGGCTCCCCCACAATCTTCTTTAGTATAATAAAATTTGAACTATTTGGTACTTGCCACTAAATATTTCACCTCTACTAGATGACAAGTAAATTATGGGGAAAGTAGTGCAAAAAAACAGCTTTAGGATCTTGAGTCAATCACCTTGTTCCAATAAAAAATGGGGATAGTGAAAAGAACATATATTTCTCCTCTACAAGTGCATATTTTTTTAGCATTAATGTACTTCCTATATTTTAAAATATTTAAAAAATTCTTAATAATGAGAAATACTCTAAATCAACTCACTTATGATCACTCTATACAAAATGAGTTGTAAGAAAAACATCAACTCTATGATAATTGTATTAATATAATAACTTAGATTTATTTGCTTATTCTAAAATCAAATACACCAACAATACATAAAATCTTAAAAATATTTTTCTATGTTTAGGTTATAAAACAAAATTTAAAATTATAAGAAAAATTATTATAATTAAAACTGTTATGCAAAAGTTATCTCTGAAGGAGCATTTTTAATAAATTATTTTCATTCGAAAAACAATCAAATTGTGAACATTTGTAAAAGTCTTGAATAATAAGATATAATTGTGGTAACTAGGAAAATACTTCTCAATTTGACAATTTATTTATTTTTTGAAATTTCACTTTTGCAATCACAATTCTCTTTATTTTTAAAATATCACATCTATGTAATATGAACCAACTTAAATTTATAAAACATTGTTTATAATTAAATGATATGAAGATCTTTTAAAAAAGCTTATCTTTGCTTCAAGGATATTTATTCAAAAATTCTCTACTAACAAGGTCAACTACGTGAAGGTGGGCGCTCACATTGCCTCCCCTAATCGACCTAAGACAACCACAACACAACACAACATAACATGCACATAACAACACATCACAACATTACACAAAACACAAAAGAACAAATTCATTTTATTTTATTTATAAAAAAAATTAAATACTTTTAAATATAAAAACTTAAATATTGATGGTTATAAAAATTATATTACATGTCATCATATTTTATAATTTATTGCAATCATATATATTTTTTAATTTTTAGAATCTCCGCACGTATTTAATATGAACTAACTCAAATTTATAGATCAATGTTTATAATTCAATATAAAATTTATTAAAAGAGCTTCTCTTAGCTTCAAGAATATTTATTCAAATATTCTCTACTAACAAGGCCAACCACGTGAAGGTGGAAGCTTGCATGGCCTCCCCTAATTGACCTAAGACAACCACAACACAACATCACACATAACAACACATACAACATCATACGAAACACAAAACAACACATCACAACATTACACAAAACACAAAACAACACAACACAGTACAACAAATTCATTTTTTTTCTTTTATAAAAAGGTTATTTACATACTTTTAAATATTCAACTTAAGTATTGATCGTTATAGAAATTATATTGCATGTCATCATATTTAATAATTTATTATGATACATTACTAAAAAAGAAAAATTATTTTAAAGTCATAAAAACAATTAGTATGTCATTTATATTGATGGTCAAATAGCGCAATAATATTTATATGTGATGTGTTTTATTATGTGAAAGAAAAATATCATTTGCAATAATATTAATATGTAGTAGGTCAAATGTGCATTTTATAAATATGGAGACATGATTATGTCATGTGAATTGCATTCATAAAGTGGGTTAATGTCTATTGTTTAAATGTTGTTTTCATTCAATTTGTCATTATGGTATGGTTATGTCATGCGAATTGTCCATACTTTATATTATTTTTGTAAAGGTGATTTATGATTGTCCATTATCAATTATTTGATGAGGTGACATGTCGTGGTTCATAAATGAAATTTATTAGTAATATATGATTTGTAACTTTAATGGCAATATTAAAAAAAAAACAAAAACATTAACCAAAAAACAAAAACAAAAATGCAAAGGTGACAAAAGAGACATGCCTTAAAGAATGGTCTTGGCCTCTTGACCATTCTTTAAGCTGTCAAAAAAATGCGACCTTATGGAATGGCCATGGTCAATGACCATTCCCATCGATCTTTGAAAGGGGTTTTTAACCCCTTCCAATAACTTTTTTTTATTATACATTGTATTTTTACATATTACAAAGCTATTAGGTCAATGCAATTGACAAATATATTACATATGCTGCTCTAAATATACACCAACAACTTCACTCCTACCCTTTATCCCACCGTGATGGTGAAATTAACTAACTCAAAAAGTTGCTTAGTTGTGTTGGGATCCTTGTTAGCAAATTACTTGACAACTCGTCTATTCCAAGAGCAACATGCAAGAAACACATAAAACAAAGGCAATTAGTCAAAGAAAATGGTCATCAAAACAATCTAAAACATCAGGCACATGTACATACCACGACTCTTTTTTATATTCTTTCCAACCTCACCAAGCACATCAACTTCAATGATTTCAGCTTCTTTGTATAATATCAACCCACGGACAATCATAATAGCTACAAATTCTCTCAATTGTAGTCCCAACATTTCACAGCTTGACGAAAAGTAGTTAAATAAATAATATATTGAAACGTAATGACCTAAACATGTTTGCGATTTAAAACAATGGTACCTACTTAATAAAATTTCAAAGCTTACGAAATAAAGAGAGAGCTAAAGAAAAAAGAAAACCACAAACCTAAATTTCCCTTCCAGCATTTTCCTCATAATCTTGTCTGCAAGAACATAAAAATAAATATAAGTCAATCTATTAGAAATGAAAATAGAGCAAAACATTTATTGCTAAGAAAAATAAAATCAAGATAAAAAATGGCCTCTCAAAGACCACGAATCAATGAATCAGTCTGTTAGGCTTGTGATGCAACCAGGGGAGGTCCTACAACACACTCAAACATAATATCAAGCAACAGCAACATTTCCAAATCACAATTCCTCAAGGCTCTCTTTGTCTCATCCAATCCACTCAATTCCTTGTAGCACTGGAAACTGACTAAATCGGGTAAATCTTCTTGTGAACTCTCAGACCAGAACTACCACTGTTTCATGGACCCATTATTGCACTCTCCAACACACTCACAAATCACAATAGACTTCCTTTGAACTATTTCTCCAAAACCTGATTTCTATGCCAACTAATCTTCATCAAATTAAGCCTATTTTCCAAAAGGACACTATCTTAAACTTTCCCTTTCACTCCAATCTCAATTGGGAAGCAATTTATAGGTGTCCAAACCTAGGAATCCACAATCACTTGTCAGGAACTCAACCTCCAAGATGCCTAACTCCAAAACCCTCCATTTTAGCCATAAACATAGGGTTTATTGAAAATCACCCATCCAACGCTCACACAACCTTGTCAATACTTCAAACAGGTCCAAAAACCTCCGCATATGCTCAATACAACCTCAAACTTTGCTTCACCAACAAGATTCAAACCTTGACATCACAAAACCTCAAAATTTCACGAGGAAAACACATATTTCAGACTTAGGGCTTCATGCCCAACACATTTCTTAACCTCCCCGGCACTCACTCACCATTCTCACACCTCTTTTATTGATGGTGCAGACCCATTCCTCAAGCCACAGTGATCACAGTATGAGGAATGGGTCAAATCCTCGTTTTATAAGACTTGCAAACCCCTAAAACTGTGTGTACACACTGGTGCTAGAAATTTGTTAATAAAATGCACTGATTACAATGAAAAACCTTCAGAGATGATTCAAAAGAAAGATAGAGACATATACTATGCTATTCCAAAAAAATTTGAATCATTAAAGTGTTGTACGGGCCGTACAGTCCCAGCAAGCTTCAGAAAATACAAGAAAAAAAAGGAGAAAATCAGAGTTTTATTAGTATTTCAATCTTCTAAAATGCTTCCACCACTTCACAACGCGTTCCTCATCATATTTATGATGTTTTCCCACCAAAACAAACTACTACAACTTCCTGAACCGCCCTTTCAAATATCATGACCGTTGGTCTTCTTAATTTTCCTTTTACAACATTTTCAAATTTGCAATTTTGCACAATTTTGCAAATTTTCAACATTTTGCACAATTTTGCAAATTTTCAACATTTTGCACATTTTGAAGTCTTGACCACCTAAACACCTATAAACTGACAAATACGACTTATTACCATACCAAATGGTCTAATGACCTTATTTTATGCCTATCACCTCAAAACTTCAAAGCCTACTCATTAACTTCCTAAACGGACAAAACTTATTCAATGGTGCCCCTTCACCTGCTTGCCTGCACATATTGTTTACTTGCAAAAATACCCATATCTTTGTTTCTCTTCCTGGACTGTGAGAAAAATGTATAGTCAGGCAGGGCCTTTTCTTTTCTTCCCATGATGCTTGCTGCCTCTGTAGTTTTCAAGGGATCCTATGTTTTTCTGGAATCACAAAAGTGTCCTCGGATGATGTGGGTAGGGTAGTGCAAAGGCCCCCACAGTCTCCACTTGTGTATTTGTGCTTTGGACCCTCTGTCCCTTCTTTTCACTTCATTGACAAGCAGTACTAGCATATATACCCATGCGCACATGCATAGTTATTGCTTATAAACATAGAGTGGGATATTTTTCTTAAGGATTTGTCCTCGGGATTAGCAACTCTTTTTTTTTGCGGCAGACCTACATACCACTGGCCTGGACAGAAGAACAATGTTTTTCATTTAAGGTCTAGGTTCTAGAATAACATCAATGTTGTATATATCTAACCCATAGCAAGTCAACACCAGGGAATTGGTTGGTTTTCTTTAGAGAGGTCTTTTAAAGGATCTATCGGTTGTTTGGGTTTATTCACATTCATATTTCCACAAGGAGGAGGAAGGGCAGCCTAATAATTGGTTTTCGAGTGCTTTGTCATTCTCTTTCGTTTGGGCTATTTGTGTGTAGCAGTTAAATGAGGTGTAGCATTATCATATAATGCAAGTGAAGGAAAAGAATGGACATTCTTGGGATTTTATCTCCAAGATCAAATAATTTGTGGAATAGGAGCACTATATAAGATTTAAGACTTGCTTTTCATGCAGATGGTCTGTTATTGCAGTCCAATTATGGGGAATAACTGATAATGACATAGAGAACTACTCAAATACAAAACTGAAAAAGAAAAATATTAATATTAAAACTAAATAAACTAAGGTTTACAGCTTCGAGGAAACAACACCTTTTTAATTTTTATTGTCTTTCTCAATATAATCAACTGCAATTCTAATCTTCTCTTCCTTGAGGTGTTCGTCAAGATGTTATTTTCATCTCCTGCAGCATTTAGACACTACGAGCTAGGGTGCCTCCCAGGCAAGTGACAACAATGTCCACCAACTTCTCTGCATCTCTTTAAGAAAATTCAGAAATAACTTTCCTTGAATAGGAGACAGCCAAACAAAGCAAAACATTGTTGTGTCAAAAATCAAAGGCAAAATATTGGGTACCCTTCAGACACAACCATAACGCCCTCTTTACCAAAAACTTACCTTCAGACTCAAGATCCATGGCAGTGGCAACATGGAAAACACCTTCACAGCCATCAAATGCAGCGTCAAAAATTCCTTCATCATCCAGATCTGCTTTCTAAAGTGCCAAACTCTCTCTAGCCTCTGGTAGATCCAAAAAATGCTTGGTCTTCACTGGATTCCCTGTTCAACAAAGAAAAAACATGAAATTATAACTCTATTGTCAAATGTGACAGCGAATTGGCAATTTCATTAGCCACATCTTGCATATGGAAAAAATAAATTTCACTTAAATTTAAAGATTCTTTTGCTTAAAACAAAGTACAATGAAGTAAGAAGTACACCAGGCAACTAAAGCAATTAAAACTGCCTATGAAAATCTATGATTACTACTATAGATGAAAGAGATCTGTAAAGAGTTTCATCAATTCAGCCTCTGAATGCAAAATCAATCTTTGCACCTCTCCCAAAGCAATCCTGTAATGTTGTCTCCTACTTGACTAGTCGCTCCCTTCAACAAATGCCACACATGCTCAAGATCAAAGGAATTTAAAATACTAGATTAATTTGTAATAACCCACTGACAATGGAAAAGAATTGAGTGGAAGGATCATCATCTGCTATACAAGTCTGAACCTAAAGAAAGTTGGTTGACATACACATCCTATGGAGCCATAGTTTCAGTAGCAAAAACAACTTTACAAAACTAAAGTAAAGTATGAAAATCTAAAAACTCATACGAATAATGAATACAATTTGATAGGTTGTACAATCCAGTTTAGCCTAAATAGTAAAACTACAGTAGTAATTTGTTGTCACAACTTGATACATCATGAACTAAAATCTTATATCTGGATATAGAAAACTTAAGAAAATTGGGTATTCAGAGGTATATTCAATACATATTCATAATTTCACAGTTTCTCTATTAGGAACATGAATCAATTTAGAACATTCAATGCTCTTTTACAGGTCCTAGAAACCTATCAAATGTATTATATAACTTAAAGTCAGCACATCATGTTATGTAAAATTATCCAAAAGATGGGTATATTTTGAAAAAGTGGCAGTTCATAAGAAACACTTACTTCTCTTTTCCAGATACTATAAACTAACCAGTTGGGTTTAAATTGTGTTATAGAAACATAATTACCAATTAAAAAGCAATGCCCTCTAAATTTTAGAAAACTGGGTATTCATAAGAAGATTCAATACACTTTGACTGTTCCTTAAAAGCAATCAATAAGCATATTTAACTACCCGGGTCGCGTACACTTGCTCTAACAGTGTATCCTTTCTCAAGCAAGCGCATAATAAGCCATGATCCTATGAATACAGGAGCCCGAGTGACACTCACTATTTTTTCAACTTCCTCCCCCATTAGGACCTCTGCTACTGCCTCTGACATCACGTGGGAAATCTCCTCACCAAAAGCCATTTCACCAAGAAAGTACTTAGTTCAGCTCCAAGTCCCTTTCTGTATATGCCAGATTATCTACCTGTGTTTATATCATGCCCGCACATAGAAGATCCTATCTACAAATTTCATAGCTGCGATGATTAGATACATGCTCCAGCTACTATCGCTTCAACCAAGATCCTATCTACAAATTTCATAGCTGTGACGATTAATTAAAATCATTCAATAAGCATAATTAACAACCTGGGTCGCGTACAGTTGCAAAACGCATAGCCTGCATCTGCAAAGATTGTAATAAGAGCATGCTCTTTCATATTGAAAAGGCCAGGATTCAACGAGAAGTAACCCAAGAGAGGCACTCTGTATTTTGTAGTGGGCAGAATCAGAGGCTTCTTCCGTACCCAAAGAATTGATTCAGGAAAGACTGCCCCAAAAACCGCATGCGGAAAGTCCATACTAGAATTAAAGGATCCTTTTCTGTAGATTGCCCGAAGAGAGATCTAGAATTTGTATAGTCAGATCACTGAGAACAAAATAATCAGTAATTAATTTTCATTATATCAAAATAAACAACATAATAAACAGAATGTGTACAAAGAATTACCTAGAAGAATAATTTTGCCGCCTCCAGCATTTTTTTTCTGCCTCTTTCTCTGCTTCCACAAATCAAAATACCAAGAAACCAAGAAAAAAATACAAACAAAAGAAATAGAAAAAACAAATCATCAAATTAAACAAATAAAAAAAAACACAGAACAAACAAAAAAACAAAACAAATCAATGACCAGCGTGCACGCATACAAAACCCTTACCAGAAGGAAAACAAAACAAAATTATAACAAGAAAAAATAGAAAAATCGATTCAAAAAAAGGAACGCTCTCCGTTCAATAAGATGTACCAAACAGATTATGTGCCTATCCTGAGAATTTCATTTGCTTGAAGGCTTCTAAAGCCTTGTCAGCAAAACCATTTCGTGCCTATCCTGCAATCGTGGCATTCCACGAGGCCACATTTCTTTGAGGCATTTTGTCGAACAGTTTAGGTGCATTGTCCATGCTTTCACTTTTTGCATACACATCTACCATAACATCTGACGAAATTCTTCTATCATTTATGATTTGATGGTGATGGTGTCCCTTTCAGCTGCTTCCCTCGTCCACAAGGAAGTTATGAAGAAATGCGAGGAAATGTGCTTCGTATGCTTTTTCTTACCCTCGTATGCTTTTTCCCGCTCTCCCTCACAACGGTCGAATTTGAACTCATTTGCACATAGTCGTTACATGTCTTGGAATGGTCGTCTTCAAATAGTTGTCACTTGGTTTATCCTAGTTTAAGATGGAAATGAATTCAAATTTAAAATTTCAAATTAAAAGTCTAAATCTCTAACCTGTTATTGTATCATGGTATTTAAAGACATTCAATGTTTCATTAATGTATATGTAATTTATTGCGGCAAAATCGTTAGAGTATGTTTCAATTTTTAAAAGGAAAAATAATTGACTCTGTTTCTTTTACATATAATCCACATGTATGCTTGTGTATGTTGTCTTTGACATTAGTTTTCATTGTTAACTCACTCTCATAATGGTTTGACCTAGGATAACATGTTTTGAAAGTTATTCATGAAGATCGTATTAACCACATTCAGCGACCAAAGGAGAAAAGATACATATAGCTTTGTTGAATGGACATTATATCAAATCACTTGGACACATGGCATAGTTTAGTTTCTTGTGTCAAATCAAATATACTTGGATCGAGATTGAACCCAAGGGATGAAAGATTGGACTACACAAAATCATAAGACTACATAGAATCTGAAACATTCAGTTGACTAAGGATGGTCAATTTATGTACAATAACAAATGGATTTTGCTTGACAAATTTGTAACATTATTCCATCATTAGTCTAGACCCAAGTACCATATCCTCTCATTTAAATAGATCTCATTTATTACTATCTATTTAGTAGATTTCATTTTAGATTTTTTCAGGTTTGGATCAACTTTTATCTACATATGCTTATCATACCTTTGACTCTACCCACCTACCCTTGGATAATCCATCATCATCATTATTCTTAAATTATTCCTTAGTTGATATGCATGCATAAATTTTTAATTTTGAAATGTTATTATCTTTTTTGACACATGATCCTTCTATCCTTGATACTCTCATGATATTAAATATGCTATCTAGACGAGGATGAAAATTTTCTATGGAGGTGTTATTTTATCATGTATTAGCATTTCCCTCCACTAAGTTGATTTGGGTACATCCTTTTATTTTATATACAACTCACTTGTGGGAAAGAGTTTATATTGATTTCATTTATTTTATGGCTTGTAATAACGATTAGCACATACCTAGTAACAATATACCACATGCTAAACATACAACTAGCATGACAACCATTGATAACATTGCATCTCTTCATGTATTCAGGACATTATTATACCTTTTAATGATGAATCTATTGTATATCATAATAGCCCTATGTCCATATATTCATGTTCTTATAGTGAATTAACTTCTTTCATATGTAAGATATCCTTTATAATATTTTTTTACATTTCAAGTTAATCCTATGGATGCTCGTAACAGTGTTTCATATAGTGAGACCTTGCATGATAATAATATGCATCTTGATGTTAGTACGTCATCTTCTTGAATTCATCTCATATCAATAATACACCATTACCTTCCTATTCACTGCATAATGACATTATGATTCTTAGTGAGGACTTCCTATGCAGTAATTATGTTTCTACTACAAATGCTTCCTTACATATTAAATTATTCTTTGTTGATAATAATAAGTTTGTAGATGATGACATTTTATTGATAAGAGTTTAGAATTAATATAAATGGTGAATCTTTGTAAAAAATGGCTTATTTTATTTACACTTCTTATATAAATTTAGTGCATCTTCTCATTGTCTACTTTTCTAAGGCCAGACCCTTGAGGATATATATAGACCTAGTGATAGGTCTTCTCATGCTTTATCTTTTGATTCTTTCTCAACTATTATTTATATGACATAATAGATTGGCTCCATACCTGCCAATTGGCAGAGATTGGCTTCACACCTGTCGAAGACCTTGTGCAGATAAACTCTTATTAGTTGAGGAGAATAAAGTCTGAAGAAGATGGAAGTTATGAAGAAGTATGATTTTTCTTACCCTCATCTACTTTTTCCCGCTCTCCCTCACAATGGTCGAATTTGAACTCATTTGCATATGGTCGTTACATGTCTTGGAATGGTGGTCTTAAAATAGTTGTCACTTGGTTTAAGATCGAAAGAACTCAAAATTTCAAATTCCAAATTGAAAGTCTAAATCTCTTAGTTCTGAATTATACTAGTCATTATGAGCTAACTTGACACATAAGTTTATGTGATGTATTATCATATCACTTACGGGTATTTAGAGACATTCAATGTTACACTAATTTATATGTAATTTATTAGGGTGGAATCATTAGAGCATGCTTCAATTTTTAAAAGACAAATAATCAAATCCACTTGTTTTACATATAATCCACATGTATTCTTGTGTATGTTGTCTTTGACATTAATCTTCATTGTTAACTCACTCTCATAATGGTTTGACCTAGGATAACATGTTTTGAAAGCTATTCATAAAGACCGTATTGACCACATTTAGCTACCAAAGGAGCAAAGACAAATATAGCTTTGTTGAATAACCATTTTGTCAAATCACTTGGACACATGACATAGTTTAGTTTCTTGCACGTCAAATCAAATATACTTGGATCAAGATTGAACCCAAGGGATGAAAAATTGAACTACACAAAATCATAAGACTACATAGAATCTAACACATTCAACTGACTGTGGATAGTCAATTTATGTACTATAGCAAATGGATTTTGCATGACATTATTAGTAACATTATTCCATCATTAGTCTAGACCCAAGTACCCTATCCTCTAATCTAAATAGATCTCATTTATTTCTATTCGTTTACTTACTCAACTAATTTAATCTAGGTTAATTTTTGCTTATTGATCAAATTGCACTTATTTAAATTTCCTAGATTATTTATGTTTAAAGCTAATGTATTTATTTATATTTTTTGCGAACCTAACATTTTATTATATGCAACCTTAAGTTTCACCTTAGTATTTTATGTTAAGTCTTCCTAGGATTTTCATATATAACTTATCCTTTCATTTTAGATTTTTTCAGCTTCAGATCAACTTTTATCTGCATATGCTTATCATACCTTTGATTCTACCCACCTACCTTTGGCTAAAAAGAGGAGGAAATTGTAGACCACCTATTCCTCTCTTGTCCGATGTCAGTAGCATGCTGGGACTGGTTGTACGAAGCATTTGAGATCCAAGGACCAAGACAACAGAAAATTAGTGAAGCTATGAACAGTTGGTCGATACTAAATCAAAATGGCTATTGGCATAATCTATGGAAGTTGGCACCTTCATTAGTTGTATGGCATATATGGAAAGAAAGAAATAGACGAATATTCAAAAACCAATCCCTTGAAAGACATAATCTAATTACAAAAATTCAGGATGCTATAGTGGAAACAACAAATAATCAGAATGTTCTTCGCTCTAAAACAAGATTTACACGTTGGGATGAGGTGATTAAAAAAACCTGGCTGAATCTAAAAATACCTAAAAATCTGACAAATAGTTAAAAAAAGGTGAACATACAGGAAGTCCGATGGAAACAACCGGAGCGCTTAAAATGGAAACTAAACTTCGATGGGGCAGCGAAGGGCAATCCCGAAAAGGCAAGTGCAGGATGTATAATTAGAAAGGAAGAAGGTCAGAGTGTCTGGGCTACTTCAAAAAAATTAGGCACAAGCACGAATAATATAGCAGAATTGGAGGCACTTGCAATGGGATTGGAAATCTGTATACAAAAAGGAATTGATTCAGTAGAAATAGAAGGTGACTCTCAAATATGCATTTAGGCAATTACTTTAGGAAAAGCACTGAATTGGAAACTAGACAACTAGATTGGAGTGATCAAATCCTTACTTGGAAAATTGTGCGATTATACCTTATCACATATATAGGGAAGCTAACAAGGTTGCGGACCATCTGGAAAAGTGTGGAGTAAATCAAGGAATGACAGTGAAAATTGACAACTGCATGGAGCAGTGGTCAGGTCTGTCAGAGATTTTGGACACCGACAGGACGGGCAGATGAAAGATATTTGAATCTCTAAAAGCGGCAGGCAGGGACAGACGGATGGGATAGAAGGCAAGATTTGATCAGAGATTTGGTAAGGAGCTGGGGGGTTGTGCTCGATACGTGGTAAAGAGGTTAAAGCATTTATAGGGGAGTCACGATTTTGAAAGAGTCAAGTCTCAACTGCATCTTTAACTACAGAGGAAGAAATGGTGCAGATATTTGGAGTAAATTACATCTGCTCTAAAGAGCTGCTAAGGGAGCAGTGTAAAAGAATATTCTCAGTCGGGTCCTCGCAAGTCATCACAGCAATCAAAAAAATAACACAGGAGATCCTACAGGAGGGGAAGCACTGGTGTGATGGCAGAATCTATGAGTTAGTATTAAGCCTACTGATAGATGTTCTAAGTGCCAAAGAAATGTTGGTGGAGAAGCTAGGAGGCTTTGTGTCATTAATCAACATACAAGCAGTGGTGAATACAATATTTGAACTACTTGTGGAGGGTATGGTGAGCCCTTTGAAATACACTTTTGGTGAAAGTGGGATAGAAGAAGAAGAAAAAGAAGCAGAGGTTGAAGTTGGGGAGGATGGTACGAGTAGTTCCCAGAATTTGGCCAAAGCAACGAACAAATTCTTAGGCAATGCTTGGGAAGTATATCGGGTTGGCATCATCAACAATGACCTGAGCGCATTTGCAAGGTATGTTCAAAACGAGGACTGGTTTAACCAATGGAGGATGAAACATGCCATGAAACTGGGGACATCACTGGCAGTAATTTACAGTTATGTAATTGCATAAGGTCTAAATATGTTAACAGACTGGTATTATGTAGGAAAATATTGCCATTTTGATATTAACCTAAAAGGGCGCTATCCCCACTGATAGCACTTATAAAAAAAAATTCACCATCATAGTTATTCTTAAATTATTCCTTGGTTTATATACATGCATAAATTTCTAATTTTGACATGTTATTATCTTTTCTGACACATGATCCTTCCATCGTTGACACTCTCATTATATTTTATGCTATCTAGATGAGGATGAAAATTTTCTATGGAGGTGTTATTTTATTATGTATTAGCATTTCCCTCCATTAAGTTGGTTTGAGTGTATCCTTTTATTTTATATACAACTCACTTGTCCATGAGTCTTATATTGATTCCATTTATCCTATGGCTTGTAATAATGATAGGCACATTATACCACATGTTAATGATACAAGTAGTGTGACAGTTCCATTAATGGTATTGCATCTCTTCATGTATTCAAGACATTATTATACCTTTTATCGATGCATCTATTATATATCATAATAGACCTATGTCCATAGATTCATGTTCTTATAATGAATTACCTTCTTTAATATGTAATGATATCCTTGATAATATCTTTTGTATATTTCAAGTTGATCCTAAGGATGCTCATAATAGTAGTATTTCACATAGCGAGACCTTGCATGATAATAATATGCATCTTGATGTTAGTACATTAGCTTCTTGAGTTCATCTCATATCAATGCACCATATTACCTTCCCATTCACTACATAATGGCATTATGATTCTTAGTGAGGACTTCCTATGTGATGCTTATGTTGTTACTACAAATACTTCTATACATATTAAATTATTCTTTGTTGATAATAATAAGTTTGTAGATGGTATTTTATTGATAAGAGTTTAGACTTAATATAAATGACTAATCTTTGTAAATATTTGACTTATCTGATTTTATTTGTACACTTATTATATAAATTTAGCGCATATTCTCATTGTCTACTCTAAAACTAGTCTCTTGAGGATATATATAGACCTGGTGATAGGTCTTCTATGCTTTATATTTTGACTCTTCCTCAACTAGTATTTATATGATATATGTATATATCCTTGTCCCATTTTTTGTGTGCATAATTCTAGTGGAGATAAACCTACATTTCAACTTAGCTAATTCACAAGATTATCATATGGTTGGGCTTCAACATCAAGATTAGCTAGAGGTTGAAATATTCCTTTAAAACAACTAGCTTTGTCCCCTAATGTATGAATAAAAATTAAAACGACTATGATACTATTGATCATCTCAAGAACATTCAAACTAAAATATCTATTTTTATCTATTTTTTATCTATTCAGTTGCTTCCCTCGTCCACAACCCAATAACTTTCTGTATTTTTGCTTCATATGTTTTTTCTTAGCCTCGTCTGCTTTTTCTTGCTCTCCCTCACAACGGTCGAATTTGAATTCATTTGCACATAGTCGTTACATGTCTTGGAATGGTGTTCTTCAAATATTTGCCACTTGGTTTATCCTAGTTTAAGATGGAAATGAATTCAAATTTTAAATTTCAAATTAAAAGTCTAAATCTCTTATTTCAGATTATACTAGTTATTATGAGCTAATTTGATACATGTTTATCTCACGTGTTATTGTATCATGTTATTTAAAGGCATTCAATGTTACATTAATGTATATGTAATTTATTGCAATGAAATCATTAGAGAATGCTTCAATTTTTAAAAGGATAAATAATCGAATCCATTTCTTTTACATATAATCCACATGTATGCTTGTGTATGTTTTCTTTGACATTAGCCCTCATTGTTAACCCACTCTCATAATGGTTAGACCTAGGATAACATGTTCTAGAAGTTATTCATGAAGACCGTAGTGACCACATTTAGCTACCAAAGGAGCAAAGATAAATATAGCTTTGTTGAATGAACATTCTATCAAATCACTTGGGCACATGGTATAGTTTAGTTTCTTGTGTCAAATCAAATATACTTGGATCAAGATTGAACCAAGGGATGAAATATTGGACTACACAAAATCATAAGACTACATAGAATCTAAAACATTCAATTGACTGAGGATAGTCAATTTATGTACTATAGCAAATGGATTTTGTATGACATTAATAACATTATACCATCATTAGTCTAGACCCAAGTACCACATCCTCTCATTTAAATAGATCACATTTATTACTATATGTTTAGTGGATTTTATTTTAGATTTTTTCGGGTTTGGATCAACTTTTATCTGCATAAGCTTATCATACCTTTGACTCTACCCACCTACCCTTTGATAATTCATCATCACGATTATTCTTAAATTATTCCTTGGTTGATATGCATGCATAAATTTCTAATTTTCACATGTTATTATCTTTTTTGACACATGACCCTTCTATCCTTGATACTCTCATGATATTAAATATGCTATCTATCTATGAGGATGAAAATTTTCTATGGAGGTGTTATTTTATCATGTTTTAGCATTTCCCCCCACTAAGTTGATTTGGGTACATATCCTTTTATTTTATATACAACTCACTTGTTGACATGAGTCTTATATTGATTTCATTTATTCTATGACTTGTAATAATGATTAGCACATACTTAGTAACAATATACCATGTGCTAAACATACAACTAGCATGATAGTCATTGATAACATTGCATCTCTTCATGTATTCAGGACATTATTATGCCTTTTAACAGTACATCTATTATATATCATAATAGCCCTATGTCCATATATTAATTTTCTTATAGTGAATTAACTTCTTTCGTATGTAATGATATCATTTATAATATTTTTTTGTATATTTCAAGTTAATCCTATGGATGCTCATAATAGTGTTTCACATAGTGAGACCTTGCATGATAATAATATGCATCTTGATGTTAGTACGCCAGCTTCTTGAATTCATCTCATATCAATACGCCATTACCTTCCCATTCACTACATAATGACATTATGATTCTTAGTGAGGACTTCTTATGTGGTGCTTATGTTGTTACTACAAATGATTCCTTACATATTAAATTATTCTTTGTTGATAATAATAAGTTTGTAGATGGTGACAATTTATTGATAATAGTTTAGAATTAATATAAATGGTGAATCTTTGTAAAAAAATATCTTATTTTATTCACTTCTTATATAAATTTAGTGCATATTCTCATTGTCTACCTTTCTAAAGCCAAACTCTTGAGGATATATATAGACCTAGTGATAGGTCTTCTCATGCTTTATCTTTTGATTCTTTCTCAACTTTAATTTATATGGCATAAGCATATCCTTGTCCCATTTTTTGTGTGCATAATTCTAGTGGAGATAAACCTACATTTCAACTCATAGCTAATTCACAAGATTATCACATAGTTGGGCTTCAACATCAAGATTAGCTAGAGGTTGAAATATACCTTTAAAATAACTAGCTTTGTCCCCTAATGTATGAATAAAAATTCAAAGGACTATGATACTATTGATCATCTCAAGAACACACAAGCTAAGATATCCCTTTGGTATCTATTATGCTTATCACAGTTGTATAACGAGGTGGTGAAAAAACCTTTAAAAATATAACAATTAAATTACAACACTCTTCCATAATATGTGACTTAATTGATTGAATCTACTTAAAATAAGGAGTGTCATGCTATTTAATTTTAAGATGTATAACTCACATGTGATATAATTATTACATTTATACAATGGAAAATGTGACAAGAGAAACATTAAATAATCCCTAGCTTATAATGTCATTTAAAAATATATACTAGGGATTGTTTGGAACAATTTTGAAGTTAGATATATAAAAGTTAAACTCGTATAACCTAGCCTCAATGGATTTGATGTTATTAAGTTCTTCCTATTGTAAACAAACCATGCATATTAAATGGTTTGTCCCATGCAATGACCAAGAAATGATGTTACAAAGCTCTTTTAGGGTTTTCATGGTTGTATGTTGGGAGGTCCTACCATATGTGAGGATTAGATGTGATATTCACCTAGAAAATCCTATGTCTTGTAAATTGTATTTAATTGTGTTACATATTAAATAATGTATGATCTTCAAATATTATGGAGTAGGAAAAATGGGGTGCCCATGTGAGGGTGAGGATATTATTTATTTATTATTTATTCTCTAATATATAATTGGAATTTTATGTAAGAGGACATTAAATAGGAAGGTTACATTGAAAAGGTCGAATTTGGGAGTTATAGAGCATCTCCCTAATTTGGTGGTTATGCAAAAATCATTGAATTCCCTCACATGGACTACCTAGATTTGGGAAAGTGATCAATTTGACTATTATGACATGTAAGAGAGGTATAAGATCTGTAATATGTACAAGAGGAGTTATTATTCCAAATTTATTGACCATGACTATGGGGGTAATGAATTTTTATATGATTCATGGTTTGGACTCATAGTTCAAGATATCACTTGTAGGTTTCTTTAATCCAATTTTTTTATTTATTATGGAATGGGATAGAAGTTTCTAAATTTACTTTGCAAGTTCTCTTAGGTTGTCGAGTTATTTTCGAAAGGAAAACTGCTTCTATTTGTGTACACTCTTATGTGATTAAAATAAACTTGGGTCTCCTTGAAAATGGAATTATTTTGTGCAAGGGTTTCTCCACATATATTTGGTATTCATACATGGTTTACATTTTTTATATTTATTTCTCCATTGGTACACTAATCTTGTTGGCTTAATCGCTTTCTTAATTAAATTCAATATTTGGTATTAGAGCTATGAATTAATTTTAGAAGCTTGGGATACCTTTCTTGTAATGTAATGTTTTTTTTGTGTTTGTAGAAGGAGTACTTTGTTTAGTGACTTACAAACATGAGTGTGGTTACAAAAGCCATGTGGCAAGCACATCTAGTTCACAAATTAATAAGCTCAATGGATATAGGTACTAGATAGGGAAACTGAATATGAAGGATCTCTTGGATGAAAGAGATCAATGGAGGGCTATGATAAAAAAGAAAAGGCCTATTGGGCTATCAAATTAAGAATAGAAGAATCTTGACAAGTAATCTTGAGGAACAATATCACTATGTATCTCCAATTTCATCCTTTGGAACATGTCTCTCAAGAGACTACAGCATATTGTCTATGGAGAAGAATAGGTGAAATCTACCAAACTAAGTCTTTTAAATATATTGAATTTAAAATATAAATTATATTCCTTTGAAATGAAGGAAGGAGACTCTATCTAGCTACTCACTAAAATTATTTAAATATTATTTTAATTTATTTAGGAAGTATAAATGCTAAACTTGACAATTATAAATGTATTTTGGTGCTTTTCTCTTTACCTAAATCTTGAGAGAACATAATAGTTGTAATTCGTGGTGGTATTGTTGAGATTAAGGTGGATTCCTTTGTTGCTACTAATTTTCTCAACAAAGAATTACATAAGCATCCATGGACAAGGGTTCTAAGGATGAACTACATGTTGGAGGTTGACCCAATTAAAAATATGGTAAGGAAAAGGGGGGTAAAGAGAGTTCTAAGCCAAAAGAATGACCTAAAACCTCTAGTAAGAGTAGAGTGATAATTTGGAATTATGGGAAGCAATTCCATGTAAAGAAGTAATATAAATAGAAGAAGAATTATTTTGAACATTCCTTTGATGATAGATCTCTAATGATGAAAATAATGCTTTGTTCATAAATAAGCTAATAGTGTTATTAATGATTGATGGTTGATTGATTTAGGTGCATTATATCATGAATTATTGAAGGAGGGTGAGTGTAGCATCATCGTGAACCAAAAAATTGAAATAGTCAAAAATATGCATATTTACTTAACCAAAATATATCACATTTCCTCTGTCTATTGCCTCTCCCGAAAATCTATAAATTGAGGCACATTCTCATGCATTTCATCACTAATTTTTGAGATAATTTTATGATGTCAAAATAGTTACCTTTTGTTCAAGAGTGCCCACATTCCAACCATCATTGGATCAAATCAAGTCTATAATGGAGTTATTTGGTAAATTTTCTTTGATTGTTTATGTTATTGCTTTGTTTGAATTCCTTTGTTGAGTTATATTTAAGGTTTTGTATTGATTTGAATAGAAACTTTTATTTTTGTTTTCTTTCATCTTGTATTTCAAATTAGAGCATTACATTTTGGAAATTTGGTTGGGAATTTTATCCGTTATCTAACTATATTGTGTTTTTTGTGCTTTGTTGTACTTTTTGGCGAAGAGATTTTTACAAGTTCTTGCTTCATTTTTAGTGGATTCAAGGATTTATTTTTATAGGTGCTTCTAGGGGTGAATTTGAATACATAGTTACATCCAAAGTAGTTGATAAAAAAAATTGGCATATAATACTTAGTATTTTTCTCACATGATTTTTTATGTTTTTTTGTACAGCTCCTTGATTTTTATTATTCAAAATTTTTTACCATTATATACATAATATGTATGGTTATACCGCTTGTATAGACATAATTTGTATGTTTACACCAAAAGGTATATAAAATAAGAGGAAAATTTATATGTTGTAGGCATAAACTCACTAAAAATATCCTTATAAACTCATCGAGCATACACCAACTGCTATATTTTAAACGATTTTACCTAAAACCATTTAATGTATTCATTGTATATCTATGAATTTATCATGCCTAACATTTCCTTAGGTTTAGTTTGCATGCTCTTCTATTTTTGCAAGGTACATGATATATACATAATTGTATATATCCACAAAGGTCTATGTATACTACATAGTTGTTCCATTTAAAACTATATGTATCAATGGAATATTGAGGTTTCTCATTCAAATCTACCCTTATAACACTTAAACCACTTATGTATCCATAGATACCATAAGTTTTAAATTAAAATTAGCATTATTGGTCCCACAAACCCATGTGTTTTTAGTTGTAAACCATATTTTTCTCAATACAGTAAGCTTGTTGACACTCTAATTGGCTCATCATTCCATTTTTGGTCATGATATCATTGTCTATAATGAGTTGGAAAGACTTTTTCAAGGAGTCTAAGACTGAGATTTGATATCTATTATACCCTAGAGGGAAAGAGAAATCTTATCAAAAAATTATCCTAGTAGAAGTGCAAAAATATTAAGCCAATATTTTGACTTGATGTTAGTTGATCTACCAACTTTTGCTTCCTTCTAGGGGTATCACCCATCAAATTGATCTTATTCTAGGTGCTAAACTTCCAAATCAAGCTACTTACACACTGACTCCTCTAGAAAATGAGGGAATGAGAAGAAATATTGTTTAACTATTAGAGAAGGGATTTATAAAGGAAAGCATGAGCCCATGTTCCACACCTGCTCTTCTCTCACCTAAGAAAGGGGAGAAATGGAGATTATCTATGGATTCTAGAGCATTAAAAAAATCATCGTGAAGTATCAATACTCAAAGTATCACTAAGGTGAGGAGCTTCCACAAGATGTTGAATTTTTATAAGATCTTTATTAGGAATTTTAGTGGAATAAGTACACTTATGACAGTTTGTACAAGAGGAAAGACCTTTAGTTGGACCAAGGAAGCTAGCCTAAGTTTTGAACAACTCAAAAGAAATATAATTGAGGCTTTGATTCTTGCTACACTAGATTTAAAAAAAAAAAACACAATTGAGTGTGATGATTTAGGAGTAGCTATTGATAGAGTGTTAAGCCAAGAAGGTAAACCCGTGGCCTTTTTCGGTGAGAAATTAAATGGTGCCAAAAAGAAGTATACTACTTATGATAAGGAATTCTATGTTGTTGTACAAACACTAAAATAATGGTTGATGCTCTAAGTAGAAGGCATCATTTGTTTTGTAATGAGCAATGCACTTGTTTCCTTTGATGAAATAAAATGTGAATATACACTAGATTCATATTTTTGAAAAATTTATGTAGTCCTAAGTAGTTAGGACCAGATAGGTGTGCATTCTTGTGAAGACTATTTGCTAGCAGATAGTTTTTTGTTTAAGGGACCTCAACTTTGTATTCCCTATGGATCAAGGAGAGTAAAAATAATAAGGGAGATTTACTCAAGTGGTCTAGCTGGACACTTTGGATAGGATAAGACCTTTGAAAATTGGTGCATGATAAATTCTTTTGGTCAGATATGCAAAGAGATATGAATAGGTTTTTTTATTTATCAAAAGGCGGAGTATGCCAATAGTATATATTAATATATAAAAAAGATATTTACATAGAGTTTATATCAAAAGTTATTTTTGTCAAAGGCCAAAATTCTTGGCAATTGGACTAACTCTGTAGATAACTAACTTGAAACCCATACCCATAACCGAACCCAGACCAGAAACCAACCTTACAAAATTCATGTTTGCATCCCTTTGTAATTATGTTTACTCAGACACAAACTATCCATGCTCTAGAATGTACATGGCTATTTGAAAAAAACTCTTATAGAGTAGATATACATTGTCAATAGAGGGTAAATAGCCTGACTGAAGACACAAAATCATGACATTCATATACAAAAGCCCCTTAAAAGATGATCAAATTTAGTCTTCTTCCATGCACGCCACATAATTCTCTCCTTGTCCTTCTTCAAAATTTGCTACCATTTCATTGCCTTTTCTTTTGCGCCCTAATGCTCGAATGCCATGATCTTCCACTATGCTTGGGAAAAGATGATTACCCAGAGTAGTGTAAACTTGATTTTCCATAATTAACTGGTCCATTCTTGGATTGGAAATAGAAATCACACATTCATGCGAATGGAGGAAAGACATTGCAGAATATTTTTCTTTGCAATCAACCTCCATAGCTGGGAAAATAAAATGTGAATTTTTACTCAATACTTTCAGAAAGATCTTGTCATTGTTATACTCAAATGCCAGCTTAATACCATCATAAATTTCTCGAAACCCTTGTCATTGCTTGAGGAATTTCCTAGGAAAATCCCACCTATGAACCCTTTTCCCCCAAATAGATTATACTTTTCAATAGCCAGTTGCAATGCAGTTGTTTGAAGAAATTATTCTTTCACAAATTTCCTTGTTATTCTCTCTATATCACGTAATGATTGACAAAAATCCATTAAATTTGAAAAAAATATTGACAAAACCTGAGATGGTTGAAGAATCCTTCTCGCTTTGGGGTTGATGACATGGAAACCAATGACTATGTGGATGGAGTCTTCAACCCTTGGGAAATTCAGTTTAAACATGATAGCTAAATCCTCCCATGCCAAGTAACCCTCAAAAGGCCTCTCCCAAGGCTACGAATTCAAATGCACATGAAAGTTCCATGGTTGATAAGACATTATGTCCTTAAAGATCCCACTTAAAGCAAAGCACACAATAGACTCTACCACCTTCTCACCAGAGAATTCCGCTCCCACTTTCCCAACAAACAATGCAAGATATGAAACTATGAAGGCATTATGGCTTAAATAATGAAACCTCCAGTCGATGGCATAAAGATTAATGACACATTTTATCACCAACATGATTGAAAAAACCCTATAATCTATGGTCTCCGAATTTGGCATGCTTCGCATAACAATTTTCTTCATGCTAATAAGTTTTATCCTACAATATCATTAAATATCCATCGCCTGCAAAATAATGAAAACTAGGCCCTTTTCCTATCATCATTCGGAAGGTACCTACAAAAGACACATGTTAGAACAAAATGGCATAAAATATGCCACATGGTGATAGAGAAACCTTTGTTTGCATGTGACACAAGTTGCCAATATGGATATAGTTCATCTTGATACATAAGCCAGATGGGAATTTGATAAAAACTGTGACAAATTTTGTGTTGAAATTTTAGTGTTGAATTGTAAGATGACCATCCATCGTAGCATAATTTATGATTTAGAATATTGAGCAGTAAATTGACTACCTACCTACAACATGTGTATTAAGATTGCTTGATTTGTACCATGCTTCCATTTTTGATGACATAATGTGTATATATATATTCAACAAAATACACCTTTTGTATCTTTAGACTTATTCAAGATTTAAGGAATCTTGGTGTGTGATTTCCTCCAACTAAGGGTGTTTGTTGATCCGACTGATGTCTTGGGCTAGAAGAATTTTCTAATTATTGCATCTCATATTTGCTAAGTAATTTACTAACTTGTTACCTTCTCGATATGTGTGAGTGATTTGGTAATTCTAAAAAAAAATTAGCAAAGACCAAGCTCTTTGAAGAATGTAACCTAAACTCCAATTTGAATGTTTTTTACTTTGCAAGAATTAATAATTAGAAAAGGGTCGCCTTCAATATGTAACTTTGTAATGCCAAGCTTCAATGCAATTTCCAATCCTATCAAAAGTGCTTTTGACTCTGCTAGATTGTTGGAACCTTTTCAGAGATGATTAGAACTAACCACTATTACCTTTCCCCTTGACTATTTTAAATATATACCTAACCCTGACTCCTCTATATTTCCTTTTGATGTCCCATCAAAATTGAACTGTATGAAACCATCTTGGGGTGCCTTCCATTTAACATGCTTCCTATCACTCTTCACAAAATTTGAATTTATTAGACTACCTAGAAATGGAAACTTTAAGCTCTTCCAGTTGTGTAAAATTGGATTATCCCAACTTGTAAAAATTGAACTAAATCCCTTATGCTTTTGAACACTTGAATTTACAAACTCAGAAACTAAATTCTCATTTTTTGCATTTACTAAATCAATTGATGAAGCTACTTTCCTGAAAATGTGTAAGTTACGCTCCCACCATAAATTCCATATGACTAAGGCTAGAACCACTTGCCAAATACATGCACAAAAAGAAGATTTAAATAAAACCGGTCATCTTTGAAAAAAATCCCACAGAGAATAAGGAAAAGGAGTATAAAAGTTAAGCTTGTTCAAAACAAAGGCCCAACACTATTGGGAAAAACTACATTTAAGAAGCAAATGATCTAACTCTTCTAGCTCTTCATCACATAATGGGACTTAAAAGGTTTTGTTATTGTTAGCTTTGTTAGTCGATCACTAGTTAGAATTCTCTTCCTTAATGCCAACCAAGAAAAACTCCCAGCCTTAGGTAGAATTTTGTTGTTCCAACAAAATGAATAGGCCCTTTGAGAAGCTAGTTGACCTATTTTCTTACTTAGAGCCTTGTAACCTTGCTTAATTGTGTAATTACCATCTTTTGATGTTGCCCATACAAGTTTGTCTGGCTTTGAAGAAAGAAAAACCACACGTTCATTTACTACTTTTAAAATCCCATTGCACTTTTGTATAGAAAGAGAAGGATCTAAGATGCTTTTCCAAATCACTTTTCATGTTGTAGCTTCAACTAATTACACATAATCCGAAAAAATTCCCCCCATGCCTCCTTTAAGGTTACCATTGCATGAAATAAATTAGGGTTAGTCTACAAAGGAGGATTCTCATTCTAAGAATCACTCCAAAATTTGACACTTTCATCGTTATTTACATCCCATGAGATGTATGGAGTGATTAATTTCCTATAGGAAATCAGAAAATTCCACACAGCCGATCCTTTTAGGGGATTAGAGATGGTGAGAATTCTTGAAGGATTCAAGTTATCCAAATATTTTGGTTGCAAAATTATGCACCATTTGGCCTTTGGATTTACATACATTTTCCAAACAAGTTTTGCACCGAATGCTTTATTCCTATTTGGTATGTTGTGGATTCTAGCACCACCTTGACATTTGTCTCGTGCCATGCCCTCTAATGAGATTAGTGGCACTTTCTTTTTTTCATCAATATTTCCTTTCTGGATGAAGCATCTAATAACTTTCTCAATTTCTAATATCACTAATTGTGGAGCTTTGAGAACTGCTAAGAAATAATTAGGAATTAAGGACAAGACTGCTTTTACCAAAATAATTATCCCTGACAAAGATAGCCACCTGTCCTTCCATATTAAGATCCTTGACTTTAATCTTTCTATTAATTTCACCCAATATGTTGCCTTGTTAGGACCCGAGAAGAAAGGGAACACTAAATAAGTACATGGTAAGACAACTTGTTGAAAACCAATAATTTTGACTATTTATCTTTTGACCTGATGCTGAAGAATATTTATCTAATACTTCCTTAATCTGCTTTACTTCTACAATAGTGGCTTTCCCAAACAAATTGGTATGATCTACAAAAAGAGAATGTGTGACTACTAAATCCATGTTTTCAATTTGGACCCCCCTCCAAAGCCCCTGAGAATGTTTGCTAATAATGAATCTACTAAACGCCTTGGCCATGATTATAAACAAGAAAGGTGAAAGTGGGTCCCCTTGCATAACACCTTGTGATGCACTAAAGAAATCAGCGGGAGATCCATTGAGTATGATTGAAAAAATTTCCATTGAAAGATATGAAAGTATCCATTTGCACCATCTTGCACTAAATCCAAACTTTGCAAGCATATTTTCCAAGAACTTCCAATTAAATTTGTCATAAGACTTCATCATGTCTAACTTGGCAATGATGGAAGGAGCATTAGTAGTAGAAATTGAGTGCAAAGCTTCATGGGCTACAATAGCCCCTTCAAAAATTTCTCTCCCTGGAACAAACCTACACTACTCTTGGGAAATGATCTTTGGTATAATGGGATGGAATCTTAAATAGATTTCCTTAGTGAAGATCTTATAAATTGTATTACATAAAGATATGGGTCTATATTCTGCAAATGTTTTAGGATCCTTAAATTTGGGCAAGATTTCTATATTTGTTACATTGAATTATTTTAGCAATGTACTCATTCTTCTTGTTTTTTCAGGTGGCCACAAAAAATCAAATCACAAAATGTCGCAATATTTTTGGAAAAAAAAAGTAGTAAAATCATCTAGACCAGGAGCTTTATCTGGAGCTAAAGAGAAAACAACTTTTTTAACCTCCTCTAATGAGAATGGTCTCATTAAAGATTCATTATCCCTTTCAGTAACAATTTACAAAATTTCTTTCAAAAGTTTTGCTTCATCTTTGTCATTTTTTTCTCCTCTATCTTGTGGTGTAGATAAGAGTTCTGAAAAAGAACCTAACACACTCTCTACTTATATCTTCTTCTTTAGTAAGCCAATTTCTAGTTGGAATCTCCTGGGCAGACTGAATTACTTTGGAAGCCCTTTTAATCTGAGTAGAGGCATGAAAATACTTGGTATTACAATCACCCTCCCTCAACCACAACTCCCTTGAATTTTTCTTCCAGTATATCTCTTCTCTTGCACATAATTCTTCCCACTCTTGCAATTTCTTTTGTTTATCATATGAGAAATCATCCAAACCATTTTGAATAATTTTTTCATGCACATCTTTTAGTTCTTTGTGGATTAACTCTTTTTGATGAAAAACATTCTTAAAAACCTCTTTATTCCATTTTATGAGCTATTTCTTAATGTGCATTAAATTTTTACACAACTGAAACATCATTATGCTATGTTCATATGGTGTCTTGGTCCACCAATGAAGAATAAAATCCATAAACTTGGGATACCTAGACCACATACTCTCAAACTTAAAAGAAGATTTGATTCTCAAACAAGAAACATTTGAGATACTGAGAGAGATTGCATAATGATGAGAATCTGCAAAAGGTAAGATCTCTAATAGTAAATTATGTTGCAAGCTGAACCAGTTAGATGAGACAAGATATTTGTCTAGCCTTACCACTATGTGGAGAAGTCCTTTTCTTTTATTTTTCCATGTAAACTTTCCCTTAGCTAGAATAATATCCCTCAAAGCATTAGTGTTGATGAATGTAGTAAAATCTGCCATTACTTTAGATAGAAGACTAATGCCCCCCTTTCTTTTCTTGTAGTGAAGTAATAGCGTTAAAGTCTCCTGCCAGTATAAATTTTTCATCCCCTAAATCAATTAATACTTGTGTGATTTGATCCCAAAATTTTTTTATCAAAAGTGGAGGATGGCCCATAAATGTTAAGCAACCAAAACTTTAAGTCAAATTTTGTTACTTTCAACAATTGCCAATTATTCTCATTTTTTCTTGAGAACACACTTACTAACTTTCGATTCCATAAATCCACTAGCCCCCCTGATGCACCTTGAGCAGGTGAGTGCACTGATCTCCACAACTTCCATTTTTGTATTGTAGCTTCATATGTGTCTACTAAAGTTTTTGTTTCCTGAAGAATCACAATATTGGCTTCACACCCATCCACTTGACGTTTGATGCAAGTGCATTTGTCAAGGGCATTAATGCCCTTGAAATTCCATGATATGATTCTACCATTTGTAGGGTGTGCCAAGTTGCAAAAGGAGGACAACAAAATTAAGGCCTCTATATGCCTCTACCTGTTCTAATAAAGCCATGCACTTACATTTCCATGGATTTTGTCTTGGGGCTTGTTGGGTAAATATTTTATAATCAATTAATTAATAAAAAAATGGTTACTTCAACCATGGATATGATGAGATTTAAATCTCTCCTCTCATAAAGGGGATATGATGAGTTTGTGAGGCCAACCAAGGGGGAAGAGGGGAAGAACATACTCTAGGACCTATCATCATAGCTTTAGTGGATTTTATTGCACCTACAATGGTGGTAGTCACAAGTGGTGGAGTGTCAGTTTGAACAACTTTAGGCATTTCCATACTTGGAATATTCTATGCAGCTTCATCCATAAACTTATCTATCTTGGATTGAGTAGATATAACAAAATAAGGAGAAGATAGACTGGGTAAATTGGGTAAGGATTCAATTTCTTTTCAAAATTATTTCTAGGACTATGAAAAATAGACCCCAAAATTGAGGATGAATGAATTGATTGAATTGAAATGGTAGGGACAATAACTATGGTAGCAACAACAGTGGAAGAGGGAAAATGTTGTTCAATCAAAACATTGGGAGGAGTGGGAGTCGACAAAGTGGCAAAGATATGGGAAGAAAAAATGGGAGAGTTTTCTGGAGCATCCTCGTGTCAAGACTCTTATACTTCTTCATCCATAATCTCTTTTGCTTTTTCCTCAACTTGAGTTGACACCTCTTCTGTGTGAGTTGATAACCCTTCTACCTCTTTGCTCTTACCCCCTTTCATTATGAATTTAATCCTAGGCTTAGGGGTTCTACTTGTACCTAGCACATCACCCTTACTCTTAGTTTTTATTTTTTCTTTCTCCCTACATGTCCCTTGGTTTCTTCTCCCTCATATCCAATGTTAAAATTCTTCAATCTTATGTCCCTTTCCTATAACCAAATGTTAGTGTTAGCAGGAATAGGTTGGAATCTTTCTTTGATAGAAGCCACTTCCTTCTTTGACAACTGAATAGGAGGAAGAGGGGATTCAACAATATTATTGCTCTCATAAGTAGGATCTAGGATGTCATACTCATCTTCCATGTCTTCAGGAATGTCTACCAGATCTAGATTTAAATTATTTTCTAAGGTAAGCTGGCAATAGTCTAGCTTCCTTATGTCCTTTGTCCTCCAATCTATCCATATGTCCTCCACTATATGTACATGGGAATAGCTCTTCTTGATCTTATACTTCATTCCTCTATAGTCAAAGCCAGGTCTCCTTTTGTATGTCTTCATCATGACCCACTACATCTCTGATTCCATCGCTTTAGCTTTGGAAGATGTTGTGATAGAGTACCTGCCTATCGTGAGAGTAAAATTGAACCTTGGCTTGTGAGATTCTACTTGTCTACTATGCACTTCTGATCTATATACATAGTTCCATGAGAAATATATTTTTTTTTGGATACCTTGGGAGCATACACGGATATTTGACGAAGCAACCAATGCGAATGTACGTGAAGGTGGAAAATTGTAGGAACATACAACAAAAAATTTTAACCACCATTTATGCTTCATCAGACACTCTCCTTTTCTCAAGCTCTTTGTCAAAACATGTAGAGGTATGGAGCAAAGAAGGCATCATTGACCCTTCCAAAATATTGAATAATTTTATTCAAAGTCAATTGGGGATAGTATTGGTAAACTAGAACATGCCTCCTATTACCCTTTGATGTCAATTATGGAAAGTCCCTCATTGAAGCAACAACATAAACCAAGTATAAAGTCATATAAAATCTCAATGATGCGGGCACCTTTATGATTTGATCATGAATTACATCACTTATATGTTGACCCCAAAATATTTTTTGTTTCCTCTTCCTTATAGAATGAATGTACAAGTAAATCCACTCTTGAAAATTGGAAGAGTTGGGCAATCCTTTTACCCTACTAAGAAGGGTAATCAAGTTATTTACTTCCTTGAAAAAATCACTGTGAGGAAAGCTCTTAGGCCATCTTGAAATATTTATCCTTGGGTTATTTAACCACCTTGTATTAATTTCCCTCCTACAACTATCTGGATCCTTATCATAATGAGCTTGTGCATTCTCAATAGTAAGATCAGCATTTGCATCAATGCTTAGACATCGAAAGATCTTGTCCAATTATTTTGTGCATCTAGTTTGATTATCACATTCCCATTAGGATCCTTGGCACTTCTGGATTCTGTGTGATAATGATTTGTTACGGATATGTTGAGAAAATGTGTCTCAACCTTGCAATTACATATAAGGTACTGTTGATACATAAGGTATTTTTCATCCGATGATGATGGTGGGCATGGGGGGATCTGCTTTATTATTGTAAATCTCAACTATTCATCATTATGTCTCATATATCTGACGGCCAATATTTTATTAGCTTGACTTACCCTAAAAGGCAACCCTATTTTATGAGGATGTTGTATTATGGTTGTGTATTGTGATGTATTATGAGATTCTAACAATGATTGTGTTGCCTCTGTATCTTTGAGTGGTGATACTCCTATGAGAAGCTTGCTTTGCAAGTATATTGTAATCCTTGTGATTTCTGAATAATATATTGGGAAGCTTTTGGAGTGTGGGGATTTTCTCCCAAAAGGGTTTTCCCCACATAAATCATTTTCTTGTCATATGCTTGATATTTGTGTTTAAGTTTTTGTGGCTATTAAATATTTGTAAAAGGTTTGCATTATTATCCTCTCAAGATTAGTGTAGGAAGTTTTTCTGCTACCTTAGATTCCTTATAGGATAGAACAAACTCAGTATTGTGTGTCGCTACTGGAAATGAAAACACCAATTGAATATTACTTTCCACCACACATATCATGCCTAAATCCAATGGGGTCTTCTTTGTCCTCTCCAAAAATTTAGATATATCAACATGTCCTATCTTTGTGTCTTTTATCTCATCAATGTTTGAAGCAATGAAGGTTGTTGTAAAAACCCCTTGATATTTGAACTTCATGGCCTTCTTACTTGGTGATGGTTCAAACATTTGTAGAGAAGTTGTATGGTGAGTAAAATGCTCACACCCTTTCAAGAATTTGAGCGCAAATGATGGGAATATAATGCAAGGGTAATTGTAGAAAGAAGTTTCACGTTTTCTAGTGTTAGAGAAAAATCAAGATTCAGTGTACTAACGAGAAAATTTTGAGCTTCTACATGTGCTTTAGAAATTCAAAAGTAAGGGTGTAGAAAAACTGAGATATTGCAAGTGGTTTGATGGTAAAGATGCAAAGGTGGAGAAAAAACCCAACCCTACATGGGGTATTTTACTTGGGTTGTAGTAGCACATAAAAATTATGCCACTATATGAGGGTATGGTGAATTGATGTAAGGGATGGGAAAAACCTCACCCTACATGGGGGTAGAACTTGTTATATGCACAAGCGGAAAAAAATTCCACTCTTACATATGTTTATGCATTTATAAGGATGTAAGCCAAGTTTTGAAACCCAACAAGCATCTTTGGTTAATAGCACAAAGGTTGTCGGTTAGGTGTTGGTTGGGTTTTAAACCCTGACCAACATGGGAAGGTTATAGCCCGTATGCGCTCGTGGTAAAATTTCTCATGGTCACATATTGTTGGAAGGTCGTTGGAAGGTTGATTATATTTTTTGGTTGAGTTTAAACCCTGAACAACATCTTGAATGCAAGGTGGTAATGAATTGAGGATGTTTGGGGTTTAAACCCTAACCAATACATACATGCATTATGTGATGTAAAGCAATGAATAAATTCCATGATGCACATGAGGATGGTAATGGTTGTTGGTAGAACACAGATCAGGGCTTGACACACATGATGTATGATATGAAAATCACAAGGGGTCGAGGTTTTAAGACCCAAGAAACCTTGTGACAGTTTATTGAAATAATGATTCACTTTTGAGAAAATGTGTCTCAACCTTGCAATAACATAAGTTAGTGTTGATGCATAAGGTATTGTTCATCTGATGATGATAGGGGGGCATGGGGGGATCCCCCCACTAGGGGTTCATGGGGATCATCCTCCTGGCTGGGGTCTAGGGGCAACGTGCCTTGCTGGGGGCTCAAGGGCAGTGCTCCCGAAAGGAAATTTTTATTTATATTTTATTATTGTAAATCTGGACTGTTCATCATTATGTTACATATTCGATGACTAATTTTTTATTAGCTTGGCTTTCCCTAGAAGCAAACCATATTTTTATGATGGAATTGTATTATGGTTGTGTATTGTGATGTATTATGAAAGTCTGATAGCGATTGTGTTGCCTCTAGATCTTTGAGTGGTGATACTCCGGTGAGAAGATTGCTTTGTAAGTATATTGTAATCTTTGTGATTTTTGAATAATATGTTGGCAACTTTTGGAGTGTGGTGTTTTTCTCCCGAAAGGGTTCTCCCCACGTAAATCATTGTGTTGTGGTATGCATGATATTTGTGTATTTTTATTTAAGTTTTTGTAACTATTAAAGATCTATAAAAGTTTTTCATTATTCTCCTCTCAAGATTAGTGTAGGAATTTGTTCTACTACCTTATCTTCCTTACATTCATGAAGTGCAGGAGACAACATAGGATTCTAACTAAAATAATAGCAACTATTAGCTAAAAAGAAACTAGAAAATGCAAACCCTATAAACTAAAATAGATATTAACAATTTTAAGAAAAGGTAAATATAAGACAACACAAACCACATAAAACCCTAAACATTTTTATACACACAAGGAAATGAAATAAAAATGTAAAATGCAAAAAATATTGCATACCTGGTAAATGCAAACCACAACAAAATCCTAGGAAAATACTTGTCCAAATCCTCTTGAAAATTAGTCTCAGATCTTGGAGATGGGTAAACATGCACAAGGAAGACTTAATCAACTAAGAATGAAAGGGGATTAATAAAAAATAAAGAATAAAAATGATTCAAAATAACTTAAAAATGTATATCAAATTGACATTAAAATACCATAAATGAAAAATGTGTGGAAACAGGGGTGTAGTCACGCTAAAAATCAGTACAAATGCACCCCTTTGTGTAAACTAAAAAAAGAATGTAAAGGAATTTAAATCAGCACTCTTACATGTACAAGAAAAATTCTCTCTTAAAAATAAAGTTTTTCCAATTTTGACCTTTAGTAATTTTTCAAAAGACGAAAAGGGTAATCACTTGAAATGAATTTTTGAGGGTTTGGACCACACACGAGGGTGGGTAGGATTTACCTCATTTTGCATGCTTAGAGGGCATGGGCTATGAAACAAAAAAGTTTTGCAAGGGTTATCCCACAAATTGAGCACAACTGAATTCAAGGATAACTATTGGCTCTAACTGGGGAGCTTCCTTCGATCATCCTTTAAAATAATTAAAGGGAGAAAAATCCTAGAATCTAAGTGCCTTCATCCATCCATTGGGCCATCGAGGACCAAGCAACAAAAAGACATAAAAAGTACAAAGAAAAATATGCAAAAACTATACAAATATTTATAAGCTTATCTGAGGCTTCACTAAGTGAAGAGCTTCAGATGTTAATTGTGAGGCAACAAAAATGGTGTTTTGTCTTGGCATGCCAAAAGAAAAAATTTCTCACCAAAAATTTGGTGAATTGTGAAAGGTCCTCTCCATAAGGAATCAAAAAATTTATGCATTCCCTTTGGTGTAGTTTGGGTAGACTGAGACTAGAGAATGAGAAATAGCCTCTTTAATATCATTGTATGCAAATTTTCCCTCTGCACTCCAAAAAAAATTGTTTTACCTTTCATCATATCAATGATATGATGAGTCTTCTTTGCGAAGTCTGGAATAAACCTCCGCAAGAAATTCACCTTCCCAAAGAAGGATTCAATTGTCGTATTAATTAAAGGTAAAGTAAGACTTTGAATTGACTTGATCTGCTCAGAATCAATCTTGATACCTCCCTTAGACACAATGTCCCCAAGGATTTTACCTTTTGTAACCCCAAAGATGGACTTCTTGGGGTTGAGGTAAATACCATGTTGTCAGCACCTCTCGAGAACTTGCTACAAGTGACAATAATGATCTTGACATTTCTTTGAGAATATTGTCAATTCACCAAGATAAACCACAATGAACTTACCCATCACATCATGAAAATCCAAGTCCATTTGTCTTTGAAATGTAGCACCAGTGTTGATCAAACCAAAATGCATTATGTGATAAGAAAACATGCCCCAAGGAGTAGTGAAACTAGTTTTATGTTGATCTTCTTTGGTCACCTCCACTTGGTTGTAACCTAAAAAACCATCTAACATAGAAATCAATTTAGAGCTCGTCACTATTTGTAATACTTGGCCTGTTACCAGCAAAGGGTAATTATCCTTTAGTGACAATTGATTCAAATTTCAAAAATCCACACAAATGCAGATTTCCCCATTCTTCTTCTCTATTGGAATAATATTTTCTATATCCATGTTGAATTATGGATAGGAAAGATGATCCTTGCATTAAGTATTTTTTGAGTCTCAAAAAGAATAGTGCCTGAAATATTTGGACTATATTGCCTCTACTTTTTCTTGTGAGGAATAGAACCCACCTTAAGGGGAATTTCATGTTGGGCCTCCTTTGGATGAAAAGATTTTAAGTCCTCATAAGAATAAGAAACTACATGTATGTATTGCCACAAGAGTTTAGAAAACTTATCTTTTTCCTTTCGAGTGCAACATTTACCAATATTTGTCATCTTGGGATCCACCACTGTTCCCAAATTCAGTTGTTCACCTTCAGTTGAAGACTAAAACTCGAATTACTGCTACTTCTTGACATAACGATCATGTTTGTCAAAAAAAATCTAAAGAAACCAAACCTTTGGGAATCTTATTCCCTTTTAATTGTAATATTTCCTCGCCAGTATGTTGATCCATCTCAGAGATTGATTCTTGAGAAGAAGAATCACTTCCCTCAAAATACAACTTGCTGAAATTTTCAACCTTCTCAAGAAAGGCCACAATTTGATGGTCATAATTAAATATTTTCCAATGATCAGAATTATCACGAATATTGAGACAAAAAACTAAATCAATAGTATATTTGGTTCCTTTGAATTTTTTGTGTGGGATCATAAGAGTAGTTGAGACTACTAGAGAATCAACCCTATCATTGTATTCCCTTGGAACTACAAAAATATCAAATGCATCAAAACCTTCAATGCCATCCCAAACAAGGTTACGGTAATGCTTTAATCTTTCATTTTTTGTCTAGTACAAATTCCTTAACTAAAAAATGACCAACTCAACATCACCTTAAGCATGAATATTTTTAATCCCTTTCTTATGTGCAACCTCCATTCCTAACAAAAAAGCCTCATATTTTGTAGTGTTGTTAGTATTATCAAATTGCAATTTGAAAGAGAAGGGATTTTTTTTCCTTATGGGGATACAAAAACTATCCCTGCACTAAATCCAATGGAAGAGAAACTATCATCAAATTCCACAGTCCAAACATCATTTGGACTACCTAAATTGACAGTTTCAAAGTTTGGAGTTTCTTCATCTGAAGAGTTATCTTTGTTACAAAAAACTTAGCTTCCCTTTCTAGAAGCAAATTTTGCATAACACCCTTGATGGGTATTCTAGCTTCAAACCAATCCATATTGATCTTGCCTCCAACATCTTTGCAAAAAAATTGTCCCAACAATATCCCATATGAGGCTGGGATGTTAGCTATCAAAACTATCATTTTGATCTTCTTGTTGAGAAATACAAAAACTACAAATTGTGAATCTTTAATTTGCCAAATTATGGGAACTTGCTTGTTTTTCATTGAAAAGTATCAATAAAATGTATTTCTCAAGTTCAAACCCAAAGTTTTAGCCACTTTGGATGGCATCACATTGTCGGAGGCACCTGAATCAATGACACGGTTACTTAACTTGTAACCATTAACCAACAAGGAGATATAAAATGGATCTATCTTTCCAAGAACAGATGAGGGGATTGAAACCAAATTACTTTGTGAAGGCCTCGATTTGGGAACAACTGGGGTATTCTGGGAAAATTCTCAGCTAGGATGAGTTCCTTTATCCTTGAAAAACTTAACAAGCCTATCAAATTGATCAAGATTGGGCTGAAGATACTCAACTTTTCATTTTAACTTTTATCTTCTTTGCATGGTCTATGATATCAAAGGATTGATAAGGATTTACCAAAGAAGATGGGATATTTTCATTCTAGGGCTTAGGAATT
The DNA here is from genome assembly GCA_007115665.2 of Sequoiadendron giganteum. Classification (NCBI taxonomy): domain Eukaryota; kingdom Viridiplantae; phylum Streptophyta; class Pinopsida; order Cupressales; family Cupressaceae; genus Sequoiadendron; species Sequoiadendron giganteum. Next base: position 489,496,890 of record CM021107.1, read on the forward strand.
GAGGTACTAGTCTTAAACATAGAACAAGATGTAGGAGGATTTGAGGTACTCACTTTCTTATTTCCTATTGTATCTATTGGTTGGGATGGCAAAGGAGTCCCCCTCTTAGCTATTATAACCATCAAACATGGAGGAGCTTTTTCCTTAGCTAAATCACCTTGTTGATGATCAAACTAATTTTGCGAGTGAGTGAAAACAACATAAGTATCAACAAAATTTTCTTCTTGTTCAACTCCTTCATAGTTTTAAAACCCAATATTAGAGTCACCAACCGAATCTACTTCCTCCTCTTGGAAGAGATTGGAACTTACTCTAAAAGAAATTCTAGTTGAGGAAAATCTTCTTGCTCGGATCCATAGTCTCTCACTGTTGTATTTGTAGGTGGCGCTTCAAGCGCAAGTCTTCCTTATGGTGCAGGAAGTCGATTATGGTTCCTTGCAACATTGCTAGGATAATTTGAATCATTCGAATAAGTTCTCCTTGGAATGTCCTTGTATGAAGGAACTGGTGATCCTTGAGAAATTTTATTCTTAATAGCTAGCAATTCATTTACTAACTTTTGCACCATAGGATTTGTGGTGCTTGTGGAAGTTTGGGTCGAAGATGTCTGTCATTTTTTCTTATTTGATTCCTTTCTTAGCTTTCCAATGAGGATCAAATAATCCTCGACTTCAGTAGCTAGTTCTTGAGAAGCTTCAAGAGTAGTTGGGTTAGATCTCTATAAAAGGAAACTTACCTTAGGCAACTACATATTAATGAAGAGGTGATCTCATCCTTGTGTGTTGAAGAGGTGATCTCATCCTTGAAGGAATAATATCAAAGTTATGTTTCCTCAACAATTCAAATGTAAGATCAATATGCCCTTGGTCTGTTTGACCATGTGTATAGCTTATTTCTTCCAAAATACAAACTTGGCAAGAGAGGTAGATCAATAATGAAAGAAATAATTACAAAAACAACAAGAAACTAGTATACTTCAACCAAAAGCGTGAGGCTATGATTGCGTATTAGTATCCCCAATGGAGTCAACAAAAAATTGTTGGGTGAATATTTTTTTTAATCATTTAATTAATTACAAAATGGTGATTTCAACTACAACTATGATGAGGTTTAAATCTCTCCTCTCAGAAAGGGGAGGCTCCCTTCTTATTGCTCACTAAGGGAACTAGTAACTAACCTAGATTATGTACACTAAATTTATCCATGGGTGTTACATTCATCCTTTTCTCTTTTTTTTTTCAAATATATTTTTTCTTAAACAAATTACAATAATACGACATGATAAATATAACATATAATTCACCACAAAATTTTAGTTTGAGTTGTAATAACCAATATCTACCTGATTAAACAAAAGAGTAACCAGAGTGATACCAGTGAATGTTGGTAATTGGAAAACCATAAAAGATCAAAGTATTTTGTTGTCTTCAATGATGATTTGTAAGGATATAGAATGGTGTATCTTGCCACTCAAAGAATTCAATATATACCACCAAACACAACAAATAACCCACAACCCAAAGTCTTCAAATTATTAACAAAACATAGACACAAGAACATAAAATTCAAATGTAATACTGTGGCACAAATTCTAAAATATCAGATCCGAATTCCCTTTCAGATATATGATATAACACCACTTATTTAACCATTTACAAGAAAATGTAGTGAGGGCATAAGAACAATCTCACACATAACAAAGTAGATCCAAAGAAAAGGTTGGATGCAAAATTTGCCTCTTTTATTGATTGAAATTGATTTGCACATTAAACACAAAGTCTCAATATATTTTTCAAATGGGCAACACTTCGATTCAAAAAAAAAGGTCCCTATTAAAGCTAAAACTAACTTAACTTATTCAACAGTAGAGTCCGATTTGATTTAGGACTTCTTTGTTTTTATATGTAATTACATATCTACAGAACACATGTAACATGTCATAAATTAATTACATATTGCATAAGGGTAAAATAGAAAAATAAACTAAGTATGGAACAAGCACGTTCCTTTATTCTTCACCATCCTTCTTCAAGAAGTCTTCATATTTCTTTAGTGTCGCTTGGACTTCTGAATTATCCAACCTTGTAGTATGCTTGGAGACTGTGAGTACTTATGTGATTGAGTCCTCAATGGTGATACAAGTTTTCTAGTGCCTTTCTAGTACTATGTTTAGGTTATCCAAAGTGAGTTGAATTTCCACCAATTTGTCAATAGAAGCTAATAAAAAATATTTATCTTCAAACTCTTTTTGTATTGATGAGGTGAACTCCTAGATAACCTTATCAGAGGGAAGATCTTCCTGGTCATCATCAAGCACTTGAAAAGGTAGCTCCTTTATTCTGGAAATGAGATTTTAACCTTTATCTTTGCCAACCTCCTATGATTCTAGTAAGTCTCTAATTAAATCATTGATGGCATTCAACTCATACCTCATGGTCTCCTATATACAGTTCTCTATTGGGAATTATCCCAACTTCCTCTAGTACATCAAGCTTGAGTTCTTTCATCTTTGTCCAAGCTTCAAGACTTTTTTCTATTTCTTGTTGATTTTGGGAAAGTGTGTCAATAGTTTGACTCAATTTTGCCTTTACATTTCCCATATTGTTAATCTCCTCCTTAGAATATTTTAGCAGTTGTGTTCCTTGATCCAAGATCCTATAAATCCATTTTGTAACTGCTTTGGCGTGTACATGTGTCCTTTCATCACTTTGAATGACAAGGTCTTCAATTCTTGTAGTGAAAGGCTCGATAGACTCAGAAGATTGAGTAATCTTATAAAGAAAAGAGGTAAGTTGTTCAACCCTGGCCTTATACTAATCCTTGATTATTATTTTCTTGATCAAACGTCTCAATTAGTGAAGCCAATTCTGATTGTGCATCCTCTTTTGCACTTGCATGCATCCTTTTGCCAAGTTCTACCCTTGTGATGGAGTAATAAGACAAATCTCTCTTCTGCAATTTTACCAGGTGGAGGCTATGCAACCTCAACATATTTGTATCCTGCTTTATCCACTAACACCCTTGAAAGAGTCTTTGGCTTCTTTGTAGATTTTTGTCTTTATAGGCACCAACTAACCAAAATTAAAGTTTTCAGGAGAGATAGCTTTATTCTTTCTCTTCAATGTCTATAAGGCCAACCAAGGGGGAAGAGGAGAATAACCTTATCTAGGACTTGTCATCACACAACTTGATTGGATATGGTTGCACCTACAATGGTGGTAGTCACAAGTGGTGGAGTTTCAGTTTGAACAGCTTTAGGTATTTCTACACTTGGCATTTTTTTGTTCAGTTTCAACTATAAAATTATCTAACTCAGATTGAGTAGACATCAAAAGAAGAAGAAGACAAACTTGGCAAATTGGGTGAGAATCCAAAAATATTTTAAAAATTATCTCGAGGACTATAAAAAATAGACCTCAAATTTGGGGATGAATGAATTGATTAAATTGAAATGGTAGGGGCAATAATCATGGTAGCAACAATAGTGATAGGGGGCAAAGTTTTTTCAATCAAAACAATGAGAGGAGTGGGAGTCGACAAAGTGGAAAAGATAGGGGATAAAGAAATGGGAGATTTTTTTGGAGGATCCTCATATGGAGAATCTTGTACTTCTTCATCTAGACTCTCTTCTTATTATTCCTCAACTTGATTTGACACCTCTTCTATGTGAGTTGATAGCCCTTCTACATATTTTATCTACCCCCTTTCATTATGAATTTAATCCTAGGATTAGGTGTTCTACTTGTACCTAGAACATCACCCTTATTGTTAGTTTTGATTTCTGTCTTTTTCCATGTGTTTCCCTTGGTTTCTTCTCCCTCAGATCCGATATTAAAATTCTTCAATATTATGTCCATTTCTTGTAACCAAACATTAGTGTTAGCAAGAATGGGTTGGAATCTTTCTCTGATAGAAGTCACTTCCTTCTTTGACCACTAAATAGGAGGAAGAGGGGATTCAACAAAATTATTTCTCATAAGCAAGATCTAGGATTTCATCCTCATCCTCCATATATTTAGGAATGTCTCCTAGATCTATATTTGTAATATGTTCTAAGGTAATTCGACAATAGTCTAGCTTCCTTATGTCCCCCTTTGTCCTGCAATCTATCCATATGTCCTCCACTCTTTGTACATGGGAATAGCTCCTCTTGAGATTATCTTCCATTCCTCTATATTCAAATTTAGGTCTCCTTTTGTATGTCTTCATCATGACCCATTGCATCTCTGATTCCACGGCTTTAGCTTTAGGTGATGTGATAGAGTACCTACCTATCCTAAGAGGAAATTTGAACCCTAGCTTGTGAGATTCTGCTTGTTTGCTAGCACTGCCATGATGTGTCTACATAGTTTCATGAGAACTATCTTATCATTCAAATACCTTAGGAGCATATACGAATATGTGATGAAGTAACCAACTCGAATGTATGTGAAGGTGGGAAATTGAAGGAACATACAACTAAATTTGTTAACCACTTCCCATGCTTCATTAGACACTCCTTTTCTCAAGTTTGTTGTCAAACATGTAGAGGTATGGAGCAAAGAAGGTTATTGACCCTTCTAAAATGTTGAATACTTCTATTCAGAGTCAATTGGGAATAGTATTGGTAATTTGGAACATTCCTCCTATCACCCTCTAATGTCAATCCTAGAAATTTCATCATTGATGCAACAACATAAAACAAGTATGAAGTCATATAAAATATCAATGAGATGGGAAACTTTATGAGTTGATCATGAATTGCATCAATTATCTATTGACCCTAGAATATCTATTGTTTCCTCTTCCTTATCACATAAATGTATAAGTACATCCACTCTTGAAAATTGGAAGAGTTAGGCAATCCTTTTACCCTGCTAAGAAGGGTAATCAAGTCATTTACTTCCTTGATGGAATCACTATAAGGAAATCTCTTAGGCCATCTTGAAATATTTGGCCTTGGGTTCTTTAACTACCTTGTATTACTTTCCCTCTTACAAGTGTATGGATTCTCAATAGTAAGATCAACATATGCATCAATTCTTAGACATGGGAAGATCTTGTCAAAGAATTGTGCATCTATTCTGATAATCACATTCCCATCAAGATCCCTGAAACTTTTGGATTCTTTGTGATAATGAGTTTCCATAGTTAGAACAGACTTAGAATTGTGTGTCACTACTAGAAATGTAGCCACGAATTAAATATTACTTTCCACCACACATATGAAGCCTGAATCCAATGGATGCTTCTTTTTCCTCTCCAAAAATTTAGAATATCAACATGACCTATCTCTGTGTCTTTTATTTCATCAATGTTCGAAGCAACAAAGTTCATTGCGAAAACCCCTTGATATTTGAACTTCATGGATTTCTTTCTTTTTGGTGGTTCAGACATTTATGGAGCAGTTGTATGGTGAGTAAAATTCGTGTACCCTTTCAAGAATTCGAGTGCAAATTCTTGAAATAACATGCAAGGTAAACTACAAAAAGAAGTTTCATGTTTCCCAATGTTAGAGAAAAATCAAGATTTTGTGCATTGGTAGGAAAAAAATGAGCTTCTACATGTGCTTTGTAAATTTAGATGTAAGAGCCCAGAGAAACTTAGATACTGCAAGTGGTTTGATGGTAAATATGCAAAGGTAGAGGAAAACCCCACCCCTACATGGAGTATTTTACTTGGGATGCACTAGTACAAAAAAATTGTGCCACTGCATAAGGGCAAGAGGAATTGTTGTAAGGGTAGGGAAAAACCTCGCCCCTACATGGGGGTAGAACTTGTCATATGCACAAGCGTTAAAAATTTCCACTCTTACATATGTTTATGCATTTATAAAGATACAATTCAGGTTTTGAAACCTGACATGAATCTTTGGTTGATAGTGCAAAGGTTGTCGGTTATGTGTTGGTCAGGGTTCAAACCCTAACCAACATGGGAAGGTCATAGCTCATATGTACTTCTTGTAAAATTCCTCGCAGTCACACACATGTTGGATGGTCATTAGAAGGTCAACTATATGTATTGATTGAGATTTAAACCCTGACCAACATATTGAATGCAAGGTTGAAATGAATTGAGGATGGTTGAGGTTTAAACCTCAACCAATACATAAATACATTGTGTGATGTAAAGTGGTGAATAAATTTCACAATGCATGTGAGGATGGTAATGGTTGTTGGTATATCGCAGATGAGGGTTTGAGACGTGATTTATCATGTGCATATCATAGGGGCATCAAGGTTTTAAACCCATGACACCCTGTGATAGTTTATTAAAATAATAATTTCACAAAGTGCAGAAGACAACATGGGATTCTAACTCAAATAAAAATAACTATTAATTAAAAAGAAACCAAAAAAGATAAACCCTACAAACTAAAATAGATATTAATAATGCTAAGTAAAGGTAAATATAAGACAATGCAAACTACATAAAACCCTAAACATGTTTATACATACAAGGTGATGAAATAAAAATAAAAAACACGAAAAAGATTACATACTTGGTAAATACAAACCATGAAAAAACCCTGGGTAGATACTTGGACAAATCCTCTTAAAAATTAGTCTTAGAGCATGGAGATTAGGAAACATGCATAAGGAAGACTTAGACGATTGACAATGAAAAGATAATAATAAAAAATGAAGAATAAAAAAGATTCAAAACAACTTAAAAATGCATATGAAATCGACATTAAAATGCCATAAATGCAAAAAATGTGGAAATAGAAGTTTAGTTGCACTGAAAATTAGTGTGACTGCACCCCTTTATGCAAACTTAAAAAATCATGTAAGGGTGAGAAAATTTAGTGCTCTTGCATGTACAAGAAAAATGACAACTCTCAATACTAAAGTTTTTCTAGATTTGACCTTTCATAATGTTTCAAAAGATGAAAAGGGTAATTGCTCGAAATAATTTTTTGAGGGTTTGGACCACACACGAGGGCAAGTAGGATTTGCCTCTTTTTTCATGTTTATAGGGTGTGGGCTATGAAATGGACAAGTTTCATAGGGGTTATCCCACTAATTGAGTGTAGCTGAATTTGAGGATAATAGTTGGCTCTAACTGGGGAGCTTTCTTCGATCATCCTTTGAAATGATGAAAGGGAGAAGAATCCCAAAATCTAAGTGCCTTCATCCATCCATTGGTCCATAGAGTTAGGTGACAAAAAGACACAAAAAGGCCAAAGAAAAAGATGCAAAAACTATACAAATATTTACAAACTTATATGAGGCTTCACTGAGTGACCAACTTCAGATGTTCATTGTGAGGCAACAAAAATGGTGTCTAGTCTTGGTATGCCAGAAGAAAAATATCTCACCAAAAATTTGGTGAATTTGAAAGGTCCTCTCCATAAGGAATTGAAATTTTTGTGCATTCCCTTTGGTTCTCTTCTTTTGTCCCACAATAGAACTTGATCTCCAACTTGGAAATCACGAGACTTTGCCTTTTTATTAAAAATCCTTTTAACTTGGCTCTAATGTTCCACAATGTGATCCACCACCTGTATGCACTTCTCCTCCAATTCAGTAAGAAACATGATGCGCTTATCAACAGAGTTTTCAAAAGTTTCATCTTCAATGGCCTTAGCCAATTTCAAAGAAGGAAATTCCAATGTGATAGGAATTTGTGTATTCAACCCGTACAATAGTTGAAACATAGACATTCCAATCGCTCGTTTGGGTGTAATACAATGTTCCCACAATGCATCGCACAATGCCTTATATCAAGACCTTTTATTCTCATCCACTGGCTTCCTGATAATGGTAACCAAATTTTTGTTACTTGATTCTGCTTAACCATTTCCTTGGGCATAATAGTCTGAAGAATGAGAGAGAGTGATCCCATATTCAAAGTAAAACTCTGTTATCTCATTGGATGAGAAGGAAATAAAATTATCTTCAAAAATATTGTTTCGAACAACAAACCTTGAAATGATATTCTCCTTAAGAAAATTACATACCTCTTCTGAAGTAGCATGCTTAATTGGAATGGCTTCCACCCACTTGGTGAAATAGTCAGTAGTTGTGAGAACATTGCTATTCCCTGTACTTGATGGTGGGTTAACTATCCCAATGAAATCTATACCCCATTCTTGGAAGGTTTCTTCAATTACCACTGGATTGTGGGGTAAAGCTAAAACCAATTTGGGTTTCCCCACATACTATTGACATAATTCACACTTACGTACCCAGTTGTACACATCTTGAAAGAGTGTGGTCCCGTAGTATTTTCCTCTCAAAATCTTGTGAGTAGTGACTAGTGCTGAAAAGTGTCCTTTGCATGCTAAGTTGTGAAATGATTCCAACAACTTAGCATGTTTCACTTTATCCACACAACATAAAAAGGCTCCATCAAGACTCCACTTATACAAACCGTTATCCCAAAGAACGATGTTTGTAGCCTTGAGCTTGACTATCCTCTTTTCCTTGAATGACAGATGCTCGAGACATTCTCCATAGGTGAGGAAGTGTGTAATATTTTAATACCATTTGTGAACACTAAATATTGTCCTAAGCCTGAGAGTTATAAAATCCCCTTTCATCCTTGATAATTAAATAATTTTAATTATTTAATTATTTCATTTCTATCTCTATATTTCCTCTTTGATTAGTTAAATAAATTTTATTTAGTTAATTACGTCACTAATGTCCTTTCTCTCCATGATAAAATAATTTTTATTTATTTAATTGTTGGCATCTTTTCTACTATACTAAAATAATTAATCATTTGGCCTTTTCTACCATAAATTAATTAAATTTTATTTAATTAATGACTTACTAATTTGTATTTTTCTCCCACTTTTTGAATTAAATTGCTATTTAATTAAAAATTCAGCTTACCTTTCTCTTCTATAATTAAATAATTGAAAAATTATTTAATTATTCAATTTCCCTCTCAAACAAAATTATTTTTAGAATTATTTAGTTTCCTCATTTTTGTGCTTTTTCTCTCTATTAGTCTCATCCTTATCTCTTCTTGTCTCGTTTAATCTCAACCCTTTATTGAATTATTTTATTCAATCTCAGCCATTCATTTCTTATATTTTCCCTAACCCTATCAAATTTCATTCTTGACCATTGATTAACATAATTTAATCCCAAACATTCATTCACATTTGGCCGTCTATAAAAGATTCTTGTCATTGTCATTTCAACATATTGAGTTTATGCACAAGTACATGTTGCTTAAGGAGACAACTATCTTCAATATTTTTCTATCAGAGACATTAGGCTACTATTGCACACTCAAATTTGAGGGCATCAAGCACATTCAAGAAAAATGAAGAAGGACAATGGAGGTCAAGCAAACATGGCATAGGTGATATTTACTTCATGTTTGTATTTCTATGTTAGATTGTGCTCTATTATTGATTTAGGGCTTTCTAGGTTTAATTTTCATGCTTTAATACCTCAACCTGAATCTTACCCTACATTACACCATTCATTAGTCATGCTTACAAACAAGACTGTAAGAACATCTTCAGTGTTTACTTCCTCATCATCGAATAATTCTTTTGGTTTATTATCAACTATCAGTTGGGACAATCCCTTCCCACAAACCAAATTTTTGGGTTTAATTTCCATGTTGTATTCCTATATTTTGGAAATCCAGTTGTTTCTCTTAGTTCCAAACTCCTATTGAGTCAAGATGGACTTAATCATGGAATCTAACACTAATGCAACAACATTAGAATTAAGGATGTAGAACCTAAAATTCTTAACTACTTTGACCATAGCATAAGCATTCTTTTCTATTGGTGAGTACTTATGCTCATGAACTTTCAAAGTACAACTCATGAATGCTATAGTCTATTCAATCCCCTCATTGTTCTGTTGCACCAAGATAGCAGATAGTGTATGTTCAGAAGTGTAACTATATATGATAAATTCCTTTGTGTAGTCTATGAAAACTAAGAGTGGAGCATGAGAAATAGCCTTCTTAATGTCATTAAATGCAACTTTTCCATCTGCACTCCAATAAAAAATTATCTTACCTTTCATCATATCAATGATCTGAAGAGTTTTCTCTGTGAAGTCTAGAACAAACTTTCGCAAGAAAATCACCTTCCCAAAGAAGGAGTGAATTACCATCTTACTTGATGGTAAAGTAAGAATTTGAATTGACTTGACCTGCTTGGAATCAATCTTAATACTTTCCTTAGACACAATATGTCTAAGGAGTTTACCTTTTGTAGCCCCAAAGATGGACTCCTTGTGGTTGAGGCAAATATCATGTTGGTAGCACCTCTCAAGAACTTGCTGCAAGTGATGATAATGATCTTGAAATTTCTTTGAGAAGCTTATCAAGTCATCAAGCTAAACCAAAATGAACATACCAATCACATCATGAAAAAACAATTCCATTACTCCTTGAAATGTAGCACCAACATTGATCAAACCAAAAGGCATTATGTGATAAGAAAACATGCCCCAAAGAGTAGTGAATTTTTATTATGTTGATCTTCTTCACTCACCTCCACTTGATTATACCTTGAAAAACCATCTAACATAGATAGAATTTTAGGGCCCATCATTGTTTGTAATCCTTTGTTCATTACTAGGAAAGGGTAATTATCCTTTAGTGACAACTGATTCAAGTTTCATAAATCCACACAAATGTGGATTTCCCCATTCTTTCTCCATACTGGAATAATGTTTGCTATCCATGTTGAATGATGGATAGGAAAGATGATCCTTTCATTAAGCATTTTTTGAATCTCAAAAAGAATAGTACCTGAAATATTTGGATTATATTGCCTTTGCTTTTTCTTGTGAGGCATAGAACCTGCCTTAAGGGGAATTTCATTTTGGGCCTCCTTCGAATGAAAAAAATAAGTCCTCATAAGAATAAGCAAGTACATACATGTACTGACAAAAGAGTTTAGAAAATGTATCGTTTTCATCCAAAGTGTAGCATTTACCAGTATTTATCATCTTGGGATCCTCCACTATTCCCAAATTTAGTTGTTCAACTTCAATTGAAGAATCGAACCCGAATTGTTGTTGCTTCTTGACATAATGATCATGTTTATCAAAAAGTTTTTCTAAAGAAACCAAACCTTTGGGAATCTTATTCCCTTTTAATTATAATATTTCCTCACCAATATGTTGATCCACCTCAGAGACTGATTCTCAAGAAGAAGAATCACTTCCCTCAAAATACAACTCTAAAATTTTCAGCCTTCTCAAGAAAGGCCACAATCTGATTGTCATCATTAAAGATTTTCCAATGATCAGAATTATCAGGAACACTAAGATGAAAAGCTAACTCAATAGTATATTTGGTTCCTTTGAATTCTTTTTGTGGGATCATAAGAGTAGATGATACTACTAGAGAATCAGCCCTATCATTGTATTTCCTTGGAGCTACAGAAATATCAAATGCATCAAAAACTTCAATGTCATCCCAAACAAGGTTATAGTAATGCCTTAATCTTTCATTTTTTGTTTGGTATAAATTCCTTACCTAACAGATGACCAACTTGGCATCACCTTGAGCATGAAAATTTTTAATCCTGTTCTTATGTGCAACCTCCATTCCTAGCAACAAAGCCTCATATTTTGCAGTGTTGTTAGTATTATCGGATTGCAATTTGAAAGAGAATTATTTTTTTTTCCTTGTGCGTATACAAAAATTATCCCTACACCAGATCCCGTGGAAAAGTAATTATCATCAAATTCCATAATCCAAACATCATTTGGACTACCTAAATTGATAGTTTCAAAGTCTGTAGTTTATTCATTTGAAGAGGTATCTTCATCTGAAAAAGGTGAACCATGAGTTACTTGGTCCTCGCTTGAATCATTGTCTGAATAATTAGAAACTTCATCAGCTAGTAAGAAGTAAGTACCCATTCTAGAAGATTCAAAAATATTCTGAGATCTAGGATTATCATATTTTGTTACATAAAATTTGGATCCCCTTTCTTGAAGAATTTTTTACATGACACCCTTGACGGGTATTCTAGCCTCAAACCAATCTATATTGATCTCACCTCCAACATATTTGTAGAAGTTTCATTCCAACAATATCCCATATGAGGTTGGGACGTCAACTACCAAAACTGTCATTTTGATCTTCTTGTCAGGAAATGCAACAAATACAAATTATGCATCTTTAATTTGGCTGATTAGGGGCACTTCCTTGTTTTCCATTAAAAACAATTGGCCAAAGGTCTTTGTCAAGCTCAAACCCAAAGTGCTAGCCACTTTGGTAGGTATCATGTTGTCAGAGGCACCCAAATAAATGACATAGTTACTTAACTTATAACCATTAACCAACAAGGAGATATAAAATGGATCTATCTTTGCAAGAATGGATGAGGAGATTGAAACCAAATCACTTTATGAAGGCCTTGATTTGGGAATAACTAGGGTATTCTAGGAAAATTCTTAGCTAGTATGAGTTTTGTTATCTTTAACAAAATTAAAAATCCAATCAAATTGATTAGGATTGGCCTGAAGATACTCTACTTTTGACATTTGAACTTTTGTCCTCTTTCCATGGTCTATAATGTAAAATGCTTGATAAGGATTTACCAAAGAAGAAGAGATATTTTCATTCTGGGGCTTGGGAATTGAGGGTTTGGTCTTAAACATAGAAGATGTAGGAGGATTTGAGGCACTTACTGGATTATTTCATGTTGTATCTCTTGGTCAGATTGGAAAAGGAGTCCCCCTCTTAGTGATTATAACCATTGGATGTGGGGGATCTTTTTGCTTAGATACATCACCTTGTAGATGATCAAAGTAATTTTACAAGCGAGTGAAAACAACATAAGCATCAGAATTTTTTTTGTCTTCTTTCTCAACTCCTTCTTCATAGTTCAAAAACCCAATATTAGAGTCGCCAGTCAGATCTACTTCCTCCTCCTGGAAGAGATTGGAACCATCCTTCGAAATATATTTTGATTGAGGAAGATCTTCTTTCTTGGATTCATAGTATCCTATTACTGCATTTTTAGGTGGTGCTTCAAGCGTAAGTCTTCCTTGCAGTGTTGGAAGTTGATTATGGTTCCTTGCAGCATTGTCGAGATAATTTGAATCATTCAGATAAGTTCTCCTTAGAAATTCCTTATATGAAGGAACTGTTGACCCTTGATAAAATCGTTTCTTAATATCTAGCAATTCATTTGCTAACTTTTGCACCATAGGATTTGTGGCGCTTGTGGAAGTTTGGGTTGAAGATGTTTTTTCTTTGTTCCTATTTGATTCCTTTCTTATCTTTCTAGTGAGGATCAAATCATCCTTGACTTCAGTAGCCAGTTCTTGAGCAACTTAAAGAGTATCTAGGTTATATCTCAACAAAAGGAAACTTACCTTAGGAAATTGTATTAATAAAGAATCACTTCAGATTGTGAGTTGTTGGATGAGCATTAGCTAGAATCCTAGTTGTCAACTTATTGAACTTCACCATGAACTCACACATGGGTTCATGTGGCTCCTTCTTCATTTGTGTAAGTTGAGCCAACAAGGCATGAGCATATTCAATAGGTTTGAATCTTTCTTCAAACTTGGTTCAAAGAGTAGCCCAATTTATGATAGTTCTGATAGCAAGATTATAGAACCAATCAGCTGCTACTCCTTGGAGAGTTTCAATGAACAATCTTACTAATACATCTTCATGTTCTACACTGAGAACTCCACATACAATATAGAATGCAGTGATATGCTCATCCAGGTGTTGCTTCCCATCTCCATAGAACTTGGGGATGTTCTTGCGTGAGCTCCAAGGAAGTGCATATAAAGGTAGCATCAAATTCAAAGGACTAAAAGCATTACCCATGGACCTTGAGCAATACCTTGAGAAATACCTTGAGCTGACATTCAACCTTGATTGAATGGAGGGATAATATACCTTTGAACCAGTGATTTAGACAAAGCTCTTTGAACACTAGAAGCTTCACTTGGAATAGGTGATCTTACACTTCAAGGAGGGAAACTCCTTGTGTGTTGAAGAGGTGATCTCGTTCTTGAAGGAAGAATGTCAAAGTTATGTTTCCTTAGAAATTCAAATGTAGGATCAATATGACCTTGGTCTGTTTGACCGTGTGTATAGATTCTTTCTGCCAGAATTCAAACTTGGCAAAAGAGGTAGAACAACATTGAAAGAAATAATTACAAAAAACAATAAGAAACTAGTATACTTCAACCAAAAGTGTGAGGCTATGATTGTGTATTTTTATCCCTAATGAAGTCACCAAAAATTTGTTGGGTGAATATCTTGTAATCACTTAATTAATTACAAAATGGTGTTTTCAACCATAACTATGATGAGGTTTAAATCTCTCCTCTCAGAAAGGGGAGGCTCCCTTCTTACTGCTCACTAAAGCAACTAGTAACTAACCTAGATTATGTACACTAAATTTATTCATGGGTGTTACATTCATCCTTTTCTTTTTTTTAGAAAACATGTTTTTTCTTTAAAAAATTACAATAATACCTCATGATAACTATAACATACAATTGACCACAAAATCCTAGTTTGAGTAGAAATAACCAATATCTACTTTTTTAAATGAAAGAGTAACCAGAGTGATACTAATGAATGTTGGTAACAGGAAAACCCACAAAAGATCAAAGTATTTTGTTGTATTCAATGATGATTTGTAAGGATATAGAATGGTGTATCTTACATATCAAATACTTCATTATATGCCACCAAAGGATCCAAAAAAATAGAGCAAATAACCTATAGCCCAAAGTCTTCAAATTATTAACAAAACATACACACAAGAACATAAAATTCAAATGTAATACTATAGCACAAAGTCTACAAAACCATATCTAAATTCCCTTTCAAATATATGATATAACACTACTTGTTCAACCACTTACAAGAAAATGTAATGAGGACATAAGAACAATCTCACACATAACAAAGTAGATCCAAAGCAAAGGTTGGATGTAAAATTTACCTCTTTTATTGATTAAAATTTGATTTTCACATCAAACACAAAGTCTCAAAATGTTTTTCAAATGGGCAGCGCTTCACTTCAAAAGATAAAAGGTCCCTATTACAAAAGAGCTCCCTCATATATATAGAGGAAAGCCAAGAGCTAAAATAGGAAAACTAAAACTAACTTGACTTATTTAGCAGTAGAGTCTGATTTGATTTAGATCTTCTCTATTTTTACATGTAATTGAATATTTACGAAATACATGATATATATTATAAAAAAGTTACATATTGCATAAGGGAAAAATGAAAAATAAACTAAGTATGGAACATGCATGTTCCTTCATTCTTCACCATCCTTCTCCATGAAGTCTTCATATTTCTTTGGTGTCGCTTGGACTTCTAAATTGTTCATCCCTGTAGGATACATGGAGACTGTGAGTACTCATGTGATTGAGTCCTCAATGGTGATACAATTTTTCTAGTGCCTTTCCAATACTACCTTAAGGTTACCCAAAGTGAGTTGAATGTCCACCAATTTTTTGATAGAAGCTAATGAAAAAGATTCATCTTCAAACTCTTTTTTATTGATGAGGTGAACTCCTAGATATCCCTATCAGAGGAAAGAACTTCCTAATTGTCATCAAGCACTTGACAAGGTAGCTCTTTTATTTTGGCGATGATATCAAAACCTTTATCTTTGCCAACCTACTATGATTCCTATAAGTCTCTGGTTAAATCACTGATGGCATTCAACTTATACCTCATGGTCTCTCGTATGTTGATGAATATTTCTCTATTGGGAATAATCCCAACTTCCTCTAGCACATCAAGCTTGATTTCTTGCATATTTTTCCAAGATTTGAGAATTTTTTTTATTTCTTGTTGATTTTGGGAAAGTGTATCAATAGTTTGAATCATTTTTTCCTTTACATTTAACATATTGCTAATTCCTTCCTCAAAAGATTCCAGTAGTTGGGTTCCTTGATCCAAGATCATACCAATCCATTCTATAATTTATTTTCCTCGTACATGTGTCCTTTCAACCTTTTGAATGATAGGGTCTTCAATTCTTGTAGCGATAGGCTCAATAGACTTAGAAGATTGAGTAATATTTTGAAGCACAAAGGTAAGTTGTTCGACCCTAGCCTTATATTGATCCCTGATTTTCTATTCCTGATAAAATTCTCAAATAAGGAAGCCAATGTTGATTTTGCATTCTCTTTCACACTTTCATGCATCCTTTTTCCAAGTTCTAGCCTTGTGATAGAGTAATCAAACAAATCTATTTCTTTGACAGTTTTACCTAGTAGAGGATGTGCAACCTCAACGTATTTGTATCTTGCTTTATCCACTAACACCCTTGAAAGAGTCTTTGGATTATTTGTAGATTTTGTATTTACTGGCACCAATTGACCAAAATCTAAGTTTTTAGGAGAGATGGCTTGCTTCTTTCTCTTTGAAGTCTGTGAGGCAAACTAAGGGGGAAGAGGGGAAAAACCTTCTCTGAGACATGTCATCATGTAGCTTGAGTGGATGTGGTTACACCTAAAATGGTGGTAGTCACAAAGTGGTGGAGTGGGATAATTCTGCTATGCACTTTTCCTTAAACTTTTGGTAGGATTTGAAATAGAAGTCCTCACGAGGCCTAATAGGCTCAATAGGGTCGGGCCAAAAGAAATCCAATGAGAAATTCCCATGGGAAGACACAGGATTAAAGCCACTATGAGCACAACAAATATTTCATTGCCAAATGGAAACTTTAAGCATTTATGCATAACTGATGGGACTACATTCATGCAGTGAAGCCATGGGTAGCCTAACTTCACACAAAATTGGTCTGAAGTAGGGATGATGGTGAATGAGACATTTAATTATTTCAGGCCAAATTTTAAAGGGAGATTTCTGGAACCTATCGTAGGGAAAGCAAAACCATTATGTATTATGATCCATGATTTTAGTTTTTCATGTGTATCTTGATAAAGCTCATACACAAATAGGAATTCTTCAATGATCAAATCCTCTACACAAACAAGATCAATTAATATCCGATCAGTAGGCTTATCATTGATTATTCCAGCTATGTAGAGAAGACCATCAGGGGCATGTTTAAGTATGTCTTGTTGTGAAAAGAAATGTTAAGAAAAATCTTGGTTAGGTCCTTCTGAGGCTTATCTTCAATAAATCCAACCATAGATTCTATAGAGGCTTCTTAATTATCATTCGTGTTTATCATCGTCTGTGTCAAAATTCATCACATCATTCTTTGTTTCACTAGCTTTGACAAAGGAAACATTATGATGATGTTATATAAATGTTTTGCAAAATGACTAATTTTTTTATCATTTTTAAAGTTTAAAAGATACAAAAAATGAAATCCTAAAACCCTAAATTAGATGCAAACTAATGCAAATTAAGTTCCATAAATGAGATTCAATTCAATGCAAATAAATGCAAGATCTAGATCCAGGGATGAAATAGACTCCAAAATTAGAAAAATGCAATTCTCAAACGTCAGGTTCACCAAAATGAAAAGAGGGAAAATAGGATTTTAAAATGTGGGATGCACCAAATATGGTAAGAAAATGACCTATTCCCCTTTATTTCATTGGTAAATGATATCCACACAATGAAATGACTATCAACCCTTAGGTGAATCAAGTCAAAGTGTGAATCTACATATTTCCTTTTGTGCAAGGACGGGGGTCCTAGTCAAATAACACTTTGGGGAGAAAAACTTAAAATAGTAAATCAACACCAAAATGCAATCCAACATGCTAAATAATGAGATGAAACTCAAAATAAGAAAAACCATAAATCAAATCACAGATCAGAGAAGGGTAGAATGAAATAAAGGGCCAATTAAGGCAATATTAAGCTCAATTAATTAAAGCAGCCCTAAATAAGTGTGGAAGTGTAAAGGGGTACACTTTACAACACTATAATAGGGCACAATTAAGTCCAAATTAATATTAATTTCAAATTAAGTGTGAAAATATAAAAGGGATACATTTTTCTATATTACATTTAGCCCCCACTTTAGTGAGAGGATGACTCTACATCAAACTCACACTAAAGTAGCAATTCAACACATAGGTATGCAGAAACACCAAGATTACTCAATCATACAACATCAAAGACTTAAAAAGAAAAGTAAAAACAAAAAAGGTGGATCAAACCTCAACTCTTCAATGTGATGTGGAACATGCCTCGGCTGATTGTCCAAAAAAATGTTCACAAGCGGAACTCGATGTCCACTATGAAAACAAAAACACGTGCTCACTCCAAGCTAATGGAACCTTTGTTACACCCCAATTGTGTAATTACTATTTACTATTACTATGTAGGGTAAATATGAATGTAATGTGAAATCTGGAGATGAATAAATTGTGCTTGCACTTTGTTATCAATGCATTATGAATGATGTTATCTCATTTGATGTTGTATGAAAAACTATTGCATATATATGTATGAATGGTTATTGAATTAATAGTCTAACTTTGGAGATGTATTACGTATATTGCATATTTTGTGAACATTTGACTATCGTGGGAATGTGTTAGTGGTTGCAGGTTTATATTCAATTCCTCTAGGTGGAGGGGAAGTATCACTCAGGAGAAGATCTTGGTCGGGTAACCGATGACAAAAACTATTTGAGCATACACACCAATGTAGAATAATTGTGTTGATTCATTAAGTGGGAATTTGGTAAGTCATCCTTAGTTGATGTGTCTGCATTAGTACTATTGAGTGCATTAATATTGGGTGATGTTTATCTATTTGAGCTTTGTAGTTCTTTCTTGTTTCATTATGGTTATATTGATAAAATAGACATATGTGGAGTACATGTATATATATACAGATGCATGACAAAGAGATCTAATGACATGGTGAATTGAAATTTTCCTCATTTTGCATGCTTAAACATCATGAAACTATGAAATGGACAAGTTTCATAGGGGGGTTATCCGTGAATCAAGCACTGCTAGATTCCATGATAACAGCTAACTCTAGCTAGGGATCTTCCTTCAACTATTCTTTGAAACGAATGAAGGGAGAAGAAATCCAAAATTCAAGTGTGTTTATCCATCCATTGGGCATAGAGACAGTCAAAAAAAAGAAAAAGACTTAAAAAAAAGAAAGATGCAAGGAGTGAAATAAAAATATTTACATTCGAACGCATGTCACTTTACTGTGTAAAGTGTTTGAGATGTTGACCACTATGTGGAAGGGTGAATGGTGTTATATCCTTGTATGCCAAGAGAAAACTGTTCTCACCATGTGGTTGATGAACTTTGAAAGTTCTATCCATAGTGAATCAAAATTCCCATGCATACGCTTTGGTTCTCTTCACTTATCCCATAGGAGAATAGGATCACCAATTTGAAAATCTTGAGACTTGGCCTTCTTGTCAAAAAGATTCTTTACTTGGTTCTGATTTTTTGCAATGCAATTTGCCACCTAAACATGTTTCTCTTCTAATTCAGAGAGATAAATTATACACTTATCGACTAAGTTATCAAATGTCTCATCCTCAATGGCTTTGTCCAATTTGAGGGTTGGAAGTTCCAAGGTTATAGGAATTTTTGTATTCAAGCCATACAAGAGTTGGAAAGGAGACATACCAATTTCCTGCTTCAGAGTTATTATGTCTACCCACAAAGCAACATACAAATCTTTGCGCCACAAACACTAATTCTCATCTACCAAATTGCATATGATAATCACCAAATTCTTGTTGCTTGATTCAGCCTGACCATTACCTTGTGGGTAATAGTCGGAAGAATGTGACAAAGTTATGCCATGTTCAAAATATAACTTAGTGATCTCGCTTGATGAGAAGGTAGAAGCATTGTCAGCAACAATTTTATTTGGCAGACTAAACTTGAAAATGATGTTTTATTTTAAGAAACTACATACTACTTCAGAAGTAGCATGTTTAGCTATAATTTCCTCCACCCACTTGGTGAATTAATCGGTTGCAGTTAGGACATAGGTGTGTCCCACACTTGATGGTGGATTTACTACGTCGATGAAGTCAATTCCCCATTGTTAGAAGGGCTCTTCAATAACAACTAGTTTTAAAGGGAAAGCCACCAACTTTGGCTTGCCTACAAATTGTTGACATAGTTTGCATTTATGCACCCATGAGTATGCATCTTGAAAGAGTGTGGGACAATAGTACTTTGTTCTCAAAATTTTGTGAGTAGTTACTGGTGTTGAAAAGTGTCCTCCACACACTAAGTCACGATATGACTTCAATATTTTTTTCTGTTGTTCTTCATCAACACATCACATAAAAGTTCCATCCACTGCACGCTTGTACAAGCCATTGTCGCTTAAGACAAAGTTTTCTAATTTTAACTTGATGGTTCTCTTTTCCTTTGAGGTCAAATGATCGAGACATTCCCCATAAGTGAGGAAATGGATGATGTTGGAATACCACTTGTCAATGGTGCTGACGAACAACACCATTGGAAGGTCACTTGGATCTACCTCTTCAATCTCTAAAAATTCTCCATCTAGATCATTTTTAGCAATGAGTTGACACAAACCTCTTCCATGTATCAACTTGGTAGGCTTGATATCCAAGTCATATTCTTGAATCTTGGCAATCCAATTGCCTCTTTTTTTTCCAAACTCTTATTTTTTCAGAATAGACTTAACGGTTGAATTTGGAACCAAGACCTTAACATGGCTATTAAGAATATAGAATCAAAATTTTTTAACAACCTTGACCACAAAAAAATTGTTTTTTTTTCCATTTGGGAATATTTCAATTCATAATTCTTTAGAGGGCAGCTCATGAATGCAATCGGGGATTCAATCTCTCACTATTTTCCTGCACTAGAATGGCTGAAAGTGTATGCTCGGAAGCATAACTATACATGATGAATTCCTTCGTTTACTCTAGGCAGACTAACACTAGCGCATGGGAAATAACTTCTTTGATGTCATAAAACACAACTTTTCCATTTGATGTCTTTCATCATATTAACAATATGACGAGTCTTTTCTACAAAATCTAGAAGGAATCTTCACAAAAAACTTACTTTTCCAAAGAAGGAATGAAAACCCTTCTTACTTGATGGAAAATTGAGTGATTTGACAATTTTAACTCTTTCCAATTCAATCTTGATACCTTCTGTAGAAACCACATGACAGGGAATCTTACCTTCCGTAAATCCAAAAGTTGACTTCTTGGGATTCAAGGAAATTCCATCCTGTCGACACCTCTCCAAGATTTGTCTTAGATGATAAAAATGTTCATGGCATTTCTTAGAAAAAAATGTAAGATCATCGAGATATACTACAATGAAATTACCTAGCACATCATGAATAGCCAAGTCCATAGCACGTTGGAATGTGGCACCAACATTTATGAGGCCAAAAGGCATCTTGCAGTATGCAAAGGTACCCCATGGCATTGTGAAGGTTGTCTTGTGTTGATCACCTGAATTGAATTCAATCTAGTTGTAACCCATAAAACCATCTAGCATGGAGAGCATTTCAGATCTAGTCATGGTTTGAAGAACCTGATCCATTACTGGTAGGGGATAATTATCTTTACGTGACAATTGATTCAGATTTTAGAAATACACAAAGATACAGATCTCGCCATTCTTCTTACGAACGAGAACAATATTTTCTATCCATGTTGAATGATGGATAGGGAATATTATTCAAGCATTCAAATTTTTTTGAACCTCTGCAAGGATTGTTCCTGAAATATTAGGGTTATATTACATTTGCTTTTGTTTATAAGTCAATGCTCCAATCTTAAGTGGAAATTCATGCTACACCTCTTTAGGTCAGAAATATTTTAGATCCTCATATGAATATGCTAGGACATCCATATATTCTTGTAACAGCTTAGCAAAATGATTTCTTTCTTCACTTGTGCAACATTTACCAATGTTTACCATATTAGGATCCACTTCAGTTCCTAATTTTATTTGTTCAACTTCATTAGTTGAATTAAAATCCAAGAGTTGTTTTTTGACATAGCGATCATGCGTATCAAAACGTTTCCCAAGGGATACCCACCCTTTAGGAATTTTATTCCCTTTTAGTTGTAGGAACTCTTCACCTGAAGTTGGATCCACACCAGAAGTAGATTCTCAATGTGGAGAATCACTTCCTTCAAAGTACAACTTGTCAAAGTTTTCATCCTTTTCTAAAAAGGCAACAATTTGATGATCGTAATTGAAGATCTGTCAATTTTTTGAATTGTCATGAACACTTGGGTGGAAAACAAGCTCAATGGTATAGGTGGAACCATGAAAGTCTTTATGTGGTATCAAGATCGTGGATGAGACTACTAAATAATCAACCTTGTCATTATATTCCCTTGGAACTATAGATATATCAAAAGCATCAAATTCTTCAATACAATCCTGAATAAGATTGTGATAATGGCAAAGCCTGTCATTCTTTGTCTGGTACAAATTTCTTACCTGAAAAAACTATCAACTCAGAATCAACTGGTGCATGAAGATTTTAAATACCTTTCTTGTGTGCAACTTGCATCCCTAACAATAATGCTTCATATTCAACAGTTTTATTAGTGTTTTCAAATTATAATTTGAAAGAGAAATGATTTTTTTTTCCTTTGGGGGAAATAAAAACCATTCCCACTCCAAAACCTATGGAAGAAAAATTGCCATCAAACTCTAGTAACCAAACATCATTTGGATCACCAAGGCTAACAATGTCAAAATATATAGCTTCGTCATCTGATGAAGCTTTAAGATCTAATGTTGATGAATCATCTGATGATGACTCATTTTTTGTTGAAAAAGATTCAACACTCTCCAACTCATGCCTCGTCAAAGATTCAATGACTTCTTCTATTTGCAAATAATACGTTCCAACGCCCGAAGACTCAAATAGAATTTGAGCCCTTGGATCATTGGATTGTGTCATTGAGAATTTTGACTCCCTTTCAAGAATCAACTTTTGCATTACACCTTTCACAGGTATCCTAGCTTCAGACATGTCCATGTTTAGTTCACCACCAATGTCTTTACAAAAATTACATCCAAGGAGAATTTTGTAAGATGTTGGCATGTAAGCTACTAGAACCGTCATTTTGATTTTCTTCTCAGGATATACGAAAAATGCATACTGTGGATCTTTGATCTGTCTAATCAAAGCTACTTGTTTTTTTTCCATGGAAAATCAACGGCTAAGTTTTTTGGTCATATTCAAACCTAAGGTAGTAGCTACCTTGGTTGGAATCACATTATCTGATGTGTCAGAATCTATAACATAGTTGCTTAACTTAAAGCCATTAACAAGTAACAAAATAAAGAATGGATCAATGCATCTAGAGGCAACTAGAGGTGTAGAAACAAGGTAATTTTGTGGCATTTGGGGCTTTGGAGAAGCATGAATATTAGGAGATGAATCTTGATTTGGGCTAATTCCTTTATCCTTCACAAATTTGATGAGCCTGTCAAATTGGTCAGGATTGGATTTAAGGTATTCAACATCAAAAATTTGGACCTTGGTTTTCTTGGCATGGTCAATAATGTCAAAAGCCTGGAAATAATTTTTTAAAGCAGATGTAGTAACTTTTGCAATTGGATTAACAAAAGGTACATTGGTCTTAGGAATTGGAGGATTGGATTTTGTAACGGCAAGAATTATTGGGGGAGGATGGGGGACACTTATTTGTTTGTTTGTTGTATTCTTTGGTTGCCATGGCAAGGGAGATCTTCTTTTTGGAATGGAGATAGGCGACTTATCCTTTGTTAGTGGAGTAGCAGCTTGAAGCTAGTTAAGTTGATTCTATTGTTGTCATGTGAAAACAACATATGCATCTGTCACTAAGTCCTCATCCTTTGATTCATTTTCCATTTATAAATAGCCAATGTTGGAGTTGCCAACTGATTCCATTTCTTCATCCTAAAAGAGATCAACACTTTCCTCCATGGGATAATCTAGCTGTGCACATTCATATTATTCAACCTCATAGTATCTCGCAGCGGTGTTGGTAGGTGGAGCTTCAAGTGCAAGTCTTCCCTATGGCACTGGAAGACAATTATGATTTCTATTGTTTCTAGCATAGTTAGGAAATGTTCTCCTTGGCACATCCTTATAAGTGTTGTTGCTGGAAACTTGTATTTTTAAAGTGAAAATTTTGTTTTCCAATCTTTGGACCATGGAATCGAAAAAATTAGAATTAGCACTAGATGCATTAGCATTAGAAGTAGAAGATATTGAACCTTGCACCTTCTTATTTTTGCTATTCTTCCTTATTTCTCCAACAAGGATCATGTCATCTTCGAGACTCATAGCCAATTGTTGAGCTGCTTCAACGTTGGTGAGAATTTCCCTACACAAGAAAAATATTACCTTGGGGAGTTGCGTGTTGATGAAGAAAAGTTATGACCCATTGGTCTCGCCACTATTGATATCCTCATCAATATATTGTTGAACTTATCCACAAACTCATGCATGGGTTCATCAACCTCCTTCCACATTGTCGTAAGTTATGCTAGGAGAGTGTGCACATCTTCAGCCAGTTTGAACCTCTCTTCAAACTTAGTACAAAGAGTGTTCCAATTAGTAACCGAGGCAACTAGAAGGGTATAAAACCATTCAACAACAACTCCTTGTAGAGATTCAATGAAAATTTTCATGGCTACATCTTCATTTTCCACACCAAGAACACCATAGATGATGTAAAAGGAAACAATGTGTTCATCGGGATGTTGTTTTCCATCACCTAGAAACTTCAAGATATGGTTTCTTGAAACATGTGGGAGATTGTGTAGAGGAGAAGCCAAACAGAGGGGACCAAATGAATTTCCCCAAGGCCCTGTAGGTGGTACAACCATGGTAAGTTGAACAACATGTACCTGCACTGGAACTCTATGGAAGACAAAAGATTCACTCGGAAGAGATCTTATTCTTGGTGGAGGATAGCTTGTGGTTCGCTGCAATGAAGATCTTACTCATAGAGGATTAGGTGGAGTATTGTGTTGCAACAAGTTATCAAGAAGTGGATCCACTACTCCTTGAGCCCTCAGAATTCGTGTATAGCTTCTATCCACCAGAGTGTAGATAGAAACAAGAGAGATATTAAAAATAACAATATACAAGAGTACAATAACATATTGGAAAAATTATTCAATTCAATCAAAGCATGAGGCTTTAATTATGTGGGTCGTTCCCCAACAGAGTCGCCAAAAACTATTCGGTGAAAATTACGTAATCCCATTTCCAATAGATTACACAACCTTGATTTCAACCACAACTGTGTGAGATGTAATGTCTCCTCATTGAAAGGGGAGGCACCCTTCTTATTGCTTAAAAAATATAAGTAAAAATAATTAAATATTCACAAACATGTACACTACAATTACAAGATGGGGGTGTGTCACATTCATACTTCTCTTTTTTTTCACAAAATATGTTTTACAATGCTTCCTAATTGATAGTTATGATTCAATACAACTTTAAACTAAACACAAAGTAGTAATTCCAATATCTCTATCCTGTTAAAGAAAAGCTTAGAGATGCCAACATGATAATAATAAATAATAAAATAAGAAAGAAAAGCTCATGAAGGCACAAATTCATTTCGTAGCTTTTCACTGATGGATCCTTGAGAGATGTAACGATTGTCGTATTAGAAGCACAAAGTCTTCTTAGATAAAGAAATTACATGAACAATTACAAGCACAAAGTCTTGTAAATAATCCACCAATAGTTATCCAAACAATATCACGAATCCAAATAAAGAGTCCATCACAAAGTTTACACAGATTTATTCAAAGCCCTTAGATCTCACACACTAATCGCTACCAATATTAATCAAATCCAAATGATGATTGATCCAACACAAATTTTGGTATGCAACTTTCTTCTTTATTGATGAAAATAGATACACAAAGATGAACACAAAGTTTCATGTATTTGCTTCTCAAAATGGGCAGCACTTTGTTGCAAAAGATAAAAGATAAAAGATTACAATAGGATCCTCTCTTATTTATAGATGGGAGAGGAGAGAAATTTTAGGAAAATCAAAAGAGTAAATCTAGGAGAAAATCTAGGAAAATCTGATCTAATTAATTAGTTGACTTTTCAAAAATGTCATCCATCTTTTTAGGAAAACATCTTTTTTTTACATGTAATTACATTTCGCAAAAGGACATATAAGATGATGAGAACTATTTACAAAATACGAAAATGAAAGAAAAAACTATCTAACACTAGAGATGAGAAAGAAGTCTTCATGGTTCCTTGCACTGGGTGTAGAATTCTTCATATCTCTTCCTTGTCTCCAAGATGAATGCCTCATCTGGACCAACAATGTAATCCACTATGGTGTGAGCTCTGGTGATTAACCTTCTGGTAGATGAGTGAAGATTTTTGCATCTATCAAGATGTGTCTTGAGATTATCAAGAGAAATTCGCAAGTCATAAATTACATGCATGTAAGTTTTTGAAAAGGTGGCATCCTCTACTTGCTTCATGAAGGCTTTCTTCTAGATCCATGAAAGTTCACTGGATGGGAGGAAAATATGATCTTTATCAAGGAGCTGACTTGGTAACTCCTTAATTTCCTTTTCTAGGATAACATGATGTCCTTCAACATCTTCTTGTAATTTGTGGATATATTCAATAAGAGACTTGATCACTTGAATACGATCTTGAAAAATTCTCTTACCTCCACATATTTCTCTTTGTCGGGGACTACCCCAACTTCCATCAACCTACTCATCTTTTCCTCTTTCATTTGTGACAAAAATGAGAGGCATTTGTACATTTTTTCTTTCTCTTGGGAAAGTATGATTTCTTCTTTATCAAGCTCTAATTTTAGCATGGCTATCTGAGTGGCCCTCTCATTTTCAATAGTTATAATCTATGAACCATGTTCTATCATTTCATCAATGAAATCATATAATACCTTACCTTTGGAGGAAAATTTCTTCACCTTTTGTACTACTGGTTCCTCAATTCTTATAATAGCCATAGATTATGTATTTCTTGAAGAGCCTAATAATTTTCTCAAAATAGTTGCATATTGCTTGGCCTTCTCTTTGTACACATCTCAGGCTTGCTCCATCTTGTCAAGCCTTCCTACCAATGCATCTAGGACCACCTGTGCATCTGCCTTGGCACTTGCATTTGTCACTTTACCTAGCTGGACTCTCGTGACTGTGTAGTCCTCCATGTTAACATCGCCTTCCTCTTGTGGGGGTAGACAATTTTCTACAAACTTATGGCCAGTTTTGTCAACATGAATCCTTGAATGAAATTTTTCATTTTTCTTCCCCTTGGATTTGAGGGGCTATCTCTTCAAGATCAAGATCTTATGGAGAGATCATTTCTTTATTTCAATTTGATACTTGAGAGACCAAACATGGAGGAAGAGAGGAAGTATATGCTTCTTAACTTGTCGTCAACTCTTGTGTCATAGCTACTTCTATAGAAATGAATGGTATGGTAACATTCGGGAAAGTATCTGTCATGATTTCTTCAGTAGACTAAATTTCAAGTTGACTCTACAAGGACTCATTCATGAATCTATTGAATTCATCTTTAGATGAAACATCAAATATGGAGATGACAAACTTGGAATGGATGAAGGAGATCTTGACTAAACCTCAATAGTTTGTAGGTTTGAAACTATAGGGGTGGCAAGGATGGTTGATGTTGCAGGGGGAAGAGAAACATCCACTTCATGTATGGTAGATGTGGGAGGAGGTGATGTAGGAAGAGGAGCTGGAGGAGTGTTAGGATTGAGAGGTGTATGAGGAACATTTGAAGTAATAGGTGATGACGTTTGGGGAAGGTCTTTAACAAAATTCTCATGTGGGGATAGAGTTTGTTCTTCATCATGTCTAAGTTCCTCTTTATCACCTTTTTGTTCAACTTCTTGTTCACCTTCATCTTCTTCAAACTCTTGCTCTTCTATAGAATCCTCTTCTTCAATAGACTCTTCTTCCTCAGAATCTTCTTTAGAAGTCGATTCCTTGCTTTCATTTCCTTCTTCTTCAGACTCATGTTCTTCAAAAGCCGACCCTTTTCCTTTTGAGTGAGTTGATTCAAATTTTGTTGCCTCTTCTTCTTCAACTACATATGTATCCTTTTTGCCAACAATGAACTTGAATTTAGGAACTTTTCAGGAAGGACTAGCTACATGCTTGTCTTTTGTACAAATTTCCTATTGTTGGATGGCTTCTATTTCAGGTACTTCTCCTTCGGATTTTGTCCTAAAAATTTTCATCTGGAAACCATGTTTGTGCAACCATTTTGTTGTGTTGGACAATATGGGGGCAATCCTTTCCTTGATGGAGACACTTTCCTTTTTACACCATTGTACTATAGGAAAATGTCTCCTAGAAATTTCATTTTCATCGTAGGCAGCATTCATGATGTGACTAGGGTCTTTGAAATCCTCTAGTAGGTTAGCCACACCAAGATCTCTAATCTGCTCTACAGTTAGCCTATAGTAATCCATTTTGTGGATGTCTTCTTCATCCCTGTATTCTTCCCATATGTCTTTGAACTGATACTTGTGTCGGTGGAATTTATTTAATTTCCTGTTCACATCCTAGTAGTCAAATTCAAATCTATATTTTTATGTCCTTATTGTCATGATTTGCATTTCTCCAGCAACTGACTTTGCCTTTTCTACACTTTAAATGGTATATCTACTAATCGTTAGTAGAAATTTGAAAGTTGGTTTGTGAATCCTCATGTGTTCCTTGTGAACTGAAATCATATGTCTGTATAACTCCATGAGTATCCACTTATCTGAGGGATATCTAGGCGACATGTAAGGACACCCAATATAGAAACCCGACCTTACCACTTTTATGCCTCATCTAACACTCTCTTCTTTCTGAGAGTTGGGTCAAAATTGAATATAAGAGGTGCAAAGAAGGCATCTATAATCCTCCTAAAATGATGAAGACTTTACTTCAATTCCAACTGATTAAAATACTTATACACGAGTACAAAATGTCGGTTCCCCTTTGTAGATAGCCCTGGGAATTGCCTCATCACAACAACAACATACACCAAATAAGAAGTCATGTAGAACTTCAAAGTGGTTGGCACATTTAT
This sequence comes from Sequoiadendron giganteum, assembly GCA_007115665.2. Classification (NCBI taxonomy): domain Eukaryota; kingdom Viridiplantae; phylum Streptophyta; class Pinopsida; order Cupressales; family Cupressaceae; genus Sequoiadendron; species Sequoiadendron giganteum. The sequence continues at coordinate 489,525,855 of CM021107.1, forward strand.
CAATTGCTCATGGATTTCATCACTAATTTGGGTCCCCCAATCAATGGGAACTTTCTTTCTCTGTATGATCTAAATGTATTCATACATCTAATCCTAAAAAATGAGATGACTCGGGCAATCCTTTCACCTTGTTTAGGAGGGTAATCATGTCCCTGACATCCTCTTTGAATTCACTTCAAGGAAGCCCCTTTAGCCATCTTGAGATAGTGGGCCTAGGTTCCCAATGTACAAGTGATGATATTTTCTGCTCGAACATATAGGAAGAGGGATGATCACTCTTCAAAAATATTGAAAACTTTGACATAATTGTTAAAACAAACAATTTCACCACTTGTATAGAGTGGGAAGATTCAAAGATCAAGAATCACAGAATGATGTACAAAGAGAAAGAAATCCAAATAGGAAAACACAATGAAACAAAGCACTAAAAAACCACTAGGGTGTGATTCCAAAACAAGAACAAACCCTAGCATCTGAAAATGTAAAGAGCAAGGTTGTTGACCAAACACGTAGATATAAAAGAGGAAGGATAATCAAAACATGAAGAGATGGAAACCCCAACATTGAAAAACGTATTGAGCCAAGTTGAATTAGAATGAATAGAGCTTTAAAAGCAAGCAAATAGAAAGGAAAAACCTGATGAAGAGGAAGGAGTGACAACATACCTATCAAAAACACAAAACCCTAGTTTGAAAGCTTGGAGAAATCTATAGGCGTGAGTCTTTGGAGGTTGGAGAGTGATCACACGAGTTGAATGAGAAAGAAATATGAAAATACTAAAGATAGATTAGCTTAAAATTATTTATTAAGTGACTTAGAAAAGACTATAAATGCAACTCAATTTTCATTTATTATGGTGGACAGAATGGCAAAACATATACATGAGTGCTAAAAATCAGTGCTTGCGCATATCAAAGACTCAGAGAAACATAAAGTGCACAAGCATTGATTTTTAGTGCTTGTGCATATTATAAACCTTAACAAAGGGTAGGAGTGCTGATTTTCAGCGCTCTAACCCTTGGAATAGAAATTTGACTAAGGAACATGTAGGAGCATTGATTTTCAGCACTCTGACTTGTTTGACAGTTTTTCCAACTCCCAAGGGTTGAGAGCTAACGAAGATGATCATTTCAAAGCTCTTCAAAAGATAGACAAGAGGAGACCCTCAAATGGATTGTTTGAGATTTTGGACCACAAATCAAGGTGAATTAAAATTTGCCTCATTTTGCATTCTTGAACATCATAAAACTATGAAACTGACAAGTTTCATAGGGGTTATCCGTGAATCGAGCACTACTAGATTCCATGATAACACCATCTAAAGAAAGGAATAAGAATCTCATGGCTTCCAAACTTTCCAAGGACATGAAGAAGATAATTCCAGCCAAGTTTGATGGAAGTGTTGGAGGAGATGAGGCTGAGGTGTGGCTTGTCCAAATGGAAAAGTATTTTGAAATATGAAACTATGATGAGGTTAGTAAAGCTGCATGGGGTGCGTATCAGTTAGCAAGAGAAGCCTCTAACTGGTGGATGAACAAGAAGTTGGGACTTAATATTATCTCATGGAAGTTAACATGGGGAGAATTTGTAGAGATTTTTTGTAAGATATGTTTGTGACAACTCTACTATGACCAAAAAATATCAGATTTCTAGGGTTTAAAACAAGGTAATATGACGGTCAACGAGAATTGGGAGAAGTTTACCCGACTTTTGCGCTATGTTTGCATATATCACAAATATGAGTGCATTCGCATTAGAAAATTTATAATGGGACTTAATAGCCAGAATAGAGGAGAACTGGATATGCATGGTCCAACAATAATTGATCTCATATATGAGAAAGCAATTAAATAGGAGCAAAAGCTCAAGGCTAACTCCAGTAATCAAGAAAGAAGAGAACAAAAGAAGGATGCGGAAGTTCCTGATAAGATAGCTCTGAAAAAGGTGGAATATGTAAAATATTTTCCAAGGAAAAAGGGAAAAAGGTTCCACAATGATGGAAAGGAGTTTAGAAGAGAGCGTAAAAGGAATGATTCTAGCATGGGTAATATCGTCAAGGCTAATAAAAATGTCAACAAGTTTGGAGAAACTATAGGGAAAAGAGGGTCGGCTCCATGATGTATTATATGTAGAGGGGACCACTATGCTAACGAGTGTCCCAATAAAACCTATGGATCACGACCACATGGTAATACATTATCCACCTAGCAAGTGATTTTTCAGTAAAAGATACATGCATTTGTGGATGATACCTAGTAACTCCAGTTGAAACACTAGGTATTTTATTTGTCTTACCTATTTATGTTCTTATTGATACTGGTGCAACTTATAATTTTATTTCACCTAGAGTAGCTAAGAAGTTATCTAGGAAGGTAGGATACATGGCAATGTATTGGGATGTAGAATATGCAAACCAGACAAGAGAAAAGGTGGATCAATGTCTATTCATGGCTAGGATAGAACTACCCAATTTTTCTATAGAAGTAACCCTTTATGTCACACCTCTAGGATCATATGATGTTATCCTAGGTATGAATTAGCTGTGGAGATATAGGGCTAAGTTTGATTTCCCTACTAAAATTGTAAAATTCCTAGATGATTTTGGAAATCAACTAAAATTTCAAGGGATACCTAGAGAGGTTAGGATTCACCAAATCACGGAAATGCAACTAATAAGAGCTAAGAAGAAAGGGTGTAAAATCTTTGCCATAAAGATTGAAGAACTTGGAAAGGATAATGATGATTTGGAGTTCTAAAGTTTACAAGAGATAGAAGATGGTGGAATAGATGAAACTAGAAAGTTGGATATGGAGAAGTATCCAATATTGAGAAAATTCTTGGATGTGTTTCTAGATGAGTTACCAGGGTTTCCTTCGAAAATAATATTTGACTTCTCTATAGATATAATTTTAAGATCAAAACCTATTTCTGATTTAGTGATAGGGAGGTCATTGACCTTATCAACACCTTTTATGATGCTTCAACCACTTTTTCAATCTTCAAAAGCCTCTCTAGGGTTAGCTCATTTACAATTACCCTACTTGCCTACTAGGTGTCTAGACCTTACCTCTCAGGTCTTAACTCTCAATATTTTTGTCAAATCCACAAAATATGCACCATTTTGAGCACCCATTATGCCCAACCAAAATATATCATGAAATCACTAAAGGTCACTTTGGACCAACTCCACTTAAACTAATCTTTTATGCTAAAAAGGGATCCAATTAGCTTACTTTTACAAAAGAACTCACCTCCAAACTTGCTTCCAACCAAAAATATCACTATATAGACCTCAAACTACTTCTAAAACCTCAAATTCTTCAATCACTAATCCAAAACTCACTTCCTAGAGTCCCATTCCATGAAACCCTCCTTTTTCACACAATAGTCAAGAGTTTATTGAAAAACCATCTCCAGGGAACATACAACCTCAAAACCACTTCAAAAATTCTTTTTTTAGTCTTAAAAAGCTTAATAACCCTTCATATTTTTCTACCCCCAAGTTTCACAACCTTTTCCACTCTCAAACCTCTCAAATTCACTCAATTTCACTCTTTCCTCAACTAGGGCTTCATGCCCAAACTAGAAAATAACCTCCCTTGCCCCTAAAAATCTCCAAAATCATCCAAGTTTACATTCTCACACTATTTCCAACCTGTTCTAACTTGTTCCCAAGCCAAATATTCTTCTTACCACTTCTAGTCTTGTTTCTTAAGCCTAAATTTTGTATTTTTCCACTAGGGCAACATGGAAAAATCCTCCAAATGACCTTTCCAATAATAATAATCTACTCCTGCTTCTAAATCTACATTAATCAGGCCCATTCCATTGAGATACAGTAATTACAATAGGTGGAATGGCCTATTTCAACATATTACCCTCTCAAACCCTTGAATGAGCAAATACAAACCGGTTTTAAGAAAACTACATCTAAGTTGCTTGAAACTTAATGTAATTCCACAAGAATGGATTCAAATCAAAGATAATACAATCCTACTTCTGATCCAACCATTTTTTGAGCAATATATTCCTATACGGATTCATACAGAGCCTTGAATCCACAAAAAACAATGTAAAACTCCGAAATTATTGAGTAAAACATAATTTTTATTGATGTTTTCTTCACATACAAAACATCTAACCCCCGCCTCAACTTATGGGAGGCCTATTTAATCCCCCCCCCCAAAAAAAAACAAATGAACAAACCTCTTCAACTACCTCTCCAACCAACTTGACCGTTGGCATTCCCTCCAAACATTAATTTTTGCAGTTTACAATATTTTGGAATGACAACATTTTTCAATTTTAGCAACATTTGCAATATAACCTCACATTGACTCTAAGACTAAAAAAATATTAAAAAATGGCCTAACATGGCCTTATTTTCCAATATCTTGACTCAAACAAATGAACTAGACCTAATTCAAAAAATGGAGGGACTATGTACTCTACACCATTCACTCGACCATGAAATCTTTTCAAGTCTCTTGGAAGTCTTCAACTCTTTGATGCCCCTCCTTTTTCTTGCAATAGCTCCATCTTGATATTCATCTTCACCTTTGGCTTGAACTTTTCCATTCAAATTAGTCCTCTTCTTTCCTTATCATCTTGAATCCGCACCTTCATGTTTTGATTTGTCTTTATCTGCTTCCACTTTGTCCTTTTGCTTCATCCATTGAAAAATAGCTCTCACTTTGTCCCTCTTATTTCATCTTGAATTTTGGTTTGACTCCCATCAAATTTTCTATCAAAACAAGGAAATGATAAAGGATTTCCTTAACTCTTTTCCTCTTAACCTTTCTCTCAGAAAATCTTGCTACTACACATGTCTTTACTCTTGCAAACAAACCTTGTTCAACTATTTCCTGAGATCTTTTCTTCATCGTATCTACTGTACACTAGAATCTACTCCTCTGGCCTTCCCAACCATCCACTTTCACCTCTTTCTTTCTCTTCACAACCATCTTTAGGTTCTCCATTCTCGGAACCTCTATCATGGCAGCATATGACTACCAATCAACCATTCTTGTCATCCAAGGACAACTCTTTGTCCTTACCACAACACTATCACTCTTCTCCACTTCATTTGGAGACTTCACAAAAACACTATCTTTGGCTTCCTCTTGGCCCATCACATTCTTGGTCCCTTCCATCTTTGAGACCTTCTTCAAACTTACTATTTTTTCCTCTTCACACTTGGGGTGACTACAACTTTCCTCTCAACTCTTTCCGTGTGTTCAAATCTGGCCACACTTCCTTGTTTCTTATCTTCCCACTCTTTACCTTGACTGTCCATTCTTTTCTTTTGATACTTTTTCTCAAGGACCTTTATCCTACCAAGTTTATGAAACTCTTTGTTACACAATCTAACTGCCCACCCTCTTTCTTAAACACCATGCTCTCACCTTGCTTCTCTTCAACCTCTTTCACTTTCCATTTACCTTGGATCTTTTCACCTTTCACTCATATGTTCTATATCAAACCTTCTTCCCCTTTTGTCTTAGTAATTTCAAACATATAAACCTCTATGTTAGCAGTGCTTGACTGCCCAGTGTCCCCATTTACCTTCAAAGGACACACCATTGCACCTACCATGATCTCTCCATAATTCAAAAGCCCATCCTGGCTTTCCATAATCCATTCACTCACTTTACCTTTACCTTTTACCTCTGCCTTCAATATCTCTTCCTCTAAGACCTCTTTTCCATTAGGTCTACCATCTTCTTTTCTATTAGAATTCTACTCCTTTCCATATTCTTGTCCATTCAGTGGACAAAATAACTCTTCCATAGTGACCTTACTAGGCCAATCTTGCCTTTCTTTGGCAACTCACTTGAACTCATCTTATTTTTTCTTCTTATCTCAGTCATATCAGATTTACTCATCACTGTTTTGACAGTATTTGACTGTCCCACAACCTCTTTTGCATTTTCTTGACAAAATTTAGTCTCTCTCTTGACTTCACCATGCTTTTCAAGCTTGTCTTGAATATTCCAGTTCATTTCACCTTTGATCTTCTCTATCTCAGTCTTCATCACCAAATCATCATCCTCTTTACTCTTCAACATTGCATCCTTGTCTATACTTGTTGTCTCAACATTCTCTTCCTTTGTAGTGGTTGCACCCTCACTATTCTTGTCTTCCTCATGCCTAATAAACTCTTTTCTACCCTGCATGATCACTCTTGCTACCCTGTTTTGTCTCTTATCCTATTCTACCAATGGAATCAAAGTAAAAGAAACTCCATCCTTCTTAATCTAATAACTATTATGCCTTCCATCATACAAAGAAAATATCTCAAATTCCCATGGTCTCCCTAATATCAATTGGCATATACTCATAGGTATGACATCACATAAGATTTTATCTTTATAACCACCTATACTGAACTCAACCCAAGATTTCTCCTTAACCAAAAGAGAATATTCATCATTCAACCAAGAAACATAATAGGGTGTTTCATGAGGTATCCTTGCTAAATACAACTTATCAACCATTTCTTGTGATACCATGTTATCTAACCTAATAGAATCTACCATTACAGTACATACCTTGCCATTACACTTGCAAGTGGTTTTGAAAAGTTCTTTTCTTTGTAGCATCTCCTTCTCTTGAATCAATTTTCTAACAAAGGAATTCATTTTTTCCTTTCTCCAATATAATTATTCTTTCCTCAGATCAGTACAATGCTCTAATATCAACTGATGTAGTGACAAGGAGGTCATTGACCTTAATAACACCTTTTGTGATGCTTCAACCACTTTTGTAATCTTCAAAACCCTCTCTAGTGTTAACTCCTTTACAATTACCTTACTTGCCTAGTAGGTGTCCAGACCTTACCTCTCAGGTCCTAACTCTCAATATTTATTTCAAATCCACAAACTATGCACCATTTTGAGCACCCATTATACCCAACCAAAACATATCATGAAATCACTAAAGGTCACTTTGGACCAACTCCACTTAAACTGAGATTTTACGCTGAAAAGGGCTCCAATTAGCCTACTTTTATGAAGGAAATCACCTCCAAAATTTCTACCAACCCAAAATATCACTAGATGGACCTCAAACTACCTCCAAAACTCACTTCCTAGAGTCCCATTCCATGAAACCCTCTTTTTTCACATAATAGTCAAGGGTTTATTGAAAAATCCATCTCTAGGCCACATACAACATAAAAACCACTTAAAACATTCTTGTTTTAGTTTGTACAAGCTTAATAACCCTTCATATTTTTCTTCCCCCAAGTTTCACAACCTTTTCCACTCTCAAACCTCTCAAATTCACTCTATTTTACTCTTTCCTCAACTAGGGCTTCATGCCAAACTGGCAAATGACCTCCCCTACCCATGTAAAGCTCCAAAATTAACATGATCACACTATTTCCAACCTGTTATAACTTTTTCCCAAGCCAAATATTCTTCTTACCAATTCTAGACTTGTTTCTTAAGCCTAAATTCTATATTTTTCCACTAGGGCGGCGTGGAAAACTCCTCCAAATGACCTTGCCAATACTAATAATCTACTCCCACCTCCAAACCTACACCAATCAGGCTCATTCCACCGAGATACAGTAAGTAAAATAGGTGGAATGGCCTATTTCAACATATTACCCTCTCAAACCCTTGAATGAGCAAATACAGACCGGTTTTCCAAAAACTACCTCTAAGTTGCTTGAAACTTGATGTAATTCCACAAGAATGGATTCAAATCAAAGCTAATATAATCCTACTTTTGATCCAATCATTTTTTGAGAAATATATGCTTGTAAAGATTCATACAGAGCCTTGAATCCACAGAAAACAATGCAAAACTCTGAAATTATTGAATAAAATAGAAATTGTATTGATCTTTTCTTCACATACAAAACATCTAACCCCACCTCAACTTATGGGAGGCCTATTTAAGCCCCAAAAAACAAAAAAAATGACCCAACCTCTTCAAATACCTCTCCAAACAACTTGACCATTGGCATTCCCTCTAAACTTCAATTTTTGCACTTTACAATAATTTGGAATGACAACATTTTTCAATTTTACCAACATTTACAATATGACCCCACATTTCTTCTAAGACTAAAAGAAAATTACAAAATGGCCTAACATGGCCTTATTTTCCAACATCTTGACTCAAAGAACTGAACTAGACCTAATTCATAAAATGGAGGAACATATGTGCTTTGCACCAATTTCCAAGGTACCCTATAGAATGACTACCATTGAACTTATGGAACTTAAGGCACAATTGGATGAATTGTTGTCTAAAGGATTGATAAGACAAAGTGTTTCACCTTGACGAGTGCTATTCATATTTTTTTAAAAGAAGGATGGTACCTTGCATTTGTGCATCGACTGTTGTATGCTTAACAAAGCTACGATTAAGAATAAGTATATGTTGCCATGCATAGATGACCTTTTTGATCAAATGAGGGGAGCTATTATATTCTCTAAAATAGATCTAAGATCTAGATATCACCAATTGAGGATTAAAGATGAAGATATCTTTAAAACTACATTCAAAACTAGATATGGACACTATGAGTTCACCATTTTACCCTTCGGTTTAACAAATGCACCTGCAACATTTATGAACCTGACAAATAGTTTATTTAGGGTTTTCATTGACAAATTTGTATTAGTTTTTCTAGATGATATCCTAATTTATTCTAGAAATGAGGAAGAACATTAATTTAGGAATGGTCCTACAATGTTTAAGAGAACATAAGTTGTATGGTAAACTATCTAAGTGTGAATTATTTCAAAAGAGGGTACATTATTCAGGTAATGTGATCTCAACAGATGGAATTTTTGTATATCTAGCTAAGATCAAAGTAGTACTTGAGTGGCCTATATCTAAGAATGTGTCAAAGCTAAGAAGTTTCATGGGTCTAGCAGGGTACTATAGGAAGTTTTTTGCAAACTTCTCTAAGATCGCTTTCCCGATTACTTCTTTACAAAAGAAAGGAAAGAAATTTGAATGGACTAAGAAGTGTTAAGAAGCTTTTGACCTACTCAAAGAGAAATTAACCACCACACTGATCTTAAAAATACTAGATCTTGAGAGTAACTTTACAATTATTACATATGCATGTGGAGAAGGGTTAGGTGGTGTATTAATGCAATATGGGCAAGTAATTGCTTACAAATCTAGAAAGCTAAAACCTTATGAGATGACTTATGCATCACACGATTTAGAATTAGCAGTTATGGTTCACGCATTGCAAATGTGGAGGCACTACTTGTTAGGAAAACCCTTTGAGATGAAAACTAACCATAATGGGCTAAAATACCTTTTTAATCAACCTAATCTAAATACTAGATAAAGAATATGGTTGGATTTAATAGCTGACTAGATTTTAATATCAGTTTTATTAAAGGGAAAGAAAATTGGGTTGTCGACTCCTTAAGTTGAAGATGTCATATTGTTTCTATAATAATGATTTAAACTGAATTTAGGGGACAACTGTTGCAAAAGTGCGATGAGGATGAGTATTACTTGAAAGTATAGAAAGCACTTGCTAATAATCCACAAGATTCTAGGTATGAAGGTTTTCATTTTGAACCTAATGGATTACTTAGATATAGGGGTAGAATGTATGTACCTGATGTAGAAGAGTTAATAAATTTGGTATGGAAGGAAGTACATGAAGCACCGTACTCTAGACATCTTGGAGTGACAAAAATTATGGCTGATGTAAATCCATTATACTTTTGGAAAGGGATGAAAGGAGATTCCACTAGTTTTGTGGCTAGGTGTCTTGAGTGTCAAAGGGTGAAAGTAGGACATCATCATCCTACAGGCTTGTTATACCCACACGATATACTAGAGAGGAAGTGGAAAGTCATAAGTACGGACTTTGTGCAAGGATCGCCTATGTCAAGGAATAAGCACAATGTCATTCTTGTGGATGTATATAAGCTTACCAAAGTAGCACATTTTATACTCAAGAATCTAGTTGATGGAGTACCTATCATAGCAATAAACTTCATGCAAGAAGTGTTTAGGTTGCATGGGATTCCTGAGAAGATTATCTCAGATAGGGATGCACGAGTCACTTCTAGGTTTTGGAAAACTTTGTTTTCTGCACTAGGGACTTAGTTGAATATTAGCTCAGCCTATCATGCAAAAAAAAATGGACAAACTAAAAGGGTGAATCAAGTATTAGAGGACCTACATAGGATATATTGTATGGATCAACAATAAAAGTGGGAATACTACTTTCCCTTAGTAGAATTTTCTTAAAATAATTCTTATCATTCTGGAATTAAGATGGCTCCTTTCGAAGCTTTGTATGGCTGAAAGTTTCAAAATCCTATAAGTTGGGATAAACTTGAGGATTGAGTGAGTCTTGTGCCAGAGATGGATGAAATGGATGAGAAAGTTAAGATTTTTAAGCAAAGGTTAGCTAAAGCTAACAATAGATAGAAAGCTACATTGATGCTAAGAGAGTGCCCCATAATTTTTCCATAGGTGACAAAGTCAGTTGTTGAGAGTGAAACCTCACAAGAGCTCCATTAAATTTTGAAATTCTTCTAAGTTAGCCCTGCGTTATGTTGGAACTTTTGAGATTCTTGGGGAAGTGACTCCAGTAGCTTATTGGATCGCGTTGCCACCAACTCTTGCCAGAATGCATAACGTCTTCCATATGTCCTACCTTAGAAAGTATTTACTAGGTGATAATCATGTGATTGATTGAACTTCTTTATAGGTATGGGACCCCGAAGTATTAACTCTTGAGCCTGTTAAGATGCTAGGAACATGTAAGCTTTTCTTACGTAATAGAGAAGTCTGGCAATGCAAAGTCCAATGGGACCAATATGCAAAATACTCAACTACTTGGGAGGACTATGTTGAAATTTAGAAAAAGTTTCCTCATATTCTTAATACTTTTGAGAATGCTTGAAATAATGTGTTATTTGTTGTGTTTTATAATGCTACCTAAAGTCATCAAGGATGATGATTCACAAGGGGGGAGTCTATTACACCCAAATTGTGTAATTAATATTTACTAATACTAAATAGGGTAAATATGAATGTAATATGAATTATAGAGATGAATAAATTATGCTTCTACTTTGTTATCAATGCATTATATGTGAATGTTATCTCACTTGATGTTATCTTATGGAAAATTATGACATATATGTGAATGGATGGTTATTGAATTGTCATTATAACTTTGGAGATGTTTTACACATACTACATATGGTGTGAACTATTAACTATCATGCACATGTGTTAGTGGATGTAGGTATATGTTCCATTCTGCAGGCGGAGGAGAAGTATCACTTAGGAGAAGATCTTGGTTGGGTAACTGATAAAAGTAAAATATTTGAGCATACACACACCCTAGTAGAATAATTGAGTTGATTCAGTTTGTGGGAAGTGGTAGGTCATCCTTAGTTGATGTGTTTGCATTGGTATAGTCTTGTTTACTACTACATGTATTAATGGGTGGTGTTTATCTATTTGAGCTTTTGAGATCTTTCTTGTGCTATTATGATTATATTGATAAGAGGAATGTACATGGAGTATGTGTATATATATGCACATACATTTCAATGGGATCTAATGACATTTATATGCACATGTATAGATGTACCACACATAGATACTTATCAATATGATGGTAATTGGGAATTTCTATATGTGAATCGAATGTGAACATTTATATATTGTATGCACGTAAAAATGGTCTAGAGCCCAATTAATTAAATATTTGATATTTAATTAGAAAATTCTAATTATTCTACTATTCTAAATAAATTGATAAATTTATTTATATGGTCCATTACCTTAATTCCTCTTTTTCAAAAATCACTTTTCCTCTTAAATTAATTGAATGCACAAATTTAAATAATTTTTGATTTAGTTGATTTCTCTCTTTCAATTAAATTTGAATTTTTAACTCAAATTTAGCACATGTCTCCATATTTCTTCTAACCACCTCCAACTCATCCTCCACCTCATCATATTCCACACAATTTCATTTATTTCTAATTTTTAAATTGGGAATATTCTCTCCAACCTCTCAACCTCCTAACTTCCTAGGAGACACATGGCTCCTTCTGTCAATTGATGCTCTTGGACACTTGAAAGATTGGCTCTTCCAAATGGAGCAGCCTCCATGAATTCCACTAACCTCTTTGTGCTCCACCGTCGATACCTCGGGATCATGATCTCGACCATCCATCTTTGCCACCTCAGCCCAAGCTTGGAAAAATCTATAAATAGAAGGCATTTCTACAAATTTTCAGAGAGATAGAATTGGATTAAAAACTTATGTTGCAGAAATATTAGTACAATTTGAGAGCATTGTAGTGAGTCTTTAGCATTTTAGTTCATTTAGTTTTATCATGGCTATTTCAATCTTAGTATCTTAGTTGTTGCATCTTTTATACAACATTACCATTTGAATTGCATCATCAATTTTACTATCATTTGAGTATATCAGTGCTCCATCATAGATCATTCAGCATTCAAGCATTAAAAATACAAAAATATAGTGATGTAGGCATGTAGTTTGTATTGCATAATATCTTCTCATTTCTTAGGTTGTCATCTTTGCAGATTCATGTGCAACATTTAGTCAGATCTGAGAGCATGAATTCAAAGGTCCTTAAGACTAGAGAACCATGGAATGATTTGAAAGGAAAGTAGTATGAATTTAATTTAGTTATTTCAATTCCTTTTATGTAATGCATTTCATGGATATGTGTGTGTTTGATTTTAATAACAATATCACCTACACTCTTAAAAAAAACACACATAAATTAGCACCCATCGTGGGGCTCAACCCCATATTTAATCTATTTTTCTATTGAGTTTTTTTTTACAGGTTCCGAGGAAGGTTTTGAAATAGTGTATTCAAATTTTTCTCTAGCGCATCTAGTAGATTTAACAGTGCATTGAGTCCCTATTTCGGTGCATTTGGTGGTTCTTCTAACACATTCAACCTCTATTTCAATGCACCGGGTTATTGTTTTGGCGCATCCAATTTTTCTTTCAATGCATCAGGGAGTTTCAATTTTTATTCTATGCCTTTCCAGTTTAGCGCATTTGGTCTCTCTTTTAGCGCATTCAGTTACTGTAATGGCACATCTATATTTTAGGGTAGATTTTCTAGATTCCATAAACTAATATGTACTTTTATGTTTGGAGGAACCTTGTACGCAGTCAGAGACTCTGCTGAAACAAATAAAGAATGTTTTCAAAAAAACAAGAGACTAAAACTACTAACAATTGGTTGTAGGGTTGAATTTATTTGTCATTTCCTTTGGTAAAGTTAGGAATCTAGCATAATTAGGAAGGATAAATTTACACTATGCTTGTTGTGTTTGTGGAATGGTAGGCGTGTATGCTCTCCTCCTAATTGGGTGATAAATAATCTAGACGCATTATTTTTCTTTCATTTTAATCCTTAGAGGGATTGCCTTGGTGGGACAAGAGGTAATCACCCCAAGGGAACAACCCAACTGGGAACACGCTAAAGCCAAGCGACTTCCACTCGAGATATAAATGTGGGTACTTGAGGAAAGTTCAAGTTTCAAGAGTTTTGTTCCAACAAGAAGGGAAGCAATGGTCTCTTGCCATATGGATGATCCCCCATGAATGGAATGCCCCTACTAAAACCCTTTTGCTGTAGTAAGCCAAAAATTCCCTTCTATTTACTGGTGCAAGAACGATCATTCTGAAGCCGTCCCACATTCTTGTGGCTTTTGGAAGAAATGAGAAGTCTGTCATGGGAGATTCATGAAGACTGAGGCTTGGCTGACCCGAGAAGTGAGTGCAATGTAAGGGGGAGCCAATGTGGTCAAGCCTCTAGTCATTCACAAAAAGTAAGCACAACGGGAGCAATCCAAGTGGGAATCTAGTAGATATTGTCTGACATAGCCTCAGATTGTGTTTGTTTGATGTATTTATACCTATGTGTTTTTAAACAAATATCCAAGCAAACATCACACAAACTATTCAACTATTGATTCAGAAGAAAATAAAAATCAAGCAATCAGATTTCCCTCCAAGAAAAACTCGAAATTCAATCAAAACTATCAAAAAACTAGATTGAATTTTCCAGATCAGCACATCGATTAACTGCCCCAATGCATAGATTACATCTTTTAGTGCATCTATCTATTGTTCTGGTGCATCCCTTTCATAATCCAATGCATACATTTGTTGTTTTAGCGTATTCATCCTCTGTTATAGTGCATTTGTGCAATCCTACAGTGCATCCATTCACTGTTTTAGCGCATCCATTGCCTGTTCTGGTGCATAACTACAATCCTTTAGCGCATATGTACCATTCCATAATGCATCTAATTTTTGGTGCATCTAGAAACTATTTCAGTACATCCGATAAATTTGGAAATAGAAAGCTAAATTTGACCTCCCTTCTGCCAATTAACACCAAATTTGGAGATTCCTTTTCAAACAACATTCATTCCTTGTCCCAAAATTGCTTTTAACTTGTTGAAACCAACACTTTCAAGTGAAAATCCCTCATCTAAACTTTGATCAAATATCCCAAAAGTGCCTCATCATCATAGCTATTTCTGATTTAGTAGCTGCATTTCACCATCAGGATTTATCATTCTTCATCAAGATTCATCATCTTTTATCCCAAAATAAAGCTTTCTTAATCAGATTTCCCTTTTGGCACTCTCAAAACTTTGATCAAATGCTTAGAACATTCTCATCACTTGTATGCCCATTTTAACGAGACCGCAAAAGAAAAAACTTGAGCAAAAGGAAATCGAAAATCAAAACACCATGGTTGAAAGAGAAGAGAATCCTTTTTTCAGAGTTCCTCGAGATGAGGTGGAAGAAATAATAGATGAAACCATAGAACAATCCCAACAAGATCCAAATTTTCATAAATTCATGGAGAGGATCTTTGAAAAGGAAGGTGAGAAATACCTTCTAATGCTAGCAAATAAAGGGGTCCAACTACCTGAAGATTTTGATGTCGCAAAATTGAAAAGAACTCCTAAGAAGATAGAAGCAGAAAATAAATTGAAACAAGAAGTGAAGCAAAAACTAATGACCCCATGGATACTTTGAAACAAAAAATTCAAACCCTCCAACAACAAATGAAAAACATGCAAACTAGAACTACGAAGAGATACTCCATAGAAGATATATGTCCCTACCCATTCGATCAAAGTGTCAACATGATACCATTTCCCAAGCATTGTGAATTTCCTAAATATGATAAGTACAATGGGAAAACTGATCCAATAGATCACATAAGGTAATTTTTAACAATGAGCCTTGAATTTTCCCATGAGGAAACATATTTGATGATATTATTCCCACGTAGTTTGGGAGGCCAATGCATGCAATGGTTCTCGCAATTACGTCCAAGGATCAAATCTTTTGAGGAATTAGTCAACAAGTTTATCACTCAATATTCATATAACATCCAACATGAAATCACAATGAAGGACCTTTGCAATGTCAAAAAAAAGAAGGGTGAATCATTCCTAGTGTTTCTACAAAGGTGGAGAAGATTATTCGTGAGGTATCCCCATCCCATACCCAAAAAATAAAAGATAGAATTATTCATTGATAACTTAAATGATGACATGAGCTATAGGCTTCAATTACAATGTCCTCCAACTTTTGAAAAATTGATCGAAAATGGGATCAAAATTGAAGAAGCTTTGGTCAAGTGAGGAATCTTGAAAATTTACAATGAAAACAATTCATCTAATCCGTCCAACAATAAAAAACCAAATTTTTGGCAAAAGTACAAAAATAATGGCAATGATACTTCAGCTGAAATGCATAATGCTAAATTGGTCTTCAATTTGTCAAGAAGCACCTCGAATACCAATCAAAAGACCCCCCAAAATACCAACCAAGGCAATACTAAAAAAAATAAAAACAACACAACATCCAAAACCCTACCATATCAAACATCGAACAACCATTGAAAGTTTACACCTTTGGGTCAATCCTATGAATCTGCGTTGAAAGAACTTATTGCAAAAAATCTTATCACTCTACCTAACACCCAAGGTTTTGAACCCAAAGTAAAATCATCATGGTGGAATGAGGCCCACTTTTGTGAATTTCATTGATGCAAAGGTCACCTAACCAATAGTTGCATGCAATTGAAACACAAGATACAAGATTTAATTGACAATAAGATCATACAAATAGAAGAACCACAAATGAACACTGATCATGGGGTATTCAAGAACCCTTTACCCAATTATGAAAAAGGGGAATCTTCTAACACGAACGACAAAGGAAAGAGTGTGAACTATGTTCATGACACTACCATTTATTATATTTCAACTGTTGAAGAACATACAAATGACATTGATATCAATAACACACCAGATTTGTTTGCAACCTATCATCTAATCAATGACATTAATATCCCCTCTAATGAAGTCCATAATAGCCAACAAGCCATGGTTGCAACAGATAATCAAATTAATGTCATCAAAATCAACAAAAAACAAGACAGTGTGCCCATAAATGTGACCACAAGGGCCAAAACCAAATATGTTTTGAAAGGGAACACCTCCAAAGCACCCGCTACACCATCTGATCAATATAACATTTTCGATCAGCTCCAAAATATCCCTACACAAATATCAGTATTGGAGCTCCTTAAAATCTCACCCACTCACAAAGAGATCTTGGAAAAGGCCTTGGTCGATACAACAGTACCAAACAATTTGGAAGTCTACACTTTTCAAGCCATGGTGGGACATCTAGTGGCGCCTCATTGCTTATCCTTTTTAGAAAATGATTATGTATCCCTCACCCACCCTCATAATGTAGCCCTCCATATCGAGGTCCTAATCCATAAAAGTTTTGTCAAGCGTGTCCTCATAGATGGGGGAGCTGGTCTTAATATATGCACTTTAAAGCTTGTCTATGCACTAGGGTTCTCTGAAAATGTAATGGATGCAAGGAAAAAGATCACCATCAAAGCATATGATGATGAGGAAAGAGCTTCAAAGGGATTAATTGTGTTGCTAATTCAGGTAGGGCCAATTCAAAAAGATGTGGTTTGCCAAGTTTTGGATAAATATTTGACATATAATATACTCTTGGGTCATCCTTGGATACATGAAATCTAGGTTGTACCTTCAACATACCATCAGTGTCTGAAATTTCCTTGCAATGGGCAAGAAATTACCATCCCTACCAATTCCAATAATCCCCAACAATACAATACTTTTAAGGCTATCTAGGATGTATTTGTACCTCATAACCGAGAAGCTACTCATTCCACCCCTGACATCCCCAATAACTCAAGCCAAACCAATCCATTTTCAAAGTTGCTAGCCACATCCTCCAATGAAGGAAGCCAACCAAGTTCCTCATCCAAACAACTCGAGAAAATGGAAGAACCTAGCCCCTCTCCATCTACCAATCCTGAAGCCCAGCTCAATACTTTGGCCAAAATTTTTGAGAAGATAATCCAAGTTAAAGACAAAGGTATGGGTGAATACTCCATTGAACAATCCCTTTGCCTCTCGCAGTTAATTTCACCTAAATCCCATGGTCAACCATCAACCTCATCACAATCATCCTCACAATCGGTCACCCTTTTTGATGGTCGATTCATAAAAGAAAGCACACAAGAAGATGAATATGATGACAAAGATATTTTGAATTGGCTCTACAAAGATGAAACCGATTCTCAAGCAACAATGGATAATGTCCAAACCACACAGTGTGGCAAAGAATTCTCAATTTTGGAAAAAAAATGGGCTATGAGGGACAAGGACCTATTGGTAAAAGGAAAGAAAGTATTGTAGAACCCATCCAACCCATTATAAAAAATCCAAAAGATAAAATAGGGTTAGGATATAAAGACCATCAAAAGGACGAAGAAACAAAGGAGGACCTCAAGCAGAATTTTGTTGAACGGATCCTACAGCTCCAAGCAAGTGATCACTATAAAATTGATTCCAAGGACTATGAGTGGGATTCACTGTCAGAAGAGTCCTACCATGATAAGGAAATTGATGTGGTACAAAATTATAATCCCACACTCAAGGAGGGACAAAGCTCAGGGTTATGACCATTTGAATTAGTCTCATAAAATATCAATGGCTCAAGTGAAGATGATCAAACTCCTAGTGAGACAGATCACTCAGAAGAGAGTAACATCATAGACCTTGACCTTGTCATAGTATTTTTTGATGAAAATTTCGCCATTAGGACCCTTATGACCTCTGACCTAAACCCATCTAACAATCCCCTACCATTGGTACATCCTAAACTCATAGATTGGGACCAAACTAACTCTATCGATATTCCCACCTTTTTAAATGATGAGACCATCATCAAGTTCCTTTGTGTTGTTTCTCCAGAAATAGGTTCCACCATTGAACATCATAATGAAGCTTCCAGATAGGAGAGTGCCAAATTTCCCAGCTGCAAAATGAGTAAAAAAAGAAAGATCTAATGGTGAAAACCATTCCATGGCAATATCAAATCAAGAAAGAATAAAAATAAAGATTACATTTGATGGTGAAAACCTCTCTGAGGTGCTGAAGGATGGGAAATTCGACACTCTCCTTGAACACTTTCAAGAAATATCCAAAGTTCTAATTGAGCCAACACAATCCATCAATGTCGGCAATGCAGAAACAATGAAAACTCTCCATCTAGCGGAATCATTGATAGAACAAGAGAAGCCTAACTTTATCAAGTTCTTTGAAGAACAAAAAATAAAATTTGCCTGGTCATATGTAGAAATGTTAGGGATAGACCCATATCTCATCATGCATCATTTATCCCTTCCTTTAGGAGTCAAACTAGTCAAGCAAAAGTTGAGAAAATGCATCCTCACATTGCCTTATTGGTGAAGGTGAAACTAAATAAATTATTGGATGTAGGATTCATTAGACCCATTGATTATGCAGAGTGGATATCCAACATTGTACCTATTTCAAAGCCTAATGGAAGCATACAAATTTGTATAGACTTCAAAGACCTCAACAAGGCTTTTCTGAAAGATGATTTCCCCTTGCCAAACATTGATATCATTGTAGAATTAACAACATGTCAGGGCATGTTGTCACTAATAGATGGATTTTATGGCTATAACCAAATCAAGATAGCACCTGAAGACTAGAATAAGATGAATTTAACTTGCCCATGGGGCACCTTCTACTGGAATTCCATGCCCTTCAAATTGAAGAATGTAGGGGCCACATACCAGAGAGCTATGACAACCATCTTTCACGACATGATGTATACCTTCATGGAAGATTATGTGGACGACTTGTTAACCAAATCTTACACTAGAGAAGGAAATTTGGAGATATTAAACAAACTATTCAATTGACTAGATAAGTTCAACATCAGCCTGAATCCAAAGAAATGTGTGTTTGGGGTAACATCAACCAAGATACTGGGATATATAGTGTCAAAAAAAGGTATTGAGGTAAACCCTACAAAAGTGAAAGCTATCATGGAAATTTCACCTCCAAAGAATATCAATCAGTTAAGGTCCATTTAAGGCAGATTTCAGTCAATCAGAAGATTCATATCACAACTAGGTGATAAAACTCATCCTTTTACCCACTTGTTACACAAGAATGTTTCCTTTTGATCGAACGAGAAATGTGAGGCAAATTTTAATCAACTGAAATAATACCTAATGATCCCACCTGTCCCAGCACCACCAGTGGAAGGAAAGCCTCTCTTATTGTACATAGCCACAACTGATTGACCATTTGGAGCTTTTTTGGCACAAGAAGATTCAATAGTGTTAGAGTAAAGGTTTTAACTTAATTATGTTGATTAAGTTACCTTTATTCCCTTCTTAAGATTTCACGTTAGTTTGCATAATGTGACATTTAATAATTATATTAATTATTAAATGTTATCCTATTAGGGCTTCTATTAGGGTTTTTCCTATTAGGGTTTTATTAGGGTTTGCATGATCTCCTTTTTATAAGGATTGATCCCATTGCATTTCATATCAATTCATTCTCTTATTCTCTCTAATATATACATTTTCAGTTTTCAGAGAACCCTTGCTTGTTTGTCTCCATCTCTTCTTTTGTGATAGGTTATTTGCATGCAGGTGATCTTCGGGGTTTGTGGTGTTGTATTTTCTCAACTCCTACATGGTATTAGAGCTCCACACCTACAACTTCCTGTTCTTGTTTTGAAGATTTTTGGAGCTTCAAGGGTTTGGGGTTTATTTTCTTGATCTAAGGCATACCTGCAATTTTGAAGCATTTTCAACTCAAACGGACATCACCATTGCGTCCGAAGCAGTCCAAAACCCCTAAATCAACTGTTCATTCGTCCATTTTGGACAAAGTTGAAATCTGAGGCAAAAATTTTTTACAAATATGGCCGTACGGCCGTCCCTGCCTGGTAAATTTTATTTTTGAAAAAAAATTCCGCCTATCTAGTTTTTGTAAATTTTCGTCAGATTTTTCAAAAATTAAAAAAGGGGAAAGGAAAAAATTTGTTTTAAAGCCTTTCGGCTTGCGGACTTGGTACCCGCAGGCCTGCGGGCATTGTGGTACGACGGTTGGCGTACTGCCGACCGCCGGCGGCTTACTGCCAACTGGTGGTAGACAGTACCGCTGACCGGCGATACACAGTCCGCCATGGGGGGTGGGCCCTCGGCCTCCCCTCAACTTTTTTTCAAAAAAATTTTCAATAAACTTTTTTTTATGATTTTTTTTACAAAAAAATCAAATGTTTTTTTTATATAAAAAACAATTTTTTTCTATATATGTCCAATCGCACTTTTACAGTGATGGCCATTTGGCCGTCAAATTTAACCCAGTATTTTTGTTGGGACGGCCGTATGACCGTCAAATTTAACCCAGCACTAGTTTTTTTCCTCTTTGGAGCTGATTTATTCCGGAGGCCGTAACTTGGGCATACGATATCATTTTTTGGAAAATGAGATATCGTCGGAAATCTGGTTTTCTCATCTTTCTAGTGGTGTGGGTCTCATCACTTCTTTTTTCTGTTGGTGCATTCTACAGCCAGTTGAAGACAAAGGGGCTTATTTCAGTCTCAAGCTCATAACTTTTGATTAGTTTCTTCATTTTTCGTAATCTTAGCGGCGTTGGAATTGTATTTCAAAGCTCTTCAGTTTCATCCATGCCATTTTTCTAGATTTCACTCCAGGTATCTTTTATTCAGTTATTTTTGTTTTCACATTCTGGTGGATTACCTAGACATATTTGCTCTTGGAAATTTTTTGTTCGCATGGGATGCTTTGTTCTTGGCTGTTCTTCATGTATTTCTAGCTTTTTGTCCTTTGAGGGAATTTTGAGCATCATTTGTAAGCTATCTTTTATGTAAACACACTGAGATAAAGTGCCACACTATTGTACATGCATCTTTTGGGATTTTGCACATAAGGTTGTGCCATATTTTGTACTCGCACTGATATTATAAAGTGCCATGAGGGGTTGTGTAGTTTGCCTTTGTTTTGCCATCACATCCTTGTCCAGTGAGTGTCCCTCCATGACGACAGTGGATCATATGATTCCAGCCTCATGCATGTGTGCTTTTTTTTGCACACCACTTTTTTAGTTGTAGGTGCTTTTTTGTGCACTTTCAGATGTTGTATCTTTTTCTTCATGCACTACAGGGTGTTGCACACCATTTCAGTTGATCTATCAGGCTCCCAGTTCACCATTATGGGGGGGTATTATACTGTTCGTGCTAATGCTTCCTTGGTTTCGCCTTGGAAGGGATCTTCCATTCTCAGTTGATCACTGTTTCAGACTATTGGTTCTTGTGCCATATGTATCTTCGTTCCAGGTGTTAGCCTTTGTTTGCCATCTGATTCGAGTAGTGTCGTATGGGCACTTATGCAGATTATTGTCTTCTTGTTCCTGATCATCCTATCTTCAGCGGAGGTTCTTCAGCACCATAGCAGTCATCTTTCGACAGTTGTTTGCAGCTTCTTCTGCTTCAATGATGTCTCTTCTTGGCTTTCTTCTTCTCTTTTTGGAGTAGAGCTTTTTCCCATGAGGTTTTCTCTATTTCTCCATTTTACAAAAATTTAGTTGTATTTGGGTACCTAATCTGGCCTAGTTGCCGGGACCCATGTTGCCTTCTTACATTGTAGTTACCTTTGCTTTTCTGCATTTGTTTGTAGCTGCACTGTTGCTCATCTTAAGGGGGGGTGTTAGAGTAAAGGTTTTAACTTAATTATGTTGATTAAGTTACCTTTATTCCCTTCTTAAGATTTCACGTTAGTTTGCATAAATGACATTTAATAATTATATTAATTATTAAATGTTATCCTATTAGGGCTTCTATTAGGGTTTTTCTTATTAGGGTTTTATTAGGGTTTGCATGATCTCCTTTTTATAAGGATTGATCCCATTGTATTTCATATCAATTCATTCTCTCATTCTCTCTGATATATACATTTTCAGTTTTCAAAGAACCCTTGCTTGTTTGTCTCCATCTCTTCTTTTGTGATAGGTTATTTGCATGCAAGTGATCTTCGGGGTTTGTGGTGTTGTATTTTCTCAACTCCTACAAATAGGAAAGGAGAGAGCAATCTATTATATCAACAAAACTATAAATGGTTATGAAATCAACTATACATCCATTGAGAAATATTGTTTAGCAATAGTTTTTGGTACACAACAATTATGACACTATATGTTGACTCACACAGTCAGAATCATAGCCAAGATAGATCCACTGAAATATCTCCTTAGCAAAGCAAATCTGACAGGAAGATTAGACAAATGGGTAATGATACTTGGTGATTTTGACATCCACTATGTTGATAGAAAAGAAATCAAAGGACAAGTTATTTCTGATCAACTGGATGAGGCACTAATTCATGATGATCATCCCCTGCACGCGGAATTTCCAGATGTTGATATCGTCACAGTAACAACAAAGCAATGAGTATTTTATTTTAATGGCTCATATACTCAACATGGATCAGGAGCCAAAGTTCTATTCATTAACCCCCAAGGGCACACCATTCTGAAATCATACTGATTGATGTTTCCTTGCACCAACAACATGGTAGAATATGAAGCACTTATCATCAAAATCAAGATAGTTGTAGAATGGAAAATTACAGAACTGCAAATCTATGAGGATTCTCAACTAGTCATTAATCAGGTTAATGATGATTACCAAACAAAGGGTGACAAATTGATGCCCTATAAAAGGATGATTGATGACTTCAAGAAATATTTTGTTGACATTAAACTTTCTCAAATCCCAAGGATTGACAACAAAGCAGTTGATGCTATGGCTACCATTGCTTCTTTACTCCAAATTCCAAAAAAATGAAGTCGTTATGAGTTCATGGTGGAACAACTGTTTACCCCCGCTTATGATGATCTTGAGTCCTGACTCATATGCCACCTAATTGATTTCGATACATCGATCTATGAGAAGATTTATACCTACCTAAAAGATAATAACCTTCCTCCCGATCTCTCCCGAAACCAAAGAAAAAATTTCATCTACCAAGCTTCCCATCATACCCTTATAGCAGATGTACTATATCGATGAGGTCTTGATGGAACTCTCTTACAATGTCTAGAATGCAACAAGTCTGAAACCGATTTACAAGAATTTCATGAAGGCATATGTGGAACTCATTCAAGTGGTCTAACCCTCGCTAAGAAACTCCTCCATTTGGGATACTATTGGCTGACTATGGAGAGAGAATAATTACAATTTGTCAAAAGATGTCAAAAATTCTAGATCCATGATAATCTGATCCATGCACCAGCACAAGAGTTGCAGCCCTTCGCATCAACATGGTCGTTTTGTCAGTGGGGGTTAGATCTTGTAGGTAAAATTCACCCACCTTCATCCAATGGACACAAGTTCATAATTACGACCATAAATTATTTTACCAAGTGGGTCAAAGTTGTGCCTCTAACCATCACAGGGAAATAGATCTCATCGTTCATCCTAAATTACATCATCTATAGATATGGTATCCCTCAATCCATTATCACTAAAAAAGGAAGACCTTTCAAGAATTAGGACATGCATGAACTCTATGAAAGGTTCCATATCCAGCATTCATTTTCTACACCCTATTACCCTCAAGGGAATGACCAAGTTGAGGCCTCAAACAAAACTATCCTAAAAATATTAAAGAAAATTGTCAATGATGTTGGACGTGGTTGGCATATTCAATTGAATCCTGCTTTGTGGGCCTATCGAACAAGCATCCGAACACCCACGAGAGCCACACCATATGCCCTTCTATATGGATCTGAGGTTGTCTTTCCTATAGAAGTTGAAATACCATCCCTCTGTGTGTCCCTAAAAGGTCTTGTTTCAGATGAAGATTATCGAGTGTCTAGACTACAAGAGCTGAAATTGTTGGCTGAACGTCGTCAACTTGCAGTGGATCACCTAAAAGTATATCAACAAAGGATGTCCAAGAGATACAATCACAAAGTCAAACCAAGGACATTTCAGGTAGGTGATCTAGTACTGAAAGAAAATCCCCGTAATTAGCAAGATCGCAAAAAGAGAGGAAAATTTGAACCAAATTGGTTAGGTCCTTTTGTTATTGTTTCAGTTTTTGGATCAAGGGCATATCAACTGTCTACACCAGAAGGGGATCTATTTGAAGAATCGATGAAAAATCTTCATCTAAAAAATATCTACACATAATGCATCCAGTGCATGTTTAAAAGTTCTGAAAAAATTATAAAAATCAGAAAAAGTCCTGAAAAAATCAAGAAATTCATAAAAAGTCCTGAAAAAATCATAAAAATAAAAATAAAAAGTCCTAAAAAAATCATAAAAATCAGAAAAGGTCCTAAAAAATTGTTTCCTTGATGAAAACCTAGCAAATAGGCATCTTGGTGACAACAAAAAAAAAAAGAGAAAAAGAGAAAATACAAAAAAAAGTGAAAAATCAGAAAAAATTGTTGCCTTGATGAAAACCTGGCAAATAGGCATCTTGGTAACAACAACAAAATCTGAAAATCTGAAAAATTGCAATAAAAACAAATGGTGAAAACCTAGCAAATAGGCACTATTTGTAATAAGTCGACTTCTCTATCTATTCGAGCATGTGTTGATCATCCGCTTTTTGCTATCACTACACATTCATGCCTATCATACAATGAGATGCATGTCCATATCCAGCTGTCACGGTCGTGTCCCACCTGGGGTTGGTTATCATTGTACATATCCATAATAAATTTGGTTTGTTTCTCACTAGGGGCAAAATCTTGATCTCATTGGGGGAAAATAACCATTGTGTTTAAATCAATAGGTAAGCACATAGCAAGGAAACCTTAGCAAAAACAACAATCATTTTAACCATCAAACTCAACACTGATCATCAATCAACCAACCAACTAGCCAACCATCATAATCAAATCAAACATCACAAAAAATCAAATCACTTCTTATCGAATTATCATCTTCTGAATCATGGTTGGATCACTTCAGCACAAATGTTTAATTGATATATCTTGATTGTTTTTATCATTTCTTTGAAGTACCTCGATGATGTCGCAAACTAGAGGGACTATGATTGAGAATGACATTTTCTTTGTCTATTGTCTGTGATTCAATCATTACTACTGTGCAAATTGTCACGAGACATGCTCTACAAAGTATCATTGATGACATTCTGAATTTGCATGGGAAAAGGATTAACTCTTGTCTATTTACACAAGTGATACTAAAATCACTCGATCTAATTATACCTAGATGCTTGTGTTATCTTGTACTATCAAATCTCAATGGAAGTTGTACTCAGGTCATCATGGTCTAATTATACCATCAATGTTTGTACTAACTTTCAACATAATAAAATGCTCAATGGTAATAATAAGCACAATGAATCAGATGGCAACATTGCATGGAATATGATTACATTCATATTAGTTCTGCATTTGCATTTATAGATTTTTCTAAAGCGGGCAACTCTCAACATGATGATATCTCTCACTACAAGATTGAGTACACTTGACATAACAAAAAAATCATTTATTTGCATTGGCATTCCCATATCATATCATTAGAAAGCATTATCATACATCCATACATACATCTATCATTATCATATTAGGCATTAGGTATTTATAGTATCCACTATCACAAACCATTCATGCATTCATTCATTATGATATTTACATCATGAAAAATTCCAAAAAATAAGCATTTTTCCACAATACCCTCATCATTCATAATTCATTATCATCCATTCATCATCACTGCAAAATCAGCATCTCAGGCATGTCAAAAAATTTATCATGGAGGTTAGAAAATTTTATTCTTTGAAGAAATGCGTTTGCGCACATCACTTCAAAGAGGGGAAAAATGTATGCATGTAAAAATGGTCTGGAGCACAATTAATTAAATATTTGATACTTAATTAGTAAATTCTAATTCTTCTACTATTATAAATAAATTGATAAATTTATTTATATGGTTCATTACCTTAATTCCTCTTTTTCAAAAATCACTTTTCCTCTTAAATTAATTGAATGCACAAATTTAAATACACATATCCATATGTATATATGTATTGATACACACATACGTTGGTGAATGGACACACCCATATGAATGTATCGATATATATATGTGCATATATGTGTACATAGAGGCATATACTTATATACATATATATATATATATATGTGTGTGTGTGTGTGTGTGTGTGTGTGTGTGTGTGTGCATACATTTGATATATTGTGTTTATTATGTGTAAATTCTATCTTGTCTATACTTATTTATATATATACTGAATGTATACTTACATTGATGGAATATGATATATATATATATATATATATATATATATATATATATATATATATATATATATATATATATATATGTAAATATATATTAACATATAAATATACACATATACATATATATATATATAAATATGTGATGATATATATATATATGTTATATTATATGTATTAATATATATTTAATATATTTGATATTGCTTGAGATCGACTATCATTTATCATGATAGAGGTCGATTATTAGAGGTCGATTTTAAGTTGTTATGATTGTGTTTAGAGAAGTTGAGTTTTACTCTTATTGTCACGCTTTATGGAACACATATATTTCATTTAAAGCTTTCTACCTTATGTTGATACATGACATAGACTTATTCAATGCCTACAGTGAAGATTATCTTTGACTTGGAAAACTTAAACTTCCATGTTATCATACTTGAACCAACCTCTGTTGGAACATGAGAAATAGTTGACGACTTTGTCAAAGAGGATAAATATCCAAATCGACTCATCCCTAGATTAAGTCGATGAATGCATGGTGTTCTAGAAACTTGTTTGCTATAGATATTATTGCTAGAGATAATTTGAATTGTCCATGTGCAGATTTGAATAAGTCTCTAATTTTCAATCTAGCAAGGTCGATCTGTTGATAATTTTATGAGTATGAGTTCACATAGTCACCACCCTTTTTTTGTGATATATGTGTAGTTGTGCATGGTGTTTTTTGTCCATATCCATGACTAAATTGTAGGATGTGTAGTCCCAAGCTGCTACATAAATAGAAGAGCCATTTCATTTAAGAGGATGCATTATTCTAACTAGTATTTTTACTTTGCATTCTTCTTGCAAGGCTTTATGTTATGTTATTATCAGTTTATTTCTAGTTTTACTTGTGTGTGAAAGAGAGAATCCTATCATATTGAGAGAAAGAGTTGTTGTTTGAGAAAATTAATCTATCAACTTGAGAGTTATAAGTTCATTGTGACGTTCCTTGAGAATCTATTATCAAGCTTGTTGCTATTTGGAGAATCTGAATTTTTGTCAAATTATTGGATAAGCGATAATAGGCATGAGGATATTCTCCTTTGTTATTTTGTTTATGAAATATTGTTCTCTATGAATGCTTGAATTTTCCTTTCCAAGTACTTGCATTTAAAGAATTTAGAATGTCATTGAAGAGGGAATATAAGCTTTATGTTGTTTTCATGATGTGCTTGTAAGTACTCCATAACAAGAGATTGGTGTTAATCATAGGTATTATATACTATATATGATTGAACATGAGTGGCACATGTTATACACTTAGCTAAGTTATTGAATTAACTAGAATAGCTTGTGTTTACTCCTAGGATTGTTTATCCAATATAGGAAGGAGCTTGTGTACTGACTTGTTAAGTAGGTTTATTCCAAGTAGGTTAAAATGGTGATAGGTTATCTCTGGGATGATAGATTATCCATTGAAGGAAATACCCATGTTTAGTTTAAGATGGCCTTAAGTCAAATCAATCATGAGTAGTGTATGTGATAGATGACCCTCCTTTTGATTACCATTGAGAAACACTTTGGCCAAATTAGTGTAATGAACTTTGGCTCCATTGTCAATTCACCATGATCCAATATTACATGCTATTCTGAGATTGTGGGATTACAAAGTTCTAGTTATGTAGGACACAACACTATGCTTAGTTGATTGTCGCTATCAATTACTCTACCAATCTCTTCATCAAAGGGAAGGTCCATCTATCGAATGGTAGATGTTTGAGGGACCACATTAAGAGTCAATGGTTGTCCAAAAAGCACTTGAGTGATGCTTCTACTCCATAGAAAGCGATAGAAGAACCAAGATTTGAAAGGAAGGATCCTAGACCATCTTATAGCTATTTGTTCCAAAACTCATTGAGCTGTGTATGTATATGTCTGCATTCTTGTATTGTTGTAACTCATTAAATTAGTGAAATGAAATGAAATCCTTGTTGTATTATGCAATGCATCTTGTTTGTAAATTCTCAATAAAAAAGATTTTTTTTATTGCAATGGCTTGTTACTTAGTTTATTTACTCGAAAGGTAAAAAATTAGAAATTTTTACTTCATTGAAGGGTTAGTACGTTACAACATACTCTAATAGATAATAGATCGGGTCTTAATGTTTGTAGCATTAACCTGCAACATAAGATTGGTGTAGTATATCTCTCATAAAACCTGATACTCTTTCTATTCATGGCTTTGATAATTTTGGTAAAATATCCCTAGGTACAATCACACTACCAGTTGATCTTGGACTTGTGAATTCTTCCTACTTTAACCTATGTTATGCTTGATTATCCTTCATACAATATTCTTCTTGGTAGAATATGGATTCATAAAATTGGGGCAGTCTCGTCTACTCTTCACCATACAATGAAGTTTGCATATAATATCATGCTCTATATGATTCAAGTGGATCCAAATCCATAAATTTTATTACAAGAAGAAGTTAGATATCAACCTCTTATTTATATATCTCTTATTAATTTTATTCCATCTTTAAAAATGAAACTACTACCCTCCAATGATAATAATATTGTTGATTGTGAATCACCTATGACTATGCTCTTTGGTAATGATTGGGGCTCATTAGATTTTACACCCTCCATTGGAGAGTGAAAAATATCACAATATAAAGATAAGAATTCTTTGATTTCATTTACACAAATATATTTCTTCTACTATTATGACTTATTCTACTTTGATAAATTCCCAAACACCATCATTTCATGATATTTTTCCTTCTTCTAACAAGTGTCAATGAAGATTAGAGTTATTTATATTTTACCCTGTTGGATGTTGTGGTTGTATTTCTGATATGTGGTTGTCATTGATGTCAACACTATTAGCATTAATGTCTTTAAGACTGTATATGTCAAGGATATTGAGAAAATTGTAATAAAATATGTTATAGGTTGTCTGTGAAGCAATGAAGATCAATATAATAGAAAATTCATTATGTTGATGGTGAGATGTTGCGGATTAAAGGATTTGTTCTCAATCCTATCTAGTTTCTACTCCAAAATTTTCAGAGGTGCGCATAAATATTTGAGCAAGTTATAAGTTTTTGTGTTTCGACAGCTATTTTTCTACTGTAACTAGTGTTCATGGAAGAAGATAATGTGATTTTGGTAATCTGATTTATTGTGTAAGTTAGTGTGGTGTTCATGAAATTTTCTAGATCATATTCTATCTATGTCACATGTATGCATTGATCATTGTGCTTGTGATCTGATATTTTATCTTGCGTGTTCATGTTTTTCATGTTCATGGCCAACAAGGTGATTGAAGCTTGTTTTGGATCTTCGAGGAAGAATATTTGAAGGGTTTTGTGTTCAAGGACATTTTTTGGGTCTCTATTATGTTATGTCCAACCTTGGTTGATTCACATTAATAATATTTATTGTTTTGGGCCTACAGTTTGCATTCATTCTATTATTTTATTGAATTCGACATGAAGCAATGCAATTTCTTGTTGAAGATATATATAAGTGATTGTTTCTTCATTTGACGTGTGTGCAATGTGAAGTGTGTGAGTTCTATGTGCAAAAAAGGTTTAGATCATTCGAAGGCAGAGCAGAGTGTGAAGAAGAGTGAAAGAGAGTGAAGAAGTGTTCATGTGCTTAACTAGAACTGTACTCAGGCATTAGCAGATGCTACTTTCTCAGTTCAAATTCTTCAGATGGATTTAATTTGAATGTTTTTTGTAAGAGAGTGTCATCCTTTGAGTAGTGAGCTCTATGTAGTGTGTTTGAATGCATGTGTATTCCTCATTTATTCTTCTTATACTTTTGACAAGGTATAACTTATGGATTAACCTCCACTGTGGTTTTTCTCCTAACATGGTTTCCATGCAAAAATCTTGGTGTTATGTGTGTTTTTAATGTGTTGTTGATTCATGATTTCACCGTTATTAATCAAATTGGAGAATAAAGGCTAATAAGTTTAATAAGTTTGAAATTATGTGACAATTGATTCACCCCCCCTCTCAATTGTCTGCCCTTGTGTTTCCAACAATTGGTATCAGAGTAGGCTCCTTGGAAGAATTTTAACAGCTTGAGGTGATCCGGGATGGCGACATACAAGAAGGATAGTCTGAGATTTGATGGAAAAAATTATTCTTTGTGGAAGACTCAAATGGAGTGTCATCTGAAATGCATTGGTGAATCCTACTAGACCATTACAAGTAATAGGTATGTCATTCCTCAAAATAGTCCTACTACTACTACTGAGATTAGGGATGCTAAATACAATATCAGATCTAAGGAAGAATTTTTGAGTGCTTTGATTGATTCTGAGATGACGAATGTTATGGAGCTGAGAACTGCTTATGAGATCTAGAAAAAGTTAGAAACCTTGTATGAAGGTGATGCAAATGTAAAGATTTCTAAGCTACAAAGTCTAAAAGGGAAATATGAAATGTTGAAAATGGGTGATGATGAAAATATTGATACTTTCATGCAAAGAGTGAATGAACTTGTGTGTGGCATCAGATGTGCTAGTGGATAGTTAGATGAATCAAATATTGTTGCTAAAGTGCTTAGATCCGAGACTGTTGAATACAAAGTTAAAGCTACGACTATTTATGAGCTCCAGACTGTGACTAATGTAAGCAGAGATATGTTGGTTGGTAAACTTACTACTTTTGAGTTGACTGAATTCGGTGATGCCCCTCCTAAGACAAAATCTACATGTAAATCTACTACTTTCGAGAGAGACAAGCAGAGATATGATCCAGGTGAAAGTTATTTTAGAAAGGTATTTAGGTATGAGGAAGAAATTAGACATATTGAAGAAGAAGAAAGAGAATTGAATAAGCTTGAAGAACTTATCTTCAAAAGGGAATCCAGAGGAGATGCTAAGTATAAAGGAAATTTTCCTATAAAATGTTTTTCTTTCAATAAGATAGGTCATTTTGCATCAAGGTGTCCAGAAAGAGTTCCTAAGCCAAGACCTTACAAGCCTAAACTTCAAAAGAAGTGTTACTATGTTGTTGATGAAGGTGTGATAGATGATGAATATGACAAAGGGAATGCAAGTGAAGATGAGTTTGTATTTATTGCTATCAAGGAAAATAATCCTATGTGTATTAAATATTCTATTTGTACAAATGTGGAGAAATCAGATGAATGGGTAATTGCCAGTGGATGTTCACATCACATGATAGGTGATAAAAGTAAATTTGTAAGCCTAGAAAATTATGATGGTGGTGTTGTAAGATTTGGTGATAAAAATGGTGGTATAATCCATGGCAGAGGATATATTTCTTTTGATGGTAAGCATAATACTGATGATGTTCTTTATGTTGAAGGTTTGAAGCATAATCTTCTGAGTGTTGGATAGATGGTTGATAAGGGATACAATCTTTAATTCAAAGGTGGAAAGTGTAGCATATTGGGAAGTTTTGAAAATGTGATTGCTTCAGGTACTAAAACAAAAGGTAACATCTTTCATCTGAATGCTACTAGTAAAAGTTTTTTGATTGCTCAAGTTGATGAAATTTGGTTGTGG
The DNA here is from genome assembly GCA_007115665.2 of Sequoiadendron giganteum. Taxonomy (NCBI): domain Eukaryota; kingdom Viridiplantae; phylum Streptophyta; class Pinopsida; order Cupressales; family Cupressaceae; genus Sequoiadendron; species Sequoiadendron giganteum. The sequence continues at coordinate 489,558,132 of CM021107.1, forward strand.
CATAGAAGAATGTGTCATGTAAACTTTGAAAATATTATCAAGATAAGTTCCTCACAGGCTGTGAGAGATCTTCCTAAGTTGGTGAATCCTACTAATGCCATATTCAAGGAATGTCTATTACGAAAACAAACTAGAATTTCATTTCAGAGCAAACAACATTGTTCAAATGAATTGTTGAAGCTTGTGCATACTAACTTGTGTGGTCCTACTAGAATTAGAAGTCTACAAGGTTATAGATAATTCATGTTGCTTATTGATGATTACTCTAGGATGATGTGGGTTACTTTCTTAAGGGAGAAATCATAAGCTCTAGAAAATTTCAAGATCTTTAAGGCTATGGTTGAGACAGAGACAAGTTTGAAGATTAAGTGTCTGAGATCACATAGAGGTGGTGAATTCACTTTCAATGAGTTTAATTCTTTTTGTGAAGAACATGGGATAAAGAGACTATTATTTACATCGCGGACCCCTCAAAAAAATGGAGTTGTGGAAAGGAAGAACAGGAAAATTCAAGATGCTGCTAGAACTATGATGCTGGAAGGAAATGTCCCTCATATCTATTGGAGAGAAGTTGTGAGTACTGATGTTTATATCCTCAACTAGGTAAAAATCAAAGGTAATACTGGTAAGACTCCTTTTGAGATATGGTTTGGTCATAAGCCTACTACTAGATATTTCAAAATCTTTGGGAGTAATTCTATATCAGAAGAGATTAAGATATAGGAAATTTTGATGCTAGAAGTGATGAAGGAATCTTTCTTGGTTATTCTACTAAGAGTAAGGCCTACCAATGCTATAATAATACATTGAAGAAAATTTTGAGGTTTATGAAGACATTGCTAGACCCTCCAGAACCTGTGGATATGATTCTAATGATCAGAATGATAGTACAAACAAGAGTTTGACTTCAAATCAAGTTCAGATCATTTTGGTGAATCAAGAAGATCAAAAAGATGGAGAGACTAGTGAAAGAACATAAGAGAGATCACAAGAGCTTGAAATTCAAGAACACTCTAAGACTCCAAGGTATGTCAGATAAAATCATTCAAAAAATTAGATTATAGGAGATAAGAACAAAGGTGTCCAGACTAGGAGAAGAATTGTAAAATAATACTATTTAATTTCAAAGGCTGAGCCAAGTAATGTCAATGAATCATGCAAAGATGAACATTGGATTGAAGCAATGAAAGAAGAAATACAACAAATTGAGAAGAATAATACATGGATTCTTGTTCCTAGACCTAAAGACAAAAATATAATTAGAAACAAACTGAATGAACAAGGTGAAGTTATCAGAAACAAAGCAAGACTGGTATGCAAAGGATGCTCTCAGATGGAAGGAATTGACTTTGAAGAAACTTTTTCTCCTGTTGCTAGAATTGAAGCTATGAGACTGTTTCTTGTTTATGTTGCTTACAAAAAATATAAATTTTATCAGATGGATGTAAAGTCAAAATTTCTAAATGGTGAATTAGAGGAAGAGATGTATATTGAGCAACCTGATGGATTTCAATTGACTGATCAGGAAGATATGGTTTTTCAGTTGAAGAAAAAAATTTATGGACTCAAGCAAGCCCCTAGAGCTTGGTATGCTAGATTGGATAAATATTTGTTGAAGCTTGGATTTAAAAAAGGTAATGTTGATAATAATATGTATTTCAAGATTAATGATGATAAATATTTGTTTGTGGAATTCTTTGTTGATGATATTATTTTTGGAGGAGATGATGGTTTGTGCATGAAGTTTGCTAATGAGATGCAAAATGAGTTTGAGATGTCAATGATTGGAGAGTTGAAATTATTTTTGGATTGAAAACTACTCAATTAAATAAAGGAATATTTATATCTCATTCCAAGTATGTGAGAGAACTGCTAAAAAAATTTGGTATGGAAGATTCAAAGCCAGTCGATACACCCATGGTGATCAGATGTAAGTTGACACAAGATGATTATTCTTCAAAGGAAAATTAGACTAGATACAAATCAATGATTAGTAGATTGCTTTATTTGACTCAAACTAGACCTGACATCATGAATGTTGTATGCATTGTTGCAAGATTACAAGTCGATTCTAAGGAATCTCATGTGACTACTGTGAAGAGAATTTTCAGATACTTGAAGGGAACATGTGATTTTGGCCTATGGTATCCTAAAGATGATGATCTTAATTTAAGTTCCTTTAATGATGTTGATTGGGAAGGAGATGTGAATGATAGGAAAATTACTAGTGGTGGTGCATTTTTCTTGGGAAAGAAGTTGATTTCATGGTTAAGTAAAAAGAAGAATGTTGTTTCTTTATCTACTGCAAAGGATGAATACATTATTGTTGCTAATAATTGTACTCAAGTATTGTGGATGAAGCAGATGTTTAAATATATCAGAGTTGGATATGATGAACCTATTTCCATATACTGTGATAATTCAAGGGCTATAAAAATTTCTAAGAACTTGGTGTTGCATTCAAATACCAAGCATATATCTATCAAGTACCACTTTTTGAGAGATAAGGTGAGTGATAAGGAAGTCAAACTAAAGTATGTACCTACTAAGGAATAGATTACAAACATCTTTAATAAGCCTTTGCCTAAGGATACTTTTGAGTATCTCAGAGGGAAGTTACGGGTGATTACCCCTCCTAATCAGAACTAAGATGCATAGTATTTACATCAGCCTGTGCACTTCATAGTCATATCTTGTTTGGATTGATGTCAAGTGGTGGCTACTACTTAGGGGGAGTAGTCATATGATTCAGAGCTTGTGTACCTTTGAAATTGATGTCAAAGGGGGAGAAGAAAAATGTGAATATTTTTGGAAAAACGAAGGGGGAGAAGAGCAATGTGAAAAACTGGGAAGTCATGAGAAAAGAGTCATAACCTAAGGAGGAGTAAGGATTGGAATTAGTTGTGTTGATGGTGTTTTTCATATCATGTGTTGCCACCAATGCCAAAGGGGGAGATTGTTGGATGTTGTGGTTGTATTTTTGATATGTGGTTGTCATTGATGTTATCACTATTAGCATTAATGTCTTTAAGACTGTATATGTCGAGGATATTGAGAAAATTGTAATAAAATATGTTACAGGTTGTTTGTGAAGCAGTGAAGATCGGTATGATGGAAAATTTAGTATGTTGATGTGAGATGTTGCAGATTAAAGGGTTTGTTCTCAAGCCTGTCTAGTTTCTACTTCAAAATTTTCAGAGGTGCGCATGAAGATTTGAGCAAGTTACAAGCTTTTGTGTGCCGACAACTATTTTGCTACTATAACTAGTGTTCATGGAAGGGGATAATGTGATTCTGGTGATCTGAGTTATTGTGTATGTTACTGTGGTGTTCATGGAAGGAGATAATGTGATTCTAGTAATCTGAGTTATTGCGTATGTTACTGTGGTGTTCATGGATGTTTCTAGATCATGTTCTATCTGTGTTGCATGTCTGCATTGATCATTGTGCTCGTGATCCAAGATTTTCTCTTGCGTGTTCCTGCTTTTCATGTCAATGGCCGACAAGGTGATTGAAGTGTGTTGTGGATCTTCAAGGAAGAATATTTGAAGGTGTTTTGTGTTCAAGGAAATTATTTTTGGTCTCTAGTATGTTATGTCTGACCTTGGCTGATTTGCATTAATAATCTTTATTTTTTTGGGCCGACAGTTTGCATTCATTCTATTATTTTGTTGAAGTCGACATGAGGCAATGTAATTTCTTATTGTGGATATATATAAGTGATTGTTTCTTCATTTGAGGTGTTTGCAATGAAGTGTGTGAGTGCAATGCACGAAAAAGGTTTAGATCATTCGAAGGCATAGCAAAGTGTGAAGAAGAGTGAAAGAGAGTGTGAAGAAGTATTTGTGTGCTTAACTGGAACTGTACTCAAGCATTAACAGATGCTACTTTCTTAGTTCAAATTCTTTAGATGGATTTAATCTAAATGTTTTTAGTAAGATAGTGAGTCTTCCTTTGAGTGGTGAGATCTAGGCAGTGTTCTTGAATGCATGTGCATTCCTCATTTATTCTTCTTATACTTTTGACAGGATATAACTTGTGGATTAACCTCCACCATGGTTTTTCCCCTAATAGGGTTTCCACACAAAAATCTTGGTGTTATGTGTTTTTTTGATGTGTTGTTGATTCATTCTTTCACTATTATTAATTAGATCTGAGAATAAAGGTTAATAAGTTTGAAATTTTGTGACAACTGATTCACTCCCCTCCTCAGTTGTCTACCCTTGTGTTTCCAACACACCCCTCATGGAACTATTGAATCTAATATTGACCCTCCCCATCCTAACATCTAAAAACTCAAAAAGGATCTGCATTCTTCCAAAAAAATCAATTCTTCTTCTCATATCAATTCTATGGATTATTCTTCTTGAAAAGTGATCATACTTCTCATTTAGACAATATTAATAATGTAGCCTATCTTCCTTTATCTAATTAGGAAACACATTATGGTCTTAGATTAAAATTTCTTTTAAAACTTTGATACAATGGAAATTGTTTAGGGTGCATGGAACAAGGAGTTAAGGTTCTTGTGAATCATACACCATAATTTAATAAAGAAGGTTTATGTTTCTAACCTTATCCTTTGTCTACAACCCTTCCTCTATTGTTTGGTGTATCTATGACCCCCTCTTGTGAACAACCAAACTTGTCTTTACAAGAGAAAGGATTACTTCTTTCTCCTCATCCTCTACCTAAGCCAGAGCATATCCTATCGACACTTCTTAAATACCACTTGATTACTCTTCCTTTGAAAACATGTAAGAAATTTCATAAACCCAATCAAGAAAATTACTCTTTGTGTGCATATCATCAAGTGCTTGGCCATTCCATTAATGAATTTCATGCATTGATAAATAAAATACAACTCATTGACTCTAGTGCTACCACTCTTCCTTTCTTTTAGGCACATGTTCTTTCTAAATTATAAGCTTTCTTATATCAAGTGTTTCTCCTCACTATGTGGCATTTGTATCCCTATGTGTCTACTCATTTTCATTCATGGTGGTACAATCTTATGTGCAATCATAATACTTCTAAGGTAGAGACACAATATTATCTAGCATGGTTGTCCTCACCTATACACTAGGGGCAAGGATAATTGGTCTTAGAGGTGTGCATCCGTCTTGAGGATCCTCTCTCTTCTTTCTTCCCTCTTCTTTTCATTAAAATATCAACATAGTAAATATTCTCACATTTTAAGGGGGGGAATATAACCTATCCATTTGTGCATCCATACATGCACCCTTCTCCATTCATGTTTCTTGAGCCTTGACTTATTAATTTTTCCCCTCTATAGTGGCATTTTTCATAGTATCCATTAAGGTTTAGTTATCAATTTATCCCCTAAGATGTTCATTTATGTGCTCCCTAAGGTGTGATTATCAATTCATCCCCTGAGATGTTTATTTATGCACTCCTTGAGGCATGATTTTGAATCCCCTAATACATTGTTTATGTGTACACTCCCTGAGGCATTATAAATACATGGTCACCTAGCATAACTTAGCTTTCTATCCTGTGAATCCATTTACTTTATAAGCCAACTAGCATAACATAGCTTTTTAGCCTATGTAATTTATTTGTCACATCCATGGTCACCTAGCATAACACAACTTGATAGCTAGTGATTCATGGAGGATTTACAATATGCATGACCCCTAGTGACATAGAAAGTTGGTATCCTTTTCATGTACCCTTCTTGGTCTCTATTGATTGCTCCTTGTCTATTTGTATATATTCTTCCTTTGAAGAAATTGATTGAATCTCTACATTCTTCTCTCTTTTTTATAATTCCTCTATGTGTTTGTTACATTCAATATATGATGCTTGGTATTGATACAACCTTGGATATTGAGGTCTCCTTCAATTTTTTTGTTTTAGATAGTATGTATTGATAGTGTTGTTGTATGCTTTTGATTCTTTATGTTTTCTTAATGCTTGCTTCATGCACATGCTTTGTGTATGCTTCATGTATTCTTTGTGTATAATTTGTATATGTTTCATTTATGTCTCGTGTATTCATTTTGTATTCTTTATTTGCATTCTATTGATTTCTCAATGCATGCCTTATATATGTTCAAAATTTTCCTTCTCTTGTGTGTATGTCCTTTTTATCTTGACATTATAGATTGATAGAATCCTAAGTCTGGATGTTGTCACATGCCCAATTTTTACCCTACTAAATAAATACATAACCACCAAAAAATTGACTCAATAACACATAATCAAACTACTTTTAATAGATTATCCATGCACATCTTATGATAATGTAATTAAATTTCCATCATAAGTGAATTGCACTATAAATGGGGAGAGAATAATACAAGTTGTGGGTGAGATAATTCCCTTCTATTCATTGATGTTGTAAGACATGTTTAGGGAAATACTCTTAGCACACTCGATGGCATCAAGTTCTGATGTCATCATACATGCTCCACACATAGTGCAAGGGAGAGTTGGATACAACTTAGTTTGAGGAAATTCTTATTCTACCTCCCAACCACAATGACAAATACTAAAATAAATTTATAAAAGGAGACACCTTTAAGATTAGAATCCTTGTTTAATGATAGTTGAATCCAAGAACTCACTACATGACTAAAGAATATAAGAAATATATTATAATCAATCTAAAAATGTTTGAATCCTTATAGAATTTACACTTCGATTATGATTGGTTATAGTTATCACCTTCAAATTAATTACCAAAATTCACCTTAAGAACTTATTTTATAAAAGGCATAAATTATCCATAATTAAAATATAATTTTTACTTATTTATTTAATTATTATTATATAAATCTATTTATTAACTTTTCAATCAATCCATAAATTGATGACTATTTTAATTTCAATTTAATCACATAAGTGACTATATTAATTCAGCTCAACTATTCCCATTCACTAGATTCTAAGTGTTTTATGTAAATTATTATAATTTTTTAACCATCCTTAAAGCTCAAATAAATAAATAATATAATTAATTAATAAGGATTATATTGTACCCAAAGACTCAATTAAAATAAAAATATATAACTAAATTTGAATGTAAGTCTATATTTAATTAATCAATATAAATCACCAACACATTACAATAAAAATTTAATAGTAATTAAATATGATGTTTGTAGACACTTAAACACATCACTATTAAATTAAATATTTTATACCATTTAATTAATTAGACTATTTTTTTCTCATTTGAAGAATAAATAAATAAATTTGTATTAATTATTTAATTATTTTTTTTTTGAGAAAAGGCCATAGACCTATATATATTATATATTAATAGTAAAGATGTACAAGATTTTTAGATTCATCGCTTAAAAGCCAATATTTATCCCCTAATTCGTCTAGTAATATAAAGTATATGAGAATGTTGAGATTTTACCCACAAACCTAGAGTTTACAATATAATTTTGGGCTAAGCAAAAAACAAAACAAGGTCAATTCAATCACTTCATTACATTACCCAAAAATTTAGAGCAAACAAAAATGAAAAAAATTCCATATGCAAATTTAGAAGGAGCAGACTTCATTCATCCTTTGGTCTACTTGAACATCATTTTCATCCTGATGTTCATGTAAATTCCCCACATTAGGTTGTACTGGTGGTAGAGCATTCAAATTGAAATCTATAGCATTAGGATGGTGAGGGGAAACACTATCTACATCCCCACCCATTGGTTGAGCTTACATTGATTATGCTCATGTGTGAGAAGTACCATAATTGCATTTACCATGGTTCTTATATTTTTTGATAACTCAAAATCAACACCCCCCTTGCATATCTATTTAACACTATCTACAAATGGTTTGAATTATGCATCTCCAAGGACTTCTTAATTGCATGATAGATAGTAACAAAATAATTTCTATGCAACAAAAAATGATGAGGAAACAAACCTCCTACATATCTTAGCCCCTTCCACAAATCATAATTTTGACATGCCTTTAATAGGGTATCATCTGGTAAATATACACCCTTGACAACTTTGTTCGTGATGTACTCTACTAACCAAAAATACTAGAGAAAATCAAGATGATTTGAGATGAATATAGATAAAATTTGAGAAGGAAACAGTAGATGCCTCGCCTTTGGCTCGAGGATTTCAAATCCTATAACCCTTTTGATGAATTTTGTAAATTGAGTGCAATGCCCCTTGAAAATTAAATGAAGCTCTGCATCCTCAAGGGTCTCTATGAAAGGCAGCTCCCAGTTGTTCACCGGTATGACAACTATATAATTCTAAGGATAGTACTCCATTAACATCCTTTGGAAAGCTCCACACTTTCTTGGCTCCACACGCACCTCACCACTTTTTGAAGACTCCCCCTGTTGCAAACAATTTGCACCGATGATTTCACACACCTTCTATTTTTCATTACATCAAAGAGACTCAAAATTCATTCCCTCCGATATTTGGGGCCTCTTTGATCAGCTTCAAGAATTATCCATCATCGTTCAAACTTGATTTGATCTCCAACGTTGATTGCATGCTCTTTCCTCTTTTTAGTATATCGAAGAGACATAAAATAACTCTCTAAAATATAAAGGTATCTTCGATCAACATCATTCAATCCCTTTCATTCAATCATAATCATTCGATCACCACAGTTTCCCACTATACCACTGGTAAAGGACATGGGCCCAAAAAATCTTGGTGGGTTGTCGTCATTTTTTGTCCACCTCATCACCATGCAATTCACAACAAGGATGTGAATTGACATATCGTTCAATCATTCCTTGTCACATGTCCTCACACATCAATATTCACCATCACCACCTCCCTATTGGGTACCACCAAAAGCAACCATCATTGTATCGAAGGGACCAATCATTCCATCTTGTCGATATTTACCTTTCTCCTCGATGAACATCCACAATCATCGAACGTTCTTCATGGATCAATCTTCACCATTGATTAAACTATCATTGTGTCGAAGGGACTTAAAAGCTACTCAGACCGATATCCTGACGTCTCTTCAATCTACTTCACAATAGCGATGTGAAGCGAGATATCACCACGTGTCAGCCTGTAGATCTCAGAGCTTGTATTATCTAGTTAATTATTTTATTAACTACATTTATTTCAAAATATATATAATATATTTTTTAATCCATAAATAAATAAATCAACTATTCACATAACCAGCTAATAAAGAAGAGTCAAACTAATATTACATATTTACCATTCATTTTCATACTACATCATTAAATCTCAATCCTTCACATAAATACATTTAAAAAAATTCTCAACAATTAATCATTTAATAAATTTATCTCAATCAATCCTAGCCATCTATTTATAATCAATATTGACCATTCATCTATTAACTTTCCCCATAAATTAAAGTTCTTACTCTACAAGCTAATACATCTCAACCATCTATTTATGTACTACATTTAAAAATCTAGACCATTCACATATTCAATAAAATAAAATAAAAATATATAAATTAAATCAATCCATATATTCAATCATTGTATGAGAATATAATTCGTAGTTATATATTGTTGAAACCTTGATTGACTCTATGAACAACTACTTAAATTTTATTTAGAAGCGCATCTCCATCAACAAAGAGGGATGAATTTCTTATAGAGAGTCACACATTTCATATAGGTCTTCAAATAGAGGTATTTTGGATCCATTGGAAAGAGAACTTGAGATCTTTCTAGAAACTAGTTTCGTTAAAGATTCAGATCAATATTTAGGGAGAAATGACAATTTAAAGTCGAACTTATCATGTTGTTTTTCTATAATATTTTATGCACATTGTTTTTCTTTTTCTATACCTTGCAATATAACAAAAAAATTACATTCTATGTTTTGCAAACAAATACAAATATTAAAATTTATATTTCTATACTATTTTTCTTTATAAGACTTGTAGTTAAAAATAGACTTCATAAATTTTAATTTTATTTTTATTTTTAAACTAAATAATTAGTTTATTTTTTCCTTAACAATGATTACATGCACAATAATAAACTCTTATTACAAGAATGTAGATTACTTTTTAATATATTTATTATGATTGAATAAAATAAAATATTATAAACACAATATATTTTCCTCTTACAATGATTTATATCAATACATATATTTTCTATTTTTCCCTTCATAACTCTCACATATATAAAAAATAAATATCCTTTCTAAATAAATTTTAAATTTCATATACACACAAGTATGAAAAAAATTATATCCTCTCAAATAAGGATTTATAATATTCTAATAACTTCCAAAAGAGGGTTTCAAAACTCAATGTAAGCCTTCATAAAAATATGCTTTAACATCTTTTACACCTTCACAAATTTGCAAAAAAAAAAAAGTTATCATCCAAAATAATACAAGTTTTCTCACCTCTCAACCATAGGACTTGCAATGCAAGTCCATCCCTAAGCTAAGAGGCCTCAAGAAACCAATTTTTACAATTCAAAACACACAAACATACAAACACATAATTTTGCAACTACCCAAATGGTTAATGACCACAAATGAATCTTGTAAAGATCCATAATAAGGGGAATCAAAAGGAAACACTAATTTCTAGGGGGGGGAATATAAATAAAATATGAATCTCTTCAATGCTCAAAAATATCAACAAATCACAAATCAAAAATCACATCACCATATTTCTCTATCCAAACCATATGCCCACAACCAAAATAATCACCCACAAAATATATTCTTCACAACATAATTCATATATACAAATAGGCACTCAATGAAAAAGTCTCATATCCATGGTAAACTCATTCTCACACATAGGCACTCAATTTCATAATCTTGTTTTCACAATAAAACCCATCTTCACATATAGACACTCAATAGAAAATAACTTTATATCATAGAGAATTTTCCCCGAAAAAGGGTCCACGTCTCTCTCAACTCCAATACATGGATGAATATTCTTGCAAGTATGAAGGTGTTATCAGTGATGTCAATAAGCTTGTGTTGTCATTGGTGTCAACTATGTAGTGGTTGAGAGAGATTGTTGTAGTATTGTTCCGTGTTAATAGAGGTGTGTTCTTGTTTTGATCCACATTTTTAGGGTGAATATCTACTTGTGTGGTTCATATATGTTGGTTAGATGTGTTCAAATATGTTATATTCAAAATTTGTGGTGATGGATCATTGTACATAAGAATTTGTGTTCATCAGTGTGTGAACTGTGCATTACAGAGGTTTTTGGGAGAAATGTTCTTGCTCTATGTTTCTCCACAGTTGTGTTTTAGGACTTGCATTCTAATTGAGAGTTGATGGTGTTGGTCTCTTGCCTATGTCAAGAGGATTCATTGTTTAGTGTTCCGAAAGATGGTCTTCTGAGTTATAGTGTGTAGTAGTGTTGTCTGGATGTACTGGGCTTGCACATTCTTTAGGTGAAATTCATTATGAAGGAGTTTTTTAGTTTTCAGGATGTTTTTGGATTGTGTTCAGGTGAATTTTTTTGTCTAAAAGTTATGGATTGATCAAAGGAAGTGTTTACTTAAAATTTTAGCGGTTTTTGTAGGGTAATGATCAACCTAGTGTTTACACTACATGTGAAGGATAAATATTGTTTGTGGTAGGTTTTTGTTTAGTGGTGTTGTTGATTTGGGTCCCAATTAAGTTTTGATGTGGTCCGCATTCACTTATACCCACCATGGAAATGTTTTGGCACCAACCTAATTTGAATTTTCACATTTGAGGTGCATTGTTGACCTTGGAGAGGGTTTCAAGGTTGAGGATGGTATAAATATGAGTTGAATTGTTGAAGGAGGATAAGATAGATGTAAGATAGATGAATGTGTGAAGTGTATGATGCAAGTGATGCAAAATTGAGTAGAGCAGTGTGAACTTTCAAGTGTTGGACTACTAGAAGCAGTGAATAGAAGGTGTCTACAATCATTCAAACAGACCGTGAAGGTGTTGGAGCTATTATGGTGGAAAATTTGTTGCATTGAGATCATGTTCTCTGTGTAACATTTCTTCTCTATCTTTTTTTCATTCCAATAGTGAGCCTTGGTTGTGAGCCTTTCTAGATAGTGTGTCTTATTTTGGGAGTGAGCCCTTGTAACCGGTTTTGTAATTACTTATATTGTGAGCTAATCGTCACTGTAATTTTTCCCTTCTTGGGTTTTCCATGTAAATTTGGTGTTCTCTTGTGTTTTTTGTTGAGTTTTTTAAGTTTTTGTTATCTACTTTTCATGTTAAAAATTCATAACAAATTCAGGTTTTAATGAATACGTGTGTATTTGAATGTTAACGAGGGTTTTGATGTTTTGATAAGATACAATTGATTCAAACCCCCTCTCATTTGTCATATTCATTCAACAACTAGTATCAAAGTGAGGTTCCTTAGAGAAGAACTTAACATCTTGAGGTAGATTTGGGATGGTGAACAAGTAGGAGATCCCTATGTTTGATGGCACAGACTATGCATTCTGGAAAGTGAAGATGGAAGGTTGTCTAGTTTACATTGGATATGATGTTTTGCAAGAAATGAAGACTAATTACATTATACCTACAAATGGTTCAAGCACAAGTGATGACATCAAGGCCTATAAAACAAATGGTAAAGCAAGGTTCGTTCTTTTGAGTGGTCTTGCAAATTCTAAATTAGTGAAAGTTATGGATTGAAAAATCACTAAAGAAATTTGGGATAAGTTAGAAAGTATTTATGAAGGAGATGATAAGGTTAAACAAGCTAAGATATATAATTTGAAGACACAATTTGAGAACCTACAAATGTTTGAATCACAAACTACATGCAAAGATTTGATGAAATTTTCAGTGCAATCATAGGTCTTGGAGGAAAGGTCAAAGAACCTAAAGTGGTAAAGAAAATTCTCAAAACTCTTCCTAAATCTTATAGTTACGAGGATTTTTCTATTAAGGAAATTGCAAATATCAATACAAGTACACTAGAGATCAATTGTATGGTACATTAACTACATTTGAAATGAGAGTTTGATTCAAATATTGGTGTGAAAGTGAGGATTTCTTTTAAGTTTGGAAAAATAGAGAAGGCTAAATATTTAGATCGAGATGATCTTGATGATGTAGAAGCTAACTTTGTGAGAAGGATGAAAATGTGCATCGATAAGTACAAAGGTAAATTACCTTTCAAATGTTTCAATTGTGGAGAAATAGGTCACTTAGCTTCAAGATGTCCAAATAGAAGTGAACAATAAGAATAAGGAAAAAAAAGGTAAGATGATCAAGAAAATATATTATGTTAGAGAAGATGCTGGTATTTTTATGATGAATATGATTATGGAGAATATTATGATAATGAATGCCTGTTCTTGGCTTTACAAGATGATTTTGTTTTTGCTAACTATGAAAGATGTATGAAGGAAAGTTCTCTAGAGACAAAGGAGACAAAGGTTAAGATTGAAATTACTTTGGTATCTTCTTTTCATGTTAGACAAGATAAGAACTATGACCGATGACTTAGCATGGACTGACTACACTTGATCCATGAGGATTCAAAGCATAATTAAGCCACTAAACATCAGCTCGATAAGATCATTCAATGCAAACTAAACTAACAATCCATTAAAACTAACATATTAAAATAAAAAAGCTTCATAAAAACCTATTCTAATTTATTGAAACTTATCCTATTGGGGGAGTGGTGCCACATTGATGTGGAATGGCAACCCTTTCCCAATCCCTTGGATAATGAGCCTATTTTGATTGATTCTATTGAAGAGAATCAATGAAACCGATGAAATATGTGTATGAAAACATGATTTAAAAGATAAATTAACATGATGAAAGCTATTATAACATGATATATGCTAAGATGATTGATATGGGTGTATGAAAAGCTATTCTAAATGAATTTTAAGCTCAAAAGATTAAAACCCTAATTACCAAATATCCTAAATGGATGCACCTAAGTTACCATGGAAGCCATTAATGGAAGCTAAGTTAATATGATGCAAGAAATTAACCTAAAATGCCTTTTAAAACATGAAATATGAGTGTAAGATTAAAGTGATTTCAATAGAATAAGTTTAATCTTAAAATTTGGATCCATATTCAATAGAGGCAAGCTCTATTTATAGAATAGACAAAATGAGATTGATGGTCAAGATTAAAAGGATTAATCAATACTCAAAATGGAAGGAAGATGGAGGCACGGATCATGGATTCCCATCAAGGGTTGAGGATTCAAGATGATATTTAATCAAGGGATTACATTCATCCAAACAAATACACTTTCAAAATTTGCACAAGAAGCTTTGTTGAAATTTTGTTACCAAAATGAATATTCCCTTTTTCAAATGAGTGAAGAAAGAGAATATTCTCATGGGTGAGGAGAATCGGATATTTAGTTAATTAAAACCAAATTTAATGTGCAAAGGGGAAGGAATATTCTATGACAATATTCCCTTTTTGAAGGAATGTGCAATGGAGGAATATTCCCTTGCAAGTGGAAGGATTAGATTAATTAGTAATTTGATAATTAAAAAAAAAATTAATTATGAAAATTAGGGGAATTAAATGATATTCATTAAATAAATGATTTAATGAATGAAAAAGGGGTGTGATATGATATTTAATTAAATAACTTAGGGTTATATAATTAAATAAGAGGACTTTAGGAATTAAATTAAATAATTTGATTTGTTTAATTTAATAGGACAAAATTTTAGCATGAAAGGGGGTGAATTCACCTAATTAGGTTAATCAGGTTAATGGATGAAAATGATGCAATTAATTAAATAGCTAGGCTAATTTAATCAATTAAGCAAAAAGAGAACGGGTTTTAGGATGAAATAGTGTTAGTATATCGGATTCGAGTGCATGATATCATTCAGGACATTTTTAAGTGTCTACAAGAACTATTGGATCATTGAAAGTGGTTTCTCAAATTATATGACTAAAGACATGAGTAAGTTTGTTAAACTTGAAAAATATGATGGAGGACTTGTTAAATTTGGAAATGATTTAGGTGCTAAGATTTGTGGAATAGGTTCAATCATTTTTTATGGAAAGTATAATACTGATGATG
Organism: Sequoiadendron giganteum; assembly: GCA_007115665.2. NCBI lineage: Eukaryota > Viridiplantae > Streptophyta > Pinopsida > Cupressales > Cupressaceae > Sequoiadendron > Sequoiadendron giganteum. Next base: position 489,573,147 of record CM021107.1, read on the forward strand.
TTTACTATGTCAAGGGTTTAAGGAATAACCTTTTGAGTGTTGGATAGATGTGTAGCAAAGGATACAATCTTATGTTTCAGGATGATGGATGTGAGATCAACGATGATGTCAATGTTAGGCAAAGGGAAATCAACAACGATGATGTCGATGTTAGGCAGATGAAAATCATTCTTCGAGCATACCTTGTTCAAGTCTCTAAAATCTATGCATATTTTGATGCCCCTAGTGGGTTTGGAAACTAGTACTAGGTTGGAAACCCACTCAGGATGATCTATTGATCAGATGAATCCAACGTCAAGAAGATTTTGTAACTCAATTTTTACAAAGACTGTTATTTTAGGGTGCTTATTTCTTAATTTATGCTTCATTTGTTTGGCTTCAGGATAAACTACTAAATGATGCACAACCATTTATGGATCAAGCCTTGGCATATCTATGTATGACCATGAAAATTTGGATCTTCGCTCTTTCAGGAATGCTGCTAGGTTTTTTTGTTCTTCATCCAACAAAGATTCGATATAGAAAGTGATCTTGGGTGCTTCTTTTGTTCCCACATTGACTGGAGTGGCCTTTTCTACTAGAACTACTGACTTCTCTGGATGCATCACACTAAGGGGAAGATTGAATCCCTCATCCTTGTGCACCTCAAAGAGGTTTTCACCTTCAGATTCATCCTTTCTTTTTACTATTTTAGGATCAGAAAGTGCCACAATGTGGTTTTCACTCAAATATTTGTATGTTATTTCCATGTTTTCTATTTTGCGATTGAAGGATTCAATCATCTCCCTGTAGTACATACATGTGTCTAGCTATATATCAAAACCAGCTTTGTGATCTTCCCATAGTAAGTTGTCATGAAGTCCCATGAATTTTGATATTTCTTCATCATTTTTGAATAAATCTAGAATCGATGGTCCTTGTTGGTCCCAGTCAATGAGTTGTGGATATATGACACTTATTTGAATCAGTTGATCATTCAGCGTGAAGGATTTTGTGGATATCATGAAGAGAGAGTTACTCTCAAATAGGTTGGAAACATCAAGGGGAAGTCATCTAGGGCCGTATCATGCGATGTTGGTAACCAAGAGGAAGCATCAACCCGTTTAGTAGAAGTACCTTTTCCAAGAAGGGTAACCTTGCTATTAGTACAACCTAGGCCAAGATTCTTTGGACGTTTCTCAAGAACAATGGGTTCTAGCAAACCATTATCATTTTTTCCTAGTTTCTCATTCTTGTTATACCCCCACCCCCTCATTAGTTGCAATACTTTGTTGTCATCTTCCATGGGAAGAGCGGGGATAGCTCATTCATCTTGATATAGTAGTTTAGAGACATCCTCTTCATTGACATGTTCTTTGGTCAAATCCCTCCACTTGGTGAAGGTGGTAGCTGCCATCTTTATTGTTTCAAGAACTTTGGTGCTAGATGTGGTTTTCCCATGGGATTTGGGAGAAAGAGGTAGCTCTCCCAATACAAAATCATCCTTTGTTAGATTATAGTTCCCACAATCATCATCTTGGATCACTGTTTTTAGGAATTTTCTGCATAATGGGTGTTTTTGTTTCTGAGGTAGATGAAAGGGACAATGGGTCAACAAATGAGGAATATGGCATAGGCCCTTCATCATTTTTAGGGATTTGGGGTATCTTGTAAAACTTGGCCTCAAGATTCTTATAGTAGTAAAAGGGCTCAGGATCTCCATGGATGGTAACTTATTTGCCCTCAAAAGGAAACTTTACACATTGATGATAGGTCGAAGCTACATTTTTTAAGGAATGAATCTAGGGTCAGCCAAGTAGGATGTTGTAGGGAAGATCAAGGTCTAACACTTGGCATGTAGTTTCTGCAATGATTAGTCCCAATTGGATGGGTAGTGCGATGATGCCTTGTGATACCCAATCTTGATCATCATATGCTCTGATGGTGGTACTCTTTTCTTTCTCAATAGCATCTTTTGAATACCCCAAGTTCTTAATCAACTGAAGGGTGTAAATTTTTACACCAAAACCTCCATCTACTAAGACCCTTTTAACTTTGTTCTTATGAATAATGACCTCAAGGTGTAAAGCATGATTATGAGATGGATGTGATGGCAGGTCTTGTTCTGAGAAGTAAGAATATGATTAGTGATATTCCCTACCATAGCTTGAAACTACTTTGTATCAATATCCTCGAGGATGAATGTTGTAGATAAATCCTTCTCTAATATTTCTCTATGTAGGGGATAGCCCCAATAGTTCTAAGATAGGAATCTAAATAGGGGTCTTCTTAAGTTGATCTAGAAGACTGTACTTGCTAGGATTTTATGTTGGAAAAGTAGGTTTTTCCCTAGGTTGAGATGGAGCTCCTTTGGATGGTGACTTTGCCACATCATGTGGTGACTCCACACTCCACACTAGGCCCTTTGATGGTGATGATGATGATGACACTATCACAAGAAGTGACTACATTGGAATAGGTATGCTGCACGTTTTTGTAATATTTAGCTTTTCCAGTGTTATTTCCTTTGCTATGATCTGGCATAGGGTTGTTGTATATCTTAAGACCCTGGTTGCCGATTGGAACCTAAATAAATATGTCTCCATTCTCAATGAGATCTTGGATAACATTTTTGAGCCTCATGCAATTCGATGTTTTGTGTCCTTTGATTTTGTGAAAGTCACAAAGATCATTTTCATTGTACCAGGGTGGTTTAACCTATGGTTATTGGTAGTTTTCAAAATTTGTAAGTGTTATCAAGTTTGACTCTACCAATTTCTTCATGATTGTCTCAATAGGTTCTGATAATTGTGTGTACTTGTGTTTCAAATAGTTTTTCTTGTTAGGAGTTCTTCTTTGTTGTGTTTCAGTGTTATTAATCTGATTATTTTGTGATGGTGTTGATTTTTGCAAATTTGGTTGAATGTTAGCCATTTAATTTTTTTTTGGCCTAGGAGCACTTAGGACCAACTTAGCATCTACCACGCTATCATTCATTATGTTTTTTTTCTTATCCCAGACACGAGGCTTGTCATTTGAACTAGTTGATGGGTGGTTATCTTTCTAGGCTTGAGTATTTCCCTATGAGATTAGAGCTCTCTCGATGTTAAGGGATCTAGGGACAAGCTCGTCATAATAGGTACTACACTTCATCTTCAAGTGGAAGGATAGATTGGGATCTACATTCACTATGATGATGCCTACTTTTTGTTTATTGCGAATTGGCCACTTGCTCTCACTAGCTCTTTGCCTCCATCATTGTAAGAAATTGGTAAAAGATTCTCCTTTGTTTTTTTGAGAGTGTACAACTCTTCTAGGCTTACATCCATGTCAAGATTAATGAAGTGATCTATGAAATTATTGGTGATTTCTTGGAAATTTTTAATACTTGGAGGCAATTGAGAAAACTAGTTGATGGTTGGGCCTGTCAAGCTTCGTGGAAAGAGGCACATCAAATAGGACTTATTTTAGGCGACCCCCATACACATTATGTTAAACTCTTTGATATGATCCATAGGACTTCCTCTCCCTTTGTATTTATCTAATTTGGGGACTTCAAAACCAAGAGGGAATGGTACCATTATGATGTTTCAATCGAATGGATATGGGCATAGTTTATGTGTATGGGGCTTCTTCATATTACCCATCTTGAGATCCTTCATTTCTTGGGTTAATGCATTAATTTGTGATGCTACATCATCTTGTGGGTTTGGTGGAGGAACATACATTATTATGGGATGGAAGATGGATTGTAAATAGGATTCTGATATGATGGGGTCTTATATGGTGTGTATGGTGGAGTAGGATATTGTGAAGGTGATTGTGGTGGAGGTGTATATGTTCCTAACATGTTCATATTGATGATGTTCTATTGAGGATTATAGTAAGAACCTTCTTCTTGTTGTTATTTTTGGGCATATTGTTGAGCTAGTAAGGCTTCTTCTTGTTGTTGGGCCATGAGGGCTTGCTGTTGGGATTTTTTTTATTGTTGAGCGACTAAGGATTGTTGTTGTTGTGTTGCTAATGATGCTTTATGTTGTTGTTATTGTGTTTCTAGGGTTGTTTGATTTTTTTTTTGCTATTGTTGTCTTGCTAGGGTTACTTTCTATTGTTGTTGTTGTTGTGCTGCTAGGGCTGCTTGTTGTTGTTTCTATTGTTGTGCTACTAGGGTTGCTTCTTCTTGTTGTTGTTAGAAATTTTTTTGATAATCCTATTGTGTTTGTTGTAAAGCTAATGCATGTGCTTGCAATATAGGATCAGTTATCTTTTGGGATACCTACAATGGGTTTTGGGTGTTGATGTTTTGCGGGGGTTGTGGTTTGTTGATGAGAGGTTGTAGATTCCCTTGGTTTAACATTCCTTGTAAGATGGTGGATTGGGATGGAGTAATGTAAGTTTGAGGTCCCATTTGATTTTCCATGATGGGAGGGACCGAGGGGAAATATGATGATGGAGCTATTAGGTATTGTGATGGAAATGGCATGCTCAACCCTTGCAATTGATTGAAAGAGTTTCCTTGTCCAAAGAGTAGGGGCTTCCCTTGTTGTACTTGATATGGAACCAAGGTGTTACCTTGGTTGATGGGGTTTGTGATCAAGGGATTTTTTTGAGTTGGGTTGGTGATGGATGGCATGTATGTTTTTTGGGCAACCAATGGAATGGATGAACTGATTAGAGGATTTGATAAAGATGTTCCATATTGTGTTGAAGGTTGATTTTTCATTAGGGGATTAGATTTCCCTTTGGGGTCTATTTGAGACACTTTGTCCACACTTCCTAGCATGATTTTTGTCACACTTTTGGTACTTGTGGGGATGGATGAAGATGGGTGACCTCGATATGTTGAGGTTGTCATCATTTCATGAAGTGTAAGTGGTTTATTTTGATGTAATTAGTGTTCAGGAATGGTAGGAGAACCAAAGGTAGGTGTCCAAGTGGTGTTTTGGGATGGATTTGTGTATAGGGTACCCACAAGTGTGTTTCTTTCCAATAGAAGAGTATGTCCAAAGTCTTTAGCAAGACTAGTTGCAATACTAGGAGTTGGTGTATGACTTAACCCTAGCAATGGAGTTGTTTCCATGGTCTATGAAGTCAAGTCTTGTGTCAGTGATTGCGCAATAAAATATGGGGAAATCAAAGCTAATTTTTTTAGGCTTGATGTTCTTATTTGTACTCCATGATTTCCTCCCTAGTAAGTTCCAATGGGTTGTTCATAATGTCTTCTATCTCATATGTTCCTAATGGGGATGAGGGTTGTTGTGATGGGGTAACTTGAATTCTTGGATCAAATTATTGAGGATTGGGATAACTTGAGGTGAATGTTACTTTGGTTTTTTTCATTATTCTCTTATGCTGTGATCTTGTCTTTACCATAAATTTTGGGTCACCTATGGGAGAGTTGTGTTGAGATTTGCAATGTTTAATCTCTTTAGTTGACTCAAATCTAGGTAGAAGTGATTCTCTAAGTCTTTTTGCAAAAATGATGACAATGGGAGATGAAAACGTGAATGATGTGGAGAGTGATCTTTGCAAAAAAACTGGGACAACACTTTTGACTTAGAAGGTTTGATTGTTTTATGTTTGGATAAAGGATGTTTATGAACTTGAGAATCTCTAGGGTAGACTTGTGACCTTCAAGATAAACTAGTTCGGAGATGATAACTAAATTAACCAAGTGCATGGAAAAGGATTAATTTCACATAAAAAGTAGCTAAGTTAGGGTCTGGGTTGATATATGTCTAATTCCAAAAATTTTGTGTGTTCAAAAAATTTCAAAGTTTGATGAAGTGAAGGATGAAATTTAATAAGGGGTGGATGAAATGTTTGATGCAATGTTGACCTAGAGTGAACCTTTGTTTTCCAAGACCAAGGTGGTGAGAAATATGCTAGACCTCTAAAGTGTTCAAACCCTAAAGACTCAATGATTAAGGAGAAATTCTTGTGAAATGTGTAGATCTGGCTCATCCATGAAATAGCATAGAAAATGTCTCCTTAGTGATTTATCTTGATTGTGGTAATTCCTTAAGATCCTTCTTCTAATATAGTTTGAACTATGATGTCTAATTTTGAAATAGTGAAATGTTGACCTTCTCTTTGGGATTTTGATTTTTTGAGAGATCATTTAGAGAAGCATAAGATCAGGAAAAAAGAGGATATTTATTGCCATGTGGGAGGTGGTAATATGAGTCTTTCGACTACAATATTGGCTTTTTCCTCTTGTTCGTCTAAGATGTATGTTGTGTTTCTCCATTGGATTGGCATTTCCTTTATTTTAAAAGTGAAGCTTCTCAAACTACTAATTATATCCATTTTTTCTCCTTCAATTAGTTCAAATTTTGGTTGAATGATAGTGGGTGTAAGGTTTGGTTGTTCAACCAGAACAATTGGATGCCAAATGTTCATGTGGGGTTAAATTTATCAATTTATCTTGCTTAAATGAGTTTATTTTTACCACAAACACTTTGTCTTGCTTAAATTTCAAACTAAATGTCTATGTCAAAAACACCATTCATTTCACAAAGTCCATTTTGTGAAAAGGATGAAGTTAGGGGCATAGTTACCTAGGTTAACCTTGGGGAGTATGGATTGAGATTTAAACCCAAATAATTAGAAGTCTTTAAGGATAAAATCCTTAGGAAAATCATTAATATCAAGGATTTTTCAAAGGGTATCCATACTTAGATCAAAGGGTTTGGAATTTTTAAAAGACTTGTTGATGTTTGTTTGCAATTTTTTTTGGAATCAAGAAAGTGTTAAACTGACTCTCAAGCATTTGCAATCCTAGATAGAGTAGGTACATATTTCATAGTAGGCCTACCACCATCAGAAGAGATGATTAATCCATGAAGATGAAATGGAAAAATAGGCTATGTCAAGGAAATGTATCTTGACATGACAAGAAAAGGAGTCCTTTCCCCATTTTCTTTATTTCCTCAATAAAAAATCAGACATGGTAAGTAACTTCTTAAAGCAATGCTACTCCAATGCACTACCTTAAAATATGTTTTGGATTTGGACTTGGTTAGCTACTAAAAACAAGGATTTTAATGACCATATTCAGGATAAATTGGTGCCATACATGTGGTGATTCACTCAATTAAGAGGCCTCCTAGCCCTTAGAAATATTTAAGGGTTTTAATGCATCACAAGGATACTAAGGGATACATTCATTGATATGGGACAACCACAACCAGCTAGTAAATTAATTTAGTCACAACCAATTATTTATATAGTAGACCAAAATGAAAGCATCACTTTGGTCATTCCCTCTCACAAGTTGGGAGGTAGGCCATTCTAAAGGTAACACATGTTTGAAGCGTAAAATTATTTTCATCACCCAAGATTGCGAAAAGGTGCAAGGGGAGAGGATAAGTGCTTCCAAGAAGAAAAGGTATACTTGTGTGTTTCTCTTCACCCAAGATCACTTGAAGTGTAAGGGGATTGGATACACATGAAAAACATACTCAAGAAATTCAAACACATGTTCATTTTAATCCATCATAGAAAAATGAGTTCATTTTAAACACTAATTTGAAGTGTTGGCATTGTATTGTTCAATTTTAAACCAACAAGAATAATAATGTTAGGGTTCATTTTAAACCCAAAGAAAATATAGTTTGATCCTAAAACATGAAATAAAGCATCATAAATGGGTTATAATTGCCCCATAAGTGTCGAAACACTTGTTACAATTATATTGAAATGGTAATATGTTCCTTCACTTTGAATTTTATTGTTCAAACCTACAAAACTAGTTAGCCGAAAAACCAAAATGAGAAGTCAATGAAATGTTCAATCAGATGAAGTTAGAAAATTAAAACATATGTCAAAATTTAGGTGTAGTTTTTGTTTACCAGTAAATCACTATGCTAAAATCAATTGTCGCTGAAATTCATCAATAGTGTCTCTATATCAAAGTTGCATCGCTATATTGAAAAATTAGATGCATCACTTTGTAGTAAACAATGACATCAAACAATGTCATCAAATGTGTTGGTGAATCTTTAATAGCATCGTTAAACCTCAAAAATATAAGAAAAGCAAAGATTTAACAAGAAAAATTTTAGACTAATTAGTTCATGCCCTCCTTCTAGTGCCAAAATGTGACTAATGACTTAGCATGGACTTACTACACTTGATCCATGAGGATTCAAAGCATATTTAAGCCACTAAACATCAATCCAATAAGATCATTCAATGCAAACTAAACTAAGAATCCATCAAAAATACATATTAAAATAAAAAAGCTTCATAAACACCTATTCTAATCCATTAAAACTTATCCTATTGGGGGGTTGGTGTTGAAAATTGATGTGGAATGGCGACCCTTTTCCAATCCCATAGATAATGAGCCTATTTTAATCAATTCTATTGAAGAGAATCAAAAAAATTGATGAGAGATGTGTATGAAAACATGTTTTAAAAATAAATTAACATGATGAAATCTATTATAACATGATATATGCTAATATGATTGATATGGGTGTATGCAAAGCTATTCTAAATTAATTTTAAGCTCAAAATATTAAAACCCTAATTACCAAATATGCTAAATGGATGCACCTAAGTTACCATGGAGGTCATTAATGGAAGCTAAGCTAATATGATGCAAGAAATTAACCTAAAGTTCCTTTTAAAATATGAAATATGAGTGTTATATGAAAGTGATTTTAACAACATAAGTTTTCTCTTAAAATATGGATCCCTATTCAATAGAGGCCCAAGCTCTATTTATAGAATAGGAAAAATAAGATTGATGGTCAAGATTAAAAGGATTAATCAACGGTCAGAATAAAAGGAAGATGGAGGCATGGATCATGGATTCCCATTAAGGTTTGAGGATGCAATATGATATTTAATCAAGGGCTTACATTCATCCAAACAAACACACTTTCAAAACTTGCACAAGAAGCTTTGTTGAAAGTTTGTTACCAAAAGTAATATTTCCAGCTTTTTCAAATGAGTGAAGAAAGATAATATTCTCATGGGTGAGGAAAATTAGATATTTAGTTAATTAAAACAAAATTTAATGTGCAAAGGGGAAGGAATATTCCATGAGAATATTCCTTTTTTGGAGGAATGTGCAAAGGAAGAATATTCTCAAAGAATATTCCCTTGCAAGTGGAAGGATTAGATTAATTAGTAATTTGATAATTAAAACAAAGTTTTAATTATGAAAATTAAGGGAATTAAATGATATTCATTAAATAAATGATTTAATGAATGAAAAAGGGACCTACGATATGATATTTAATTAAAAAACTTAGGGTTATTTAATTAAATAAGAGGATTTTAGGGATTAAATTAAATAATTTGATTTATTTAATTTAATAGGATGAAATGTTAGCATGAAAAGGGGTGAATTCACCTAATTAGGTTAATCGGGTTAATGGATGAAAATGATGCAACTAATTAAATAGCTAGGCTAATTTAATCAATTAAGTGAAAAGAGGATGGGTTTTAGGATGAAATGGTGTTAGTATACTGGATTTGAGTGCATGATATCATTCAAGACATTTTTAAATGTCTACAAGAACTATTGGATCATTGACAGTGGTTTTTCAAATCATATGACCAAAGACAAGAGTAAGTTTGTTAAACTTGAAAAATATGATGGAGGACTTGTTAAATTTGGAGATGATTCAATTGCCAATATTTGTGGAATAGGTTCAATAATTTATATGGAAAGCATAATACTAATGATGTTTACTATGTCAAGGGTTTAAGGCATAATCTTTTTGAGTGTTCGATAGATGTGTAGCAAAGGATATAATCTTATGTTTCGGGATGATCGATGTGAGATCAAAAAAGGGTCTGAAATTGTGATTATTATTGGAAAGAGGGCAAATGAAAATGCTTATCATCTCAAGGGTGCTAATGGTCATTGCTTTATGACTTAGATTAATGAAAGCTAGTTATGGCACATAAGGATGTGTCATGTCGATTTCGATAACTTGGTTAGAATCAATTTAGTTCAAGCAACAAGAGATTTTCCAAGGATTACAAAACATCAATGCTATCTACAAGGAGTGTTAGATTGGAAAGAAAACAAGAAGTTTTAAGGGTAAAGAACAATCTTCTACCAGATTATTTGAATTGGTGCATATAGACCTTTGTGGTCCTCAAGAGTGATAATTTTTCAAGGTGACAGGTATTTCATGCTTTTGATTGATGATTATTCTAGAATGACAATGGTTAGTTTTTTTAGAGAAAAATTTGAAGCCCTAGATAGATTCAAAGAATTTAGAGTTATGGTTGAGAATGAAATGGATTTGAAGATAAAATGTTTGAGGTATGATAGAGGCAAAGAGTTCACCTCCAATGAATTTAACATGTTTTGTGAGAATCATGGCATAAAGAGGCATTTGTCTACACCTAGGACTGTTCAAGAAGTTGCAATGGCTATGATGAAAGAAGCTAGCCTACCATAAGTCTACTAGAGGGAAGCAATTCATACAATTGTTTACATACTCAAAAAATTTTAAGAAAAAGAAAACAACACAAAAGCTCCCTATGAGTTGTGGTATGGAAGGATCCCTACTATCAAGTACTTTAGAGTGTTTGGAAGAAAATGCTATATCAAAAGAGATGAAGAAAACTTAGGAAAGTTTGATGCAAGGTCTGATGAAGGTATCTTCCTTGGATATTCTACTGAAAGAAAGGCTTATAGATGTTACAATAAAATATTAAGAAAGATTATTGAGAGAGAAAGTGTCAAAGTGGACGAAGATCTGTAGAATTCAAAGGTAATAGATGGATATGAATCAGATGAACTTTCTTGTAGAGAATAATAATAAAAAGATAAGGAGCATGAAGCATAGGATGAAGAGGAAGAAGCTTTGGAAAATACCCCCAGAACCCCTAAGTATGCGAAGAGAAATCATTTTGAAGAAAAAATCATTGGAGACAAAAATAAAGGTGTGTTGACAAGAAGGAAAGTTGTTGAAGAAGAGGTAAATTTATGTCTACTTTATAAAGAACCTAAGACAGTATTGAGGCATGTAAGGATGAAAATTGGATGAAATCTAGATGGAAGAAGAGTTTATGTAGATTGAGAAGAATCATACTTGGGAACTTGACCCAAGACTAACAAACAAAAACATAATTGGATCTAACTGGGTATTCAGAAAAAAAAATTGAATGAGAATGAAGAAGTGGTAAGAAACAAGGAAAGGCTTGTGTGTAAGGGTTATGCACAAGTTGAAGGAATATAATTTGATGAGATATTTTGTACAGTGGCTAGGAATGGAAGCAATCAAGATGTTTTTGAATTTCTTAGTACATAAGGATTTTAAAGTTTATCAAATGGATGTGAAGTCTACTTTCTTGAATGGAGAGTTGGAAGATGAAGTATACATGGAACAATTGGAATGATTTTGGTTATTAGATAAATCTAATATGGTTTGTAGAATGAAGAAGGTATTGTATGGATTGAAGAAAGCTCCTAGAGCCTGGTATGCAAGGTTGGATAAGTTTTTGATACAATAAGGATGCAATAAAGGCAACGTAGATAGTAACCTTTACTTTAAAGTTGAAAAAGATAAAATCTTGATTATAGTCATGTATGTTGATTCCATTATTTTTGGAGGAAATGAAGCTATGTATAATAATTTTGTAGAAAAAATGAAAAAATAGTTTGAGATATCTATGTTTGGGGAGATGAATTCCTTAAGCTACAAATCAATCAAATAGATAAATGAATATTCCTTTTACAATAAAAGTATGTCAAAGAAATGTTGAAAGAGTTTGAGATGGAAGAATCCAAACTAGTATGTACTCCTATGGTTACTAGTTGCAAATTGAGAAAGAATGATGAATCCACTAAGGATGATCAGAGCAAGTACAGATCTATGATTGGTGGACTACTATATTTAACTGCTACTAGATTGAATATCATGAATGTAGTTTGTCTTATGGCTAGATTTCCAGAAGATCCTAGAGAGTCGCATGTTCTAGCAGTAAAGAGGATATTTAGATACCTAAAGGGAACTCCAGATCATGGATTATGGTATCCAAAAGATACTAAGATCACATTGAGTTCTTACATAGATACAGATTGGGTTGGTTGTGTGGGTGTTAGAAAAAATAAGTGGTGTTGCATTCTTTCTTGGATGTATATTGATGTCATGGCTAAGTAAGAAACAAGATTCAGTTTCTTTATCTATCGTAGAGGTTGAGTATACTACATCTTTTTGTACACAAGTGTTGTGGATGAGGGAAAAATTAAAAGATATCAGAGTGGTATATGATGAGCCTATTTGTATCTTTTATGACAATACAAGGGCAATCAAAATTTCAAAGAACCCAGTGATGCATTGAAAACAAAATATATTTCTGTATACACCTAAAATTGGTCTGGAGCATCCGATTAATTAAATACACATTATTTGATTAATTATTCTATTTCCTCTACTGTTTAAATAAATAGAAATATTTATTTAATATAGTTCACTTTCAAATTCATCTTAAATAAATAAACAAAATTAAATACTTTGTTCGATTTAATTATCAAATCCCTATTTCAATCTATCACATCATTCTCGAATTAATTAAATAAAGACAAAACACTTTATTAATTAATTACCATATTCCTCTATTTAATTTAATAAACAACTATCCTATAGTTTTTTTTATTAAATTATTTATCTCCCTTTTCTAATTTAAATAAATCAAAATATCTGAATTAAGCATAAAGGAATATTCCAATCTACATTTCCTCAAAAATGAATTAGATTTCCTATGTCTAATCTATGTCTAAATTTGTCACAATTAATGCTTTGAAACTTCACGGGAAGTTTTGGAGACAAATTGGAGACAAATTTGGAATTTCATCTCTCAATCCTCTTCCATCAATCCTTCCTCTTCTCTTGCTTGGTGTCTTCATGGGTAGAGACAATCTCCCTCTTTCTCTTAATCTCCTCAATCTCTCACCATTCAATCCTCCAGATTGAATCCAAGCCTCTCAAAGCTTTCCCTGTGCATTTCTACAGCCAGGAAATCTATAAATAAAGCCTCATTCAATCAAGAAAAGGATCCAGATAATCAAGCTTTTGCACCCTTACTTTGTAGGAATCCAGGCATCAAGCATTCAAGCACCAATATTCAAGCAATTCAACAATCAAGCTTCACATCAATGGCTGCCTCTTGGAGCTGCAATTATCTGTTTCACCTCAATATCATGCTAGTTTAAATAGTTTTATCATTTAGCATTATATTATCATCATCTCGTTCTTCAGATAGTCATTTTAACAGTCTTATATGCTTAACAACCTGAGAGCAATAGTGATTTAATAAATCTTTGGAGATAGAGAGCAATAGGACGATTTCGATTGATTACTTTGTTGAATTGATTCAATTTTTTTAATCATTGATATAATGTCGTATTAAGAAGTGTATTTATGTTATTTACCTCATTCCACACTTACAATTTGGCGCCCACTATGGGGCATTAACCCCATTTTATCAAAATTACAAATTTTTTTCTGGAAAGTGTTATGCAGATTTACAGCGTGATTTGTTTTAGTGCTTTCGTTAAAAGTTTCGGCACTTCTAGTCCCTGTTCTAGCGCTTTCAGAGTTTTGGCGCTTCCGGTTACTATTCCAGCTCATCCGGTGTTTTAGCGCTTCAGTACACTGTTTTGGCACTTCGGTGATTTAGCACTTCTAAGAAAAACTTCGGCGCTTCGGTACACTATTTCGGCACTTTCGGGTTTTAGCACCTCAGGTAACTGTTCTAGCGCTTCGATTCCATATTCTGGCGCTTTTGTAAAAACATTCTAGATCTGATGCTTCCGCGGCCAGATCTTACTTTTTTTCACAGTTGGGATAAAATTGATCAATCTAGGATAGTCACTTCAAAGTTCTTAAAAATTGATCAATCCTAGGATAGTCACTTTCTTGTTTTTCTTAAAGCAAATCTATCAATCCTAAGATAGTCACCGCATTTTACAATAGAAGTTCAAAAGAACATCATGATTTCAGTGAAGCAACACCTTCACTTAGATTAAGAATCTTTCTTTTTGGGCTTAAAACAGAAGAAATCTATATGTTGTGCTTGTAGTGATTAGGCTTATGCTCTCCCCTTAACTGGGTGACCAAAGTGCCAGATTCACTTTTCTTTTATGTCATTTATGCTTTATTAAATCCTTTAGCAGGCTTGTCGTAGTGGGAAAAAGTACTCACCCTACGGGAACGACCTAAGTGGGAACAACCAAAGCCAGGTTATCTAACCCACTATAATAAAAATGCAATTTGTTGATAAAAGTCCAAATTGATGGTAGTAGGCAAGATAACCATCCCCAAAATCTTTGTTCTAAAGATTGGGAGGTCTCCTGAGGGAGTTTATCTATTTTCCACACTGAACGGAACCCTATCTATGAACCATAGAGTAGTTGCTTGCCGAGTCAGTATCCATACATTGTCATACTCACGGTGCAAGGGGAGGGAAGAATCTGCCCCCAAGACACTCACCATATAATTACCAAGGATTGTTTGCTCAAGGGATTCGGTATCTACGTCCGTCACTTTGAGTACGCACCTGGAAACGACAAAAACACGGGCGCCGTCTAGGGGGTGACACGGCTGTGTGAGTCAACGTAATTGCAAGATGTGGGCTGTGAGTATAATGATGACCTACTTGCCCTTAAGCGTGAGTCTGTTTGATTTGTGTACAAATGTTAAAACAACCCGTCAAAATCAATAAAAATCATTCGTGATTTTTGAATATACACAATCTTTTCAGCTTTAAAACACTTATTCAAAATTGCTTGCCATGTTTTCACAAATTCATTTAAATCAGATTTAAAGATCATCCTGAAAATGTCAAGTCAAAACAAATCAGAAAATTCATGTTGCGAAAGTGGAAGTCCACCACATTTGTCAAAAGGAAAATCAAAGTTACAAAGCCCAAGCAACCTCTCAGTTATAGAAATAAATTGAGGAGACAATGCTTTTTATATCAAAATCAGAAACTTCTCTTACAACATAGAACATTTATTCACCGTTATCATGATTTTGCTAGCGGTCACTCTTTAGACTACGCAGTAGAACCGCTATATCCATGAGCCCTCTTTCAAAGAAGGGCTCTCACACAATTTCACAACCGTAGTCAATGGATTCATCCTTCTTATCTTCCGCAATCTCTCATACAGTATGCCACAAGACCCGATCAAATTTTATAGTAAACAGTCTTAAAAGGTCCTATTTTTAGCATTCTAGAAAACCTGTTTCAACGCTTCAGGTCACTGTTCTAGCGCTTTCATGAAACAACACTTTCGGGCTCTGTTTTAGCGCCTACAGTCGTTATTTTAGTGCTTCTGGTAAAATAGCGCTTCTGTCACCTTTTACAGTGCTTCTGGTCTCTGTTTCAGTGCTTCTGGGAAGTAGCGCTTCTATCATTTTCTCTAGCGCTTTCAGGCACTATTTCAGCGTTTCTGGTCATTTAGCGCTTTGGTTGTCTGTTTCAATGCATCTAGACTCTGTTCCAATGCTTTTGGGAAATAGCACTTCTGGTCTCTGTTTTAGTGCTTTTAAAACATAAAGTTTAAAATTTTAACCAGTCTATCACTCTGTCATTTTATCAACATTTTCACCAAAATCAAAATTTCTTCTATCAGAATCATTGTCTAGGAATCAAAGTCAGAAAGGTATATACAAATTTCCAACTTATCAACTGAAACGACATCTTGCAAAACATAAGTTTCAAAATCAATTACACAATCAATTACTATACTAAAGTTTCTCTATCAGGATATTATCATCCTTCATCACGAAACAAAGTATAGCAATTAACTTTTTTTTTAATATTGTCTCATCAATAAGGTAAGACATCTTATTCGACATTATTTAAAAAAAAGGTTCACATTGACACTATCCCACACATGAGATCAACATTTCAGAAGAAAGGGCAAAAATTTGTATGCCAATCTTAACTAGATCCCAAAAACAGAGATTATTAGAACAAGAAATCTTAAAATCACAAGAAATGGCAGAAGAAAATCCTTGGAATAATCTGAACCGCAATGACAAGAACGAAATCACTCCAGAAGATATCCAAGCGGTTCAACAAGATCCAAAGTTTCACATATTCATGGAGAAAATTCTAGAGCAAGACATGGAAAAATATCTTTTAATGTTAGCTGAATCAAGGGCAAAACTTCCAAAAGATTTCAATGTAAACCATTTGAAAGAAACACCAGAAATAAATGAGATTGAGATACCACAACCTATGCCAACAATAGATCCGGTTGCCGCTCTAACATCACAGATGCAATTGTTACAACAGAAAATACAAGATATAAAGCAAGGGACTACCAAGAGGTATGCGGTACAGGACATTTGTCCTTATCCATTTGACGCAATAGTTGGTTTGTTACCCTTTCCAAGACATTGTGAATTCCCAAAGTATGATAAGTACAATGGATGGACAAATCCAATAGATCATGTATGGGAATTTAAAACGATGATTCTTGAGTTTTCTCAAGAAGAGACTTATTTGAAGAGGTTATTCCCAAGGAGTTTGGGAGGAGCATGTATGGAATGGTTCTCAAAACTACAACCTGGTATAAAAACATTTGAGGAACTTTTTATCAAGTTTATCTCTCAATATTCATTCAACATCCAAAATGATGTTACTATCAAGGATCTCTACAACTTAAAGCAAAATAAAGGAGAGACATTCTTATCTTTTCTCCAAAGATGGCGACGACTATTCGCTAGATATCCTCGATCTATTCCAGAGGAAGAAAAGATGGAATTGTTCATTGAGAACTTAACAGAAGAAATGAGCTATAGGCTAGAATTACAATGTCCACCCACTTTCAAAAAAGTCATAGAAAATGGTCTTAAGATTGAGGAAGCATTGGTCAAATGGGGAGTTATCAAACATTACAATGACAAATCAAATAACTACTCCAATCAACACTCAAACAATGATAAACCAAAAATTTGGCAAAAGAATCGCAACACAAATGAAACAACATGCGATTCACAAAATGTCAAACCAGTTTTCAACTTGACGGCATCTTCTTCAAACAATCAAAACAGTGACCAAAAAGTCCAGTCAAATACCATGCAAAACAACAAACATGCAAAAACACTACCATATCAAAAACCATCAAATAGACGAAGGTTCACACCTTTAGGTCAATCAATGGAATCAGTGATGAAGGAACTAGTTACCAAAGGCCTTCTCACTGCACGGGAAGCTAGGTTCTAGGATCCAAAAGTCAAACCATCATGGTGGAATGATGCTGATTATTGCAACTATCATAATAACAAGGGTCATAAAACAAATGATTGTATGGAATTGAAACATGCAGTACAAGATTTGGTGGACAGCAACAAAGTGTATGTGGAAAGACCTCAAAATAACAACGATCATTCGGCCTTCAAAGATCCACTGCCAAATTATGACAAAGGTGCATCATTATCAAATAGCAAAGGGAGTAACGCCAATCATGTCTATAACACAACAATCCTGTGTCTATCTAAAGTCAAATATGATCATACAGTTAGTGATAACATTGAGGAAAATAAAACCAACAACATTACCTCTTTGGATTTACTCCCAAGCATGCAAAACTATGATAATCAAATCAATGTTTTAAAAATCAGAGACAATCAAGAACATCAACCAGCAAATGCCATGACTCGAGGGAAATCAAAAGTTATGTTAAGGGGAATTGGATCCACACATGCAGTTCCACCTCCATTAAATTATGATATTATCAATCAAATGCAAAACACCCCCCAAGAGAATCAAGAACGTCAACCAGCAAACGTCATAACTAGGGGCAAGCCAAGGTAGTATTAAAAGGAGTAGGATCTCAACGTGCATTTATGCCTCAATCTCATTATAGTATTGTTCATCAATTACAAAATATCCCCGCCCAAATCTCAATACTGGAACTCCTAAAGTTGTCACCATCACATAAAGAAGTTCTTGAACAAGCGTTAGTGGCCACAACTGTACCAAATAATTTGGATGTTTGTCAATTCCAAGCTATGGTGGGACATCTGACTACCTCGCATTGTCTATCATTCTCTCAATAGGATGATGTCTCATTAAACCATCCGCATAACACAGCATTGCATATCAAAGTTTGTATCCATAATCATCCTGTTAAGAGAGTTCTAATAGATGGGGGAGTTGGTTTGAACATTTGCACCCTCAAATTAGTCCGTGCACTAGGATATTCTGAAGATGCTATTGATGCTCGATGGAAAATGACCATCAAAGCCTATGATGAGGAGGAAAGATCATCCAAAGGTTTGATTGTATTACTCATTCAAGTGGGGCCTGTGATGAAGCATATAGCATGTCAAGTATTAGATAGAGAATTGACATACAACATACTCTTAGGACGACCCTGGATTCATAAAATGCAGGTCGTACCTTCTACATACCATCAATGCCTAAAGTTCCCAGTAAACAGACAAGAGGTGCCTATAGCTGCTGATTATAATCACCCACAACATTGTGACACATTAAGAATATCTCAAGACACCTTTGTCCCTCACAACAGGGAAGCTTCAAGTTCATCATCATCTAAGAAAGAACAAAGTCCAAGCATCACTACCAAGTGGGTACAAAAGAAAGGTAAAGAAAAGGAAACAAGTCATGATGAAACAAACAAACCGGATACACAAACTTCTCTATCACACAAATTTCAAAATCAAGTTTAGTTGACAGATAAAGGAATGGGATAGTACTCAATGGAGCAATCACTTAACTTATCACAATTAATGCCATCTCCTAGGAAATATGGTCAACCATCACTAATCAAACCTCCAACATCTGTACCTACCACAGTTCTTCACAAAACATTTGTAAAATCTAGAACCATAGCAGAAGAAACAGACAACAAAGAAATCCTGGATTGGCTATATAAGGATGAAGAAACATCAACATCAAAGACTGACATCAAAAATGTTAACATCAACACAGACAAGTATGGAAAAGGAAAGGCTATTCTTGAAAAGATGGGTTATGAAGGACAAGGACCATTGGGGTTAAGAAAGGAGGGAATCTCAGAACCTATCACACCTCTCACTCTCCATACAAAAGAAAAACCAGGACTAGGATACTCTGAAGAAGAGAAGCAGGAGCTACAAAGGATAGCTATGGAAAATATCCTTCACTTTAGAGATGGTTCTGAAATAGACTCAAATGAATATGAGTGGGCATTACCTTGTGATCTACTTGATATTGATATTCTAGTCGATATGATTCAAAAATATGCACCTACACGTGAGGAGGGCCAAGGCTCGGGGTCTATACCATTCGTCGAGGAATCACTAAATATCGATGACTCTAGTGAGGATGAACATAATTTCAATGAACTAGATGATTTTGAAGAGGGTACCATCATGGATCTCGATATCCCAAATGATAATTATGACGATCTTTCTGTCCTCACCCTTACCTCCATTGACCTAAATCAATCTGATGATACAATGCCATTAATCCATCTGGAACTTATTGATTGGGAACCTGCTGAACCATTGACTGTACCAAAATTTGAAAATGATGATGCTATCGTACATTTCCTTTGTCATACTGAACCTGATACAAATGCTATCCATAATACTCATAACAATACGACTCAGTAGGATGGTGTCAAATCTTCCAGTTGCAAAATTAACAACAAGGAAAATAGATCTAGTGGTGAAAACCAATCTATGGCAGCATTAGATCTGGAAAAAGTAAAAATAAAGAACACATCCAACAGTGAAAACCTTTCAGAGGCACTGAAGGATGGAAGATTTGACACTCTCCTAGAGCACTATCATGAGCGATCATCAGTTCTGGTCAAACCTACACAAGCGGTGGACATTGGCACAGAAGAGAAGGCGAAAGTACTATATCTAGCAGAATCAATGACAGAACAAGAAAGATCGGCATTCATCCAATTCTTCAAAGCAAGAAGCATCAACTTTGCTTGGTCATATTCTAATATCCTAGGTTTAGATCCAAATCTGCTTATGCATCATTTGTCTTTGCCAAAAGGAATCAAGCCTGTTAAACAAAAATTAAGAAAAATGCACCCCCATATTGCATTAATGGTCAAAATAGAGCTAAAGAAATTACTGGATGCTAGATTCATATGATCTATAGATTATGCTAAATGGATATCAAATCTTGTGCTCATTTCCAAACCGGACAATAGCATCAGAATCTGCATAGATTTCAGGGACCTCAATAAAGCATGCCCAAAGGATGATTTTCCACTTCCAAATATAGACATCATTGTAGACTTGACGACAAGGCATGCCATGTTATCAATCATGGATGGTTTCTCTAGGTACAATCAAATAAGAATAGCTTCAGAAGATTAAGAAAAGATGGCTTTTACATGTCCATGGGGAACCTTCTGCTGGAACGTCATGCCATTTGGTTTAAAGAATGCAGGAGCGACTTACCAAAGAGCAATGATGACAATATTTCATGATATGATGCACACCTTCATGGAAGACTATGTCGATGACATCTTAGCAAAATATAATACTAGGGAAGGACATCTACATATCCTAGATAAAATCTTCACACGGATGGAGAAATTCAATGTCAAGTTAAACCCTAAGAAATGTGTCTTCGGGGTTACATCAGCAAAGTTACTAGGATACATTGTTTCAGCAAAGGGCATTGAAGTGGATCTGGCAAAATTCAAAGCTATAATGGAGATGCCACCTCCTAGAAACATCAGCCAGCTCAGATCACTACAAGGATGACTTCAATCAATCTGCAGATTCATATCCCAACTGGCAGATAGAAGTCACCCTTTCGATCATCTATTGCATAAACACAGTTTTCATGTGGGATGAGAAGTGTGAAGCAACATTCAATCAGATCAAACAATATCTAATGTCACCACCTGTTCTCATACCACCAACACAGGGAAGGCCTCTCATTTTGTACATTGCCACGATAGATATATCTTTGGGGGTACTCTTAGCATAGGAGGATATGAAGGAAAAGAGCACGTCGTCTACTACATTAGTAGAACTTTAAATGGCTATGAAATAAACTATACATTCATAGAAAAGTCTTGCTTAGTAGCGGTGTTTGCTACTCAAAATTTAAGACACTACATGATGGCTCATACAATTAGATTAATTGTAAAGATTGATCCTTTGAAGTATCTATTAAGTAAAGCTGCCTTAACAGGTAGATTGGCAAAATGGGTTATGCTCTTAAGTGAATTTGACATTCAATATGTCGAGAGAAAGGCAATTAAGGGACAAGCAATTGTTGAACAGCTAGTTGAAGCTCCTCTATCAAATGATCACCCAATGACAATGGAATTCCTAGATGCAAACATCATGACAGCAATGCCCCAACAATGGATACTATACTTTGATGGATCGTATACACAACGAGGATCAGGAGCAGGAATCTTGTTCATATCTCCCCAAGGACACACAATTTCGAAGTCATATAGACTCATGTTTCAATGTACAAACAATGTAGTGGAATATGAAGCATTGATTATTGGGGTCAAGATTGCAGTTCAATGGAAAATCACAGATTTACAGGTCTATGGAGACTCTCAACTAGTTATTTATCAAGTCAATGATGAATATCAAACCAAATATGACAAATTGATGCCTTACAAGCAGCAAATAGATAATCTGAAACAATCCTTTGCTAATATCAAGTTTGATCAGATTCCAAGGGTGGAGAACAAAGCTGCTGATGCTATGGCTATGATTGCTTCATTACTACAATTGCCTGAGAAGCGTATTTGTTATGAGTTTATGGTAGAACAAGTATCATGTCCTTCCCATTATCAATCAGAATCCACTACAATATGTCATCTAGAAACCACTGAACCCTCCATATACGAAACAACCTATGCTTATCTGAAAGATGATATCCTACCTCCTAACCTTTCCCGGAATAAAAAACGCAACTTTATCCGTCAATCCGCTTGACACACTTTAATCACAGATGTCCTTTATCATCGAGGTCTTGATGGTACACTACTCCAATGTCTAGAACATAATGAATCTGAAATGGCCTTGTGAGAAGTTCACGAGGGTATTTGTGGTACTCACTCGAGTGAAATAACCCTAGCCAAAAAACTCCTCCATTTGGGTTATTATTGGCCTTACATGGAAAAAGAATCATATCAATTTGTCAAGAAATGCCAAAAATGTTAGGTTCACAACAATTTGATTCACGCACCGGCACAAGAACTGCATCCTTTTACATCAACATGGTCTTTCTGTCAATGGGGCTTAGATCTGGTAGGCAAAATACATCCATCTTCATCTAATGGACACAAGTTCATTATCACAGCTACAGAATACTTCACGAAGTGGATAGAGGCAGTTCCTCTTACTACCATCACTGGGAAATAGATCTCCTCATTCATCTTGAACTACATCATTTGTCGATATGGAATCCCTCAATCTATAATCACAAATAATGGACGACCATTCAAAAATCAAGATGTCCAAGAGCTATGTGAAAAGTTTCACATCCAACATCATTTTTCAACACCGTACTATCCTTAAGGGAATGGCCAAGTAGAGGCCTCAAACAAAACCATACTCAAAATTCTGAAAAAGACTGTTAATGATGTTGGACGTGATTGGCATGTTCAACTCAATCCTGCACTATGGGCCTACAGAACAAGCATTAGAACACCAACAGGAGCTACACCATTTGCTTTGGTATATGGATCAGAAGCCATATTACCCATTGAAGTTGAAATTCCATCCCTTCGTGTATCACTCAGAGGTATCATTTCAGATGAAGAATATAGGGTATCTAGATTGCAGGAACTAGAATTGCTGGATGAGCGTCGTCAACAAGCTATAAATCATCTAATAGCTTATCAACAAAGGATGTCAAGGAGTTACAATCATAGGGTAAAACCAAGGGTCTTTCAAGTTGGTGACTTGGTACTAAAGGAAAATCCTAGGAATCAGTAGGATAGGGAGAAGAAAGGAAAATTTGAGCCTAACTGGCTTGGTCCATTTGTCATCATATCAGTGTATGGATCAGAAGCATATCAACTATCAACATCAGAAGGGGATCTGTTCGATGAACCTATCAACAGTATTCATCTCAAAAAATTATATGCTTAAAGTCTCCTAGTGCATGGGGCAAAATTTGAAAATTTGTTTCCTTGGTGAAAACCTGGCAAAAAAGCATCTTAGCAAAACGCAAAAATACAAAAAAATAAAATAAAATAGAAAAGAAAAAGGAAAAAATGAGAAAAATACAAAAACACAAAAGGTGTAATCAAAACATGTGGTGAAAACCTGGAAACAAGCGCCATAAGTGATTCTAATATTAGCTTTCCCATCTATTTTAGATATATGTCAGGATCATTCATCTAAAGGTTGGTATCAATTCATATCATATCATTCATCTGGCCATCCTTACATCCACTATCAAGTCATGTCACGTGGTCAACATATAACTCCATAGCTTGGGGGAAACATCTGAATATCTAGGGGCAATCCAAACGTATCAATTGCATCCGATGGTAGAAAATCAAAAATAGCAATCAAAATGCAATTTCAATCATTATCAGAAGAATCAACCATCCTTATCAAAAAATCCAAAAACATGTCAAATATGAAAATCTAAAAAGGCAAAATCCAAAAAAAGCATAGGTCTATGTTAGTCGAACTACGTGGTCTCTGCATGTGTAACGTAGGCAAGGCTAATCTTAAATCAGCCCCCGAGACCCCTAAAATAGGTTGGTAGGTTAGGTCTTTGGTTAAAAATCTCGATAATCCAAAAACATGTCAAAATCGAGATGGATGATCTCAAATCTGATAAATGAATGAAACACTCTAAGTGAACAATGGATAAATTATACTTTTTGATTATCATTTCTTTAGAGTGACTCAATGATGTATTGAATTAGAGGAACAAGGAAAAAGAATGATATTTTTATTGTCTGCTATATGTGCGATAATCATATAAATGTGTGAATTATCGGGGGATGTGCTATGCAAATGTATCACCAATGAAATTCAGAATTCACACACTCAAATGATAATCTTTGCCTATTTATGCAATGAATGCTCAGGTCATCTCGGTTCAATTATACCTCAATGCTTGTGTTCGATTGCAATATCAAAAATCATGAAAGTAATACTCAGGTCGTCATTGGATTAACACAACCATTGACGCTTGTATTCACTTTCAACATCCAATAAAGCTCTATGATGATACCAAGCACAAAAAGACTATAAAATGACATCTATTTTGCATATCATTGCATGATTAAAATTAGATTGCATTCATCATCATTCATTATCTACAGAGTATTTGTTGCATAAAGGATTCCAATCAATGATTATCTAATCTACAAAAAAGACTGAGTATACTTGACATAAAATCATCAAAAACATATAAACATCATCATTGCATCATCAATTCATCATTCAAATATTTCATCATGCATCATAAATTCTACCATCAGTGCATCAGGTTCATTCTTACCATAACACATTCATTTAATATCATTTAGAATCCATACATCACATCATATATCCACAAATCATTTAAAATCCATACATCACATCATCATTATTATATCATGTATCCATACATTTAAAAATATCAAAATCACATCATTACATCCATCCACGATCATTTATCATAAAATCATCCCATAATTAAAAAGCATTTATTCAACTATCCATACATGTTATCAAAATCACATCATTTATCCACATATCATATTCCATCCATACATACATCATTACATCATTACATTAACATAAATCATTATTTATTATCATCACATTTAGAATAAACTCATCACATAAAGCATATAAACAACATCCATCACATAGAAATCATGACGCCATCATCATAATCATATCAAATGAATCTCATATATATATCATCAAGAGTCAAGTATAGAATGAAGTCATAAAAATACATCATCATACAAGAAGGTACATCATAAAATATATCAATAAGGATAACATGCTCTATGACCTGCTACTGCTAGAATGTGCAGCCCCAACAGGACCTGTACCACCACCACCCCCAGACGGACCCGGATCTCTGGGATCTCTGCGTGGAGGCTGTGTCACCCCCTCACTGACTGTTCATATGTGAGTCCACCCAGATCTCAATGGGGCATAACTGAATCGGCGCTCGGCAGGCACTGCATCATGATACCGACCTCTGTAAAACTCGACCTCTCAGGCAGCCCGCAGAACCTCTCTCATATAATCACCTATAGAGGTGCCATCAGCCACTCTTTGTAGGGTCTCGACTCTCTCCTGTGCCCTCTCGGCAATCTGTCGTGCACTGTCTCTCTCGGTTGTCAGTGTATCAACCTACGTCTGCGTAGTGGCTAACTGCCCCTGTACCTGTGCCAAGGCCTGTGCGTGAGTCTATGCCTGTGCCTGCATTTGTGTCTGAGTCTGCACAACCATGCCCCGAGCCTGTACCAACTGCCCCTGCGGTGTCTGAACCTATTCCTGCAAAGTTTGGACCTATGCCTGAAGCCCAACCATCTGTCTCTGTTGCCCAACTACTAGCACTGTCACTACCTGCCTCTTACGAGGCCTACTAGACGAAGGTGCATTGTGAATATCTGGACCTAGCCCTCTGTATCCTCCACTCCCACCATCACTGTCCCCACTGCTGCTGCTATCCTCACTATCTGAGCTACTGCTCTCTGAGCTCTCATCTACTGGGATATCACCCTCTCCCCCGATGACATCCTCTGCCACATCCTCCTCTACTGGTAAAGGTGTTGGCTCATCAGGGATAGTAATACGAGGCTGAGGGACCAAGGCCAAGAATGCTGCGTAATCCTCTGTCACGGGTGCAACTGCAATATATGTCCTCATGTCCCAAGCGGATGGCTATAGTGCTCTGTAACTCTCTACTACAACATCATAAGATAATGTGGGGCCCCAATCTAGAATATCCATCCGTCCTCCTGCATAGTGGGCTACCCCCTATGGCATGCACTAAACAATGCCATACTATCTGTAAACCCGACACAGCAAAAATCTCTTAATCACAAACGAAGTACGACCAATAAGGTACATGGAGTCACAAAGAAACCCCAACACTACACCATCCTCCTCCCACTCCTCACAGTCAAGGTAGGGGCGCCATATAACTGTCTCTGTATCATCAAAAACCCACCTCAAGTGCTCTAACTTGCCCATCCGGGCCTGCGTGAATCGACCACTATATCTAAAAACATATGGCCTGCCAGCTAGTCTGTCTGTAAGGGGAAATGGACGACAAATAGCAAAGTGCTCCCACACCCAAATCTGTAGTAATGTCGCCCCTATAGATATACTGCGTGCACCTAGGTACACAATAGAATGAAGATCATGATAGAGATGTGCTAACATGCACATCCCCCATGCATATCTGGTACCATGTACCAACATACTCTCCAGTGTCTTGCCCCAACCAATGAGAAATCCCTTTGACCTGTGATCAAGGAAAAGGAATCCTCCTATGAATCTAGCTAACACTGCTGGTAGTGTCGCATAAGAGTCTGTGATCCTCCACCATCGAACACTCAGACCCTCTATATCCTGATCCTGAAATACTCGACGAAGAGCATCTCTGCTGCTAGTCCCATGAGATTCATATGTAAAAATCTCCCCCATAAAAGGAATGCGCAGTATACGCCACACATCCTCTAGTGTGACTATCATCTCACCAGTGGGTAGGTGAAAGGTGTTGTGGTCACTATGCCACCTCTCAGCTAGTGCGGTCAACAAACCCCGATTAATCCTAATCTGGGGCATGTCAAGTAAACTCATCAGGCCACACTGGCCTA
Organism: Sequoiadendron giganteum; assembly: GCA_007115665.2. Classification (NCBI taxonomy): domain Eukaryota; kingdom Viridiplantae; phylum Streptophyta; class Pinopsida; order Cupressales; family Cupressaceae; genus Sequoiadendron; species Sequoiadendron giganteum. Next base: position 489,599,917 of record CM021107.1, read on the forward strand.
TCACCTGGAGCTCGTCAGGTGTCAAATATGGTATCGAATCGGTCATCTGCGGAAACCTCTCTTGCATCTGGAGAGTCCCTAGATCCTCCTATCATCATAACAAAAAATCCAAAATCAGTGACCTATGTCAAGAATTAAACGCCATTCTACTATCAAGTCTGTTTCAAAAAATTTGGTATGAATTTTCAATCAAAATTCATAGGCGAACATCGAATCTCACCTATCATGAGGTTTATCAAAACATTATCTAGATCTTGCCTATCATGAGATTTATCAGATATTGAATAAAAACTCACCTATCATGAGGTTCATCAAACCATTATCTAGATCTCGCCTATCATGAGATTTATCAGATATTGAATCATGTCCTTGCCTATCATGAGGATCATCAAGAAATAGGATTTCTTCTCGCGTATCATGAGAGTTAATCTTATTTACTTTAATCACAATCCAACATCCAGAATGTGGATTGTCAATCATACCAATCAAAAGAATGGACATGATCGGAATTGACGAAATCAAATTTCACTAAGTCAAAATCTTCAATTCTGACATGGAAGCGCTAAAACAGGTTTCCAAAGCGCTAAATCCCAAAAACATTATTTTATCATCCAAAAGCACTAAATCAGGGACCAAAAGTGCTAAAACCATGAAGGTGCTATTTCAACTCTCCAAAGCGCTAAAATAGGCTTCCGAAGCGCTAAATAACTCAACGTGCTACTTTTCCGCATCAAAGCGCTAAACCAGGCCATCAAAGCGCCACTTTACCAGAAGCGCTAGAATAGACCTTCAAAGCGCTAAACTACCGACTCAAAGCACTGAAAATCTCAAAGCGCTACTTCTTGACTCCTAAGCGCTAATTCGTTGAAAGCGCTACTTTACCGACTGGAAGCGCTAGAGTTTTAAACGCAAGCGCTAAAACTCAAAACACTAGACAATTTACCAGAAGCGGTACATCGGGATGTAAGCGCTACATCATGGCTTCAAAGCGTTGAGACTATCCTAGACATGCCTAAGACCTAAAAAGCATAAAAAAACAAAAAAAAAGCACGAATCACGAGGAGGTCAATGGGTACATACCGGAGGTCTATACGCAGGCGGCCGTCTGTGGCGTCGAACGCGCTCAAATCGGTGAGTATGGTAAGGAATAGGCATCTCGCTCCAGCTGGCAGAAATGTCTCTATCACTAAGAAATTTGAACTCAAAAATCAAATAATGAATTGAAAATGACCTTTTAGCACTATTTATAATTGTTGAAAGGTATTTTGGGGGATTTTTATAACATTTTGATTAATTTTATCCATGAAATTAATTAAAATTCATCCGATGGCTCTATTTCTTCATCATTTTGTTGAGAGATAAATTATTTTATCATCGAAACATCATAGAATCATTAGAAAATCATAAATTTTTGAAAAATTCTAAAAATCATCAAATTATTAATTTATCTCCCACGGGGGCATATCATTATATTATCATCTGAAAATCATGTCTGGGGCACACAAAATTATTATCATCTAAAAATCATCGATCTTGGCAATAGTAGCAAAAATATTCTTCGAAGCATATCATTATATTATCATCTGAAAATCATGTCCGGGGCACACGAAATTATTATCATCTGAAAATCATCGATCCTGGCAGTAGTAGCAAAAATATTCTTCGAAGCAATGCGTAAACACATCACTTCGAAGAGGGGAAAAATGTATACACCTAAAATTGGTCTGGAGCATCCGATTAATTAAATACACATTATTTGATTAATTATTCTATTTCCTCTACTATTTAAATAAATAGAAATATTTATTTAATATAGTTCACTTTCAAATTCATCTTAATTAAATAAACAAAATTAAATACTTTGTTCGATTTAATTATCAAATCCCTATTTCAATCTATCACATCATTCTCGAATTAATTAAATAAAGACAAAACACTTTATTAATTAATTACCATATTCCTTTATTTAATTTAATAAACAACTATCCTATAGTTTGTTTTATTAAATTATTTATCTCCCTTTTCTAATTTAAATAAATCAAAATATTTGAATTATGCATAAAGGAATATTCCAATCTACATTTCCTCAAAAATGAATTAGATTTCCTATGTCTAATCTATGTCTAAATTTATCACAATTAATGCTTTGAAACTTCACGAGAAGTTTTGGAGACAAATTGGAGACAAATTTGGAATTTCATCTCTCAATCCTCTTCCATCAATCCTTCCTCTTCTCTTACCTGGTGTTTTCATGGGTAGAGACAATCTCCCTCTTTCTCTCAATCTCCTCAATCTCTCACCATTCAATCCTCCAAATTGAATCCAAGCCTCTTAAAGCTTTCCCTGTGCATTTCTACAGCCAGGAAATCTATAAATAAAGCCTCATTCAATCAAGAAAAGGATCCAGATAATCAAGCTTTTGCACCCTTACTCTACAGGAATCCAGGCATCAAGCATTCAAGCACCAATATTCAAGCAATTCAACAATCAAGCTTCACATCAATGGCTGCCTCTTGGAGCTGCAATTATCTATTTCACCTCAATATCATGCTAGTTTAAATAGTTTTATCATTTAGCATTATATTATCATCATCTCGTTCTTCAGATAGTCATTTTAACAGTCTTATATGCTTAACAATCTGAGAGCAATAGTGATTTAATAAATCTTTGGAGATAGAGAGCAATAGGACGATTTCGATTGATTACTTTCTTGAATTGATTCAATTTGTTTAATCATTGATATAATGTCGTATTAAGAAGTGTATTTATGTTATTTACCTCATTCCACACTTACAATTTCAATTAGATATCACTTTCTGAGAGAGAAGGTTGTGGAGAATGAAGTGAAGCTTGAATATGTACTTACAAAGGATCGGATTGTTGACATATTCATTAAGGATCTTCCTAAGGATACTTTGGAGTATCTCTAGGAGAAGTTGGGGGTTATTGCCCCTTTGCTAAACTAGATACATAAGGAGATGCATTCTTTTTAATGGATCTATGGAGCACAAGATGGTGTGTACTCCTAAGGGGGAGTATCTAGAGCAGTAAAGGAATAGTTGTGAGTAGTTTGTCTAAAGGGGAGCAGTAGCAAGTATCTTGGTGTTAGATCCACATTGCATTAAACTTGAAATAGATAAAAATGTCACATTCAATAGAGCAATTTTTTTTTTGAAGAAGATAATGTAACAAGATAAGATGCAACCAATGTTGTCATAAAACTAGTAAGAGAATATTCTACACAAGAACATGTACATAAATTGAATTCTTAAATTCAAGTACAAGAAAGAATATTAAGGTAAGAGAATAGAACCCTCATTTGGTTTTTGCATCTTCCAAGACTCGGCTTGCCATCTACATGTGAGGAAAAGCATCACCTGAGTGATTTTACACCAACCATGGACATGTGCAGTCCCCCCACACACCTTCCCTTCTTACGAAAGGTAAAGTTGGAAAACCCTTGAAACAACCATCTAAGCTCTGGTGGTGAAACCCTACCTAATTAACTCTGCCTTGCTACTAAGGATTCCTTCCTACTAAGAAGGAAACTATGGCTAGTTAGGTATTTGGGTTATGTGTGAGTACATAGTGCAGTCAGAGGCACCTACACCTACTATTTCCATTGCTTGTACTCCTGTACAGACTCACCCACTGAGATCAACTTGGAATACACAACTAATCTAGGGCTTCTGAGAGACTTTCTCTCCACCCTTTACTCTTAACAAGGAAACCTGTCCTAGGGAATAATCTCTAAACCTAGTTAGGATTATTCAACAACACATACTTTCCTTGGCTACCTACCACGTGTGGCCAATGTTCAAGAACTAGGGCTTTCAACATGACACACTTCTCTGGCTTCCTGCCACGTGTGGATGACCTTCAAGAACTAAGGCTTACTTAAACACTCCTTGCAGAGTGAAAATGATGTTTCTTTTATAAATACTAAAAATAGAAAAAACCTTGACTAACTTCAAATTCGTTTAGTGCTCATGTTACTCTATCGCATGTTGGATCATCTATGTGGCTTGCATGGCTTGAAAAAAATTGGTAACTGAACAAAATCATGTATACAATTCAAAAACTCAAACAACATAAAGTTATTTGTTTTCTTAAAATTGAATTTTCAATCTTTATTCACAAAAAAGTACATGTTCAACTAACATTCTAAATTCTTATCAATCTTTATTAGGAGCAGCATAGTGGAAAAGTTCTCACTAGCATCCTATAGGTCATACTGATGTACTTTTCATCATATTTTAAGAAACAATAGAGAGTCTGGTAGGACAGATAAAAATACACGCTAGAAGCAAGTTTCAGAGTTTCTTTCCTCACCAAGATTTTCCTAGAATAATAGATAAAAAATAATACATGTTGTGAGCAAGTTTCAGAGTTTCTTTCCTCACCAAGATTCTCCTAGAATGAATGAGGGAGGAAATGCACACAACAACCAATCACCTAACTCCAAGCACTTAATTTCATAAACAAATAAGCACCAAGCAATACGTGCCTAATATGAACTAGCTAGAACTGATTTTTATTTTTTTGTAGGTGATTACTCAAGAGTGCACACTTCACGTTTTGTTCCTGGCTTCACTCCACCCTTATTGTGGATGCCCAAGGTCTTCTTCCTCCTTTATATCAAATTTAATCTCCTGGAGATTCCTATTTTTAGCTACCTCTAATCTCCACTTCTCCCTTTGAGCCAACCACCTTCTTTTCTTTTTTTCCTTGAATTCTACTCGCCACCCATCTATGAGGTCTTCCTCATGTGAAAGATAATGCCAAAAAACTAACAACTATGTAAATGATAATCCAACTCAAATCTATCGGAAGCCTCTTGGGTGGTTATGATAACTACCACCCCAATCTTTATGCACTCTCCCTTCCAGCTAGTCATGTCTCCACCAATTTCATAGGAAAATCCCCATACAAGGTGGTGGATGGAATATTAAATCTCCCTCCTTCGAGTTACGCCACTCTTGAACTAAATTTAAGGAATCATATGAATCTCTTCAGCCTTTGTCGAAAGAAAGTTAGAATTTAAATATTTAATAATTATTTCCTTCCTACAACAAACTTGGTGGTAATAAGCTATAGTTTCTATTTTTTTTTTAAATTTAAATATTCATTTTCAATAGACATTAATCAACTTATTACTCATATATTTTAACTCTAACTCTTCTACATAAGGAAAGTTATTTATATATTTAAGGGCAAAGCCACTAGATGTTGTCATGTGACATCACAATGTTCTCTTGAAGAATAATAATATCACATATGTATTAATATATATATATATATATATATTTAATTAAGCTATGAGGCACAATTTCAACACACAAGTTAAAAGTATCTTACCAACAAATTCCAGAGCCAAAAAGTAGGTTATATTAAACGACAGACGAAGGTAGGAAATAATTTTTTTTACAAAACCCTAATACAATTGTCGATGAAACCACCTCCTAGAATTACTCGAAAAACTTACATGGAATAGGGCTCCATACTACACACTTCTAGGGTTCCAATATCTCTTGGCCAAACCCTAACTTAGATGGCGACTCCACAGTATTTCCAACAATACCTCTCTACTCAAATGATGCATCCCCTCTTCTAAGGTTCATGGTACGGTTGTCCTACATCCAGCTCAGAAAAAGAGAGAAATTAGTCTGTCTTCCAAGTATATCTTCATTACATAACTTCTATCAACATAATTACTGCAAAGCAACCTTCTATTTTCTAGGGAATCAAAACACAACTTATATATCATGAAGAGATAATAGCACATGCTTTCATTTCATTAATAGAAATCAATCACAAGATTTACATAATCATATAAAGGTAACTCTACATTTGCATCATTCATCATTCATAGAGAAAAAACATAAAAGTGTTTTTTTAAAGCCACTAGGGTTGGATGTAAAATCTCTCCCCCCTTAAGAGTCATCATCCTTGCTAATATTGAGTTCATATACACAAGCATAATAACAACATAAAGAGTTTTAAAATGAATTTAATAGTCCTCTAAGAGATGAGGAAATCTATGTTTAATATCTTGGAAATATTCCCAGGTGGCACGATCCTTGGTGTATTGGTCCAATTGAACCTTGCATTGAATTACTTCATGGTTACATAAGCAAATATTAGACATCTCGAGCACCCTACAAGGCTCTATTGACACCACTCCTGGATCCTACACCTGAAAGGAATTCCAATCAATTAAATGGTTACTACCAATTATATATATCTTTAAGTAAGATAGATGAAAAACATTATGCATCCTAGAAAGGGTTGGTGGTAGAGAAATCTAATAGGCCACTGGATTAATTTCTTCCAAAACTTCAAATGGTCCAACATATCTAGGTGCTAGCTTTGTTGGACTTCCCAAAGTTAATGGCGCTCTTCTGGGGTTTAACTCTTAACAACACCTTGTCTCCAATGAAAAACCGTCTAGGAGTTCTCTTTGTATTTTCATAGCTCTTATGCATGTCATTTGCTTCAGCCAACCTTTTCTTGATCACTCTGATCTATTCTTCCATTTTTGAGAGAATTTCGAGGCCAAGGCTAATCCTATCTTCTAGCATTTCATGGCTTATAGGAGTGCAGAACTTGTGCCCATATAATGCCTCAAATGGTGTCATCTTAATGGCGGAATGATGCGTGTTGTTGTAAGAAAAATTGACAAGAAAAAGATAATCCTCCCACTTATACTACTGGTCCATGCAGTAAACTCTTAGGAGATCTTCTAGCACTTGATTCACCCTTTCTGTTTGACCATCTGTCTCTAGGTGATATGTGGAGCTTATGTTTAACTGGGTACCAAGGGAAGTAAATAGTGTTTTCCAAAACCTAGAGGTCATCTTGGAATCCCTATTAGATATGATCTTTTCTGGAACCCCATGCAGCTTGAAGATTTCTTGCATGAATTTTCTTGATATTACGGGTGCCCTGTCTGTTAGGTTACATGGAATAAAATGCGCTACTTTGGTAAGCTTATCAACTACCACCAAAATGGTATTATTCCTATTCCTGGACATTAGAAGTCCTTGAACAAAGTCCATGTTGATCACTTGCCACTTCCATACAAGATCTTCATGAGGATATAATAATCCTATCAGGTGAAGGTGTTCTACTTTAACTCTTTGGCACTCTAAACATTCTACCACATATTTTGCAGCATCCCTCTTCATACCCTTCTAGAAGTATAATGGATGCATGTCTACCACAAGTTTAGTTACCTCGAGATGCCTAGAATAGGGTGCATTATGAACTTCATGAAGAACCAACTTCCTTAATTCTCTGGAGTCTAGGATATACATTATTCCCTTGTACCTAAGCACTTTGTCCATGTCGAACTAGAAACCATCATATATGTGGTCTTGCAGATCCTTTAAAAGAGCTTTCTTAACCTATTGGTAGTATACATCACCCTCTGAGGACTAGAGTACCTGGTTTCAAAGGTTTGTTTGAACCCTTAGAAGGGAATTTATATGTCTCCTACTCAGAGCATCCACTACTCGATTTTCTTTTCCCTTGATGTATTTGATCTCAAAATCATAGTCTGAAATTAACTTGAGCCACCTTCTTTGTCGAGCATTCAATTTTGGTTGAGTGAATATGTATTGCAACCCTCGATGATCAAATCTCTACTCGAAGGGTTTTCCCAGCATATAATATCTCTAGACTTGTAATGTGTGCACTATTGCAGCTAACTCGAGGTCATGACGGGCATAGTTTTGCTCATAGTTTTTCAATTTTTGAGACTCATACACAATAAATCTTCTATCTTAGATGATTACACCACCTAATCCTTCTCCCAAGGTGTCTGTGGTGACTATAAAATTCCCTTCATTGTCTGCTACTTGTAGTACCGGTGTTCTTGTCAAGTTTTCCTTCAAAACTTCAAATGCTTCTCAACACTTATCTATCCAGAAAAATCTCTTTCCCTTTCGCTGAAGTGTTGTAATGGGACATGCAATCTGGGAGAAATTAGGTATAAATTTTCTATAATAACCAACCAAACCCATAAAACTTCTAACCTCTTGCATATTTTTTGGCTCTGGCCACTCCAAAATGGCCTTGATTTTAGTCGAGTCTACTACAATTCCTTCAGCAGAAATAATGTGCCCTAAGTACTGCACCTCCTTCTAGAAAAATAAGCATTTGGACAACTTTCCATACAAATTATTTCCCCTCGGCCTTTGAAGCACAAAACATAGATGTCTAAGGTGATCTTCCTTGTTTCTGGAGTAAATTAGGATATCATCCAGAAACACTAGGACAAACTTATCTAGACAGTCCTGGAACACATTGTTCATTAAGTTCATAAAGGTTGTTGGGGCATTCATTAACCCAAAAGGAAAAATTGTGAATTCATAGTGCCTATATCTGGTTCTAAAAGTTATTTTATAGATGGCCTCCTCTTTCAATCTCAATTGATGATATCCTGACCATAGGTCGATCTTAGAAAACACTGTTGCCCCTTGCATCTGATAAAAAAGGTCATCAATACGTGGTAAGGGGTATCTATTCTTGATGGTTACTTTATTGAGCATTCGGTAGTCCATGCATAGTCTAAGTGTATCATCCTTCTTTTAACAAAGATAACTGGCGCCTCCCATGGTGAGACACTAGGTCGAATTAAACCCTTTTCAAGAAGTTTGTGTAACTGGGCTTTTAACTCCATCAATTCAATGGTTTTCATTTGATATGGGGCTTTAGATATTGGCTCCACCCCAGGTTGAATATCAATAGTGAAGTCAAAGGCTCTTCTGGGTGGTAGCCTAGGTAACTCCTTAGGGAAGACATCAAAAAATTCCTTAAGGTAGGGGTACTTATTGTTGACAATGATTTCACTCGCATCAACAGTGTCGAATAAAAAACTCCACAGATAAACTGCAAAGAAGCCTATTCTTCTTGAAAGATATGGAACAAAACAATCTCAAAGAGGAAATATTCCTAAACAAAACAACAAGATTGACTCAATTCAATCCCAAGTCTCCAGTAATTAGGTCATGATCATACTAGGTTCACTTCAGGGTATGATGTGAAATTGTTGTTAATCTCAAAGGGAATATGTTCGTTAATTTCTCTTTTATACTAGACACCGAGTTTTCAATTTGGATCTCAAGAATAATTATCATGAAACTGAAATATTTGAAATAATATTTCGTTAACATCAACAATTTTATTTGTTATCACTTAAGTAGATTTAGCTTTAATCATTCAGCAATTTCATGTAAAATGAAATATTTTCAATAAATTTCCATCCATTCATCTATTTTTGAAACATTTTCAAAGAATTTAAGCATCTATTCTAAAATAAAGCATAAAAATACTAAAATTAAAAGTTATCCCGGTTATTCTCCACGCATGCCCCAAAGAATTAATTAAATCAAAACAAACCACTTCATAATTCACCAGATTGCTTCACAACTACATACAAAACAGTGCAAGCTTTTAAAGAGAGGGTTCAGTTTAGACATCGAGCAGTTTTTGTATACACGCTTAAACAACGCAGTATACAAGCTTGTTCAATGGAACTAACAAAACAAGCTACAAAATATTCATGAGATAGGTAGCTATCAAATTGGTTCTGATATTAATCAATTTCTACCTATATACAAGTTTTTAGACTAGAATGATTCAAAAATAAGGAAAAAAGAATAAAACTTAAAGAAGTTTTGGCTCTTTCGACATCCACAAATTTTGAACTTAAAATGAAAAAATATATTCGCTGGCCTTTTATAGAACACAAGGCATACAAAGGATAAGAAAAATACATGAGAGAGAATCCAAGGGACGAATCACATCAAGGCACATGGAAGAAAGTGATTGACCAAGAAATTACAATTGAAGTATTTGAAGCTTTACTTCAATTGCTCATTGAAGCTCTTCAATTTTTAATTTGTTATTATTAGGGTTCCTTTATGGAACCAAACCAATCTGCTCATTTGAGTGTAGAAAATTCCCATATATATTCAAGATGATCTAGTGGACATTCAATTCCTACACTCTAGGTTCAATCTTGATTTGAACATTCCAGGAATAGGTAACTCCTGAAATGTGTACACTCCTCTGCTACATGCTTAAACTCTAGAGTCTCAAGTTTTTGATATCTAGAACCTCTTTACAATGAATTTTATTAGAGCATGAGCCTCTAAAGACTATATTTGTACTTGGTAACACCATCAGATCTATTTGCAAACTTGACTTTCTTGACCATCCATACCCAAACTTTGCATAACAATCTGCATTTCTTGCAATCACAAATTCCACATATTAAATCCCTTAAAAACATTTATAAACATCTCATGTAAATAAAACCATTATTCAACTATTATAATATTAATTTCCATAAATAACATGCTTTCCAAAGCACATCATAAATTCTTGTATGATTATCCTCTACATATATACTGGATCACCAAACTATCGAACTCATTAGATAATCAAAAAAATTCAAAACCTCACTCTATCACAACTCGATACCTAGTATTCAGCTTTACCCATAAACTTTCTCGGACTTTGATTTTACCAGAATTCCATCTATCATGGGCTTCCAATATCATACTAGAACGCATGGCTTACTATCTTTATAACCTCTTCGCCCTTCAAACATTTTTGGTTTCCGGTATCTGACACCTGAAACACTTTACTCTTTAAATTAAAGATTTATTTTAGCTTTTTCTCTTCTCAGTGATCTTCCAAATAGCTAGCTCATACCATAAGAGTAAAAAAAAAGTATATTGGGTCCCCAAGTCTTATAGTCTTGAGGTGTTTTGTGATACCACACAACACTTATCCCATGTGAAGTCTTTCCTTTTTGATACTTCCTCATAACTCTCCATTGCAGTTTTCTGAGATTCATAAAATGTCAAATCATCAAAGAAGGTCAACTCCTAGGTCTCATTAGGTTCCATAACCTCCTCCATCCTGACTATAAAAACTTGACAACCTTTGTGTCTAGCCCTTTTTAGTTGTATTTTAGATATTTTTCTTACATTAACTAGCCTTGTAATCCCCTATATGCTCACCTTATGTCCCAGGTCATCTAAACATTCCACAGTTTTAGAAAAATAGTCAACTTGGGCTTTGTGCCTCCACAGCCAATTGATTCCTAGGATTACATTGAATAAGTACCTAGAGGAGCTACGTAAAGATTAGCTTCAGTGGAAAATTTGGGCAAATCAATCTGGACCTCAAATAAGCATTGCTCTACTTGAGCCTTGGATTGGTTGGCATATTCTATAGATCAAGTGTTTTGCATATAACCCACCCTTCACTCAAAACTCTAGGTGATACAAAACATTATGTAGCTCTTGTGTCAATTAAGATTGATATTGGGGTTCCAAACAACTTACCTAAGACCTCAATTGGCGTGATCTGGTATTTGGCTTGGCAATTTTCCACTACTGCATGTATGCGTTGCTAGAACACAGTTTGCTGAGAGGGTAAGGAATTTCCTTGGGGAGATGGCCCAGTTGTTTTTGTAAGCCATTAGTTGGCATAGTGGTCCCCACCACATGTGAAGCACCCTCTAGGTGGTCCTCTTCACTCAATGGGTCTTTCAACATCCTATTTTTTCTTATTATTTTTATTCTGATGGTTTCCACCCCTTTTATCCCTTTGATCTCAGCCTTTCTAATCTTTGTGGCCTTTTTTATTTTTGTGTTGGGTCTCATGTTTGTGGACCCTTTCTTCTTAAAGGGTTTCGGATTTGTAGACAACTTATACTTTTTCTTCTTCTCCCTATCAATGGCCATGGACTGCAACTTCTATTCCCATTCAACAGTCTTTTCATATGCTTGGTCCATAGAAGTTGTACCCAATAAATCCACCTATCCACTTATCTAAGGTTTCAGCCCTAAGATGAACTTCCAGACCCAGAAATATTCATCTCTGTGGTACTGGGGTATGTATTTTAAAATCCGAATGAACTTCTCCCAGTACTAATTCATTGAAAGTTCTCCCTAGGTTAAATTTTAAAATTCAGTCAACTTTTGATCATAGAATAGATAGTGTAGACATCACTGTCTAAATATGGCCACGAACTCAGCCCACGTCAACCCCCTGGCCCTAGACCCTAATTCCATTTTCTTACTTGTCCACCATGTGGAAACTTCTCCAGATAACTGATAGGCTCCCCATAAAGCACTTTTATCCTCTAAGCATTCTTTGATCTTGAAGTATTTCTCCATTTCCACAAGCCACGCTTTGGCGGCATCCCCTAATTCTAACCCATCAAATTTTGGGGGCATCCCCTTCCTCATATCCCGTGACAATTCCAAGGTCATGTGATCTTTTCTAGAACTACGAGTCACCCCACGGACGGTCTCATCTTCTTGCTCACTCGAAACAGATTCCTCAAGGTGAATTTCCATGTCTCCCCCCCGTGAGAGTTCCTTCTTGGCTCTTTCAGATCTAGATGGGTTACTCTAGCCCTTGTGTCTTGTAGAAGTGCCAATAACTGATCAATTTTATTCTCAAGGTTACCAGAAGAATGACCCACTTCTCACCTTCCCTCTGGATTACTATGCGTTCGCATCTAAGATTATCTATTTCTTGATAGTTACAGGTAAACATTGTATTAGTTCCAGGTTCAAATCCTATTTAATTGCACAAATGCATTAGTTTACACAACATAGTTTTTCTACTTGAAGTGCATATTTGATTATTATATATTTTTATAAATTTCCAATCATAGAGGTACTTCACACATGCATAAAGAAACATTGCATAATGTTTTATTTATCAACACTTTGTCATACATAATATAGGAATAAGGTTTCTCTTGTTCAAGGGATCATAGGTGTATATTCCTCTGATTCATTGAAACTTATAACAATAATCTCAAGGGGAGGACACACATGAAGGTGCTCCTCATCATGCTTAGGTTTCTTATTCGAGTTATTGCAGCTACCCTCACTTGGTATACGTTGACTTGGGGGTAATTTATTATCCAAATCCACTTGGATACTAGCTGCTACTTTCTCCGACCATTTGATTTCAGCTTTTACATCTCTAATTATTTCCATGGAATGGGAGAAGGTCTCATCCTCCCAAAGCCAACCTTCACCTTCCACATTCTTTCCCTCCACATATTTTTTTAATGTATCCCACTCTTTCTTGCACTGTACGTAACAAGTGTTCCCTGCTATGGACTTGCGTACAGTTTTCTTAGTTCTTACCATATCTAATACAAGATGATTCATGTTAGTTTCACAAACACAATTCTATCTCTGCATAATGGACTCATAGGCCCTAGTGTGCAACCATGCTCTGATACCACATGTTAGATCCACATTGCATTAAAATTGAAAGTAGATAAAAACATTACATTCAATAGAGAAATTTTTTTTTGAAGAAGATAATACAACAAGATAAGATGCAACCAATGTTTTCATACAACTAGTAAGAGAATATTCTACACAAGAATATGTACATAAACTGAATTCTTAAATTCAAGTACAAGCAAGAGTATTAAGGTAAGAGAAAATAACACTCATTTGGCTTTTGTATCTTCCAAGACGCAGCTCGGCATCTGCATGTGAGGGAAAGAATCATCAGAGTAATTTTCCACCAACCACAGACATGTGCAGTCCCCCCATACACCTTCCTTTCTTATGAAATGTAAAGTTGGAAAACCCTCGAAACAACCATCTGAGCTCTGGTGGTGAAACCCTACCTAACTAACTCTGCCTTGCTACTAAGCAGGAAACTCTGGCTAGTTAGGTATCTGGGTTACGTGTGAGTACTAAGTGCAATCAGAGGCACCTGCACCTACTATGGCCATAGCTTGTACTAATTTATAGACTCACCCACCCTGCTCGACTTGGAATACACAACTAATCTAGGGCTTCTGAGAGACTTTCTCTCCGCCCTTTACTCTTAACAAGGACACCTATCCTAGGGCATAATCTCTAAACCTAGTTAGGATTATTAAACAAGACATACTTTCCTTGGCTACCTACCACGTGTGGCCAACATTCAAGAACTAGGGCTTTCAACATGAAACACTTCTCTAGCTTCCTTCCATGTGTGGTTGACTTTCAAGAACTAGGGCTTACTTAAACACTCCTTGCAGAGTGAAAAAGAGGTTTCTTTTAAAAATAATAGAAGCAAAAAAAACCTTGACTAACTTAAAATTTGTTTAGTGCTTACTCTATCACATGTTGGCTCATCTATGTGGCTTGCATGGCTTGAAACCAACCGGTAACTGAATAAAATTAGGTATATAATTCAAAAACTCAAAGAGTATAAATTTCTTTGTTTTCTTAATCGAATTTTCAATATTTATTCACAAAACAATACATGTTCGGCTAACATACTAAATTCTTATCAATCTTTATTAGGAGCAACATAGTGGAAAATTTCTCACTAGCATCCTATAGGTCATACTAATGTATTGTTCATTAGATTTTAAGAAACAATAGAGAGTCTGGCAAGACAGATAAAAATACACACTGCAAGCAAGTTTTAGAGTTTCTTTCCTCACTAAGATTTTCCTAGAATGATAGATAAAAAATAATAGATGTAAGAAATTTTCAGAGTTTCTTTCCTCACCAAGATTCACCTAGAATGCATGAGGGAGGAAATGCACACAACAACCAAACACCTAACTCTTCATTTACCAAATGACATAAATGATGATTTGAAAGTGTATGTAGAAATCATACAATGGACGTACTTGACTCCAAGCACTTAATTTCACAAAAAAATAAGCACCAAGCAGTACATTCCTAATATGAAGTAGCTAGAACTGATTTTACTTTTATTGTAGGTGATTACTCAAGAGTGCACACTTCAATTTTTGTTCTTGGCTTCACTCCACCCTTATTGTAGATGCCCAAGGTCTTCTTCCTCCTTTATATCGAATTCCATCTCCTAGAGCTTCATATTTTCAGCTACCTCTAATCTCTACTTCTCCCTTATATCCAACCACCTACTTTTCTTTTTTTTCTTGAATTCTCCTCGCCACCCATCTATGAGCTCTTCCCCGTGTGAAAGATAATCCCCAAAAACTAACAACCGTGTAAATGATAATCCAACTCAAAGTTATTGGAAGCCTCTTGGGTGGTTATGATAACTACCACCCCAATCTTTCTGCACTCTCCCTTCCAACTAGTCGCATCTCCACCAATTTCATAGGAAAATACCCATACAAGGTAGTGGATGGAATATCAAATCTCCCTCCTTCGAGTTACACCACTCTTGAACTAAATATAAGGAACCATATGCATCTCTTCAGCCTTTGTCGAAAGAAAGTGATAATTTAAATATTTAATAATTATTTCCATCCTACAACAAACTTCGTGGTAATAAGCTATAGATTCTATTTTATTTATTTTTTAAAATATTCATTTTGAATAGATGTTAATCAACTTATTACTCATATATTTTAACATTAACTCTTCTACAAAAGAAAGGTTATTTATATATTTAATTACAAAACCACCAGATGTTTTCATGTGACATCACAATGTTCTCCTAAAGAAGAAGAATATCACATATATATATTTATATTAATATATATATATATATATATAATTAAGCTATCAGGTGCAATTTCAACACAATAGGTAAAAATATCTTACCAACGAATTCCAGAGCCAAAAAGTAGGTTATATTCTACGATAGACGAAGGTAGGAAATAAATTGGTTTAAGAAACCCTAATACCATTGGCGGTGAAACCACCTCCTAGAATTACTCGAAAGACTTACATCGAACAAGGCTCCATACTACACACTTCTAAGGTTCCAAGATCACTTGACCAAACCCTAAATCAAATGGTGACTCCACAGTATTTCCAACAATACCTCTCTACTCAAATGATGCCTCCCCACTTCTGAGGTTCACAATACGGTTGTCCTGCATCCAACTCCAAACAAGAGAGAAATTAGTAAGTCTTCTAGGTATTTCTTCATTACATAACTTCTATCAGCATAATATACTTCAAATTAACCTTCTCTTTTCTAGGGCATTGAAACACAACTTATACATCATGAAGAGATCATAAGACATGTTTTCATTGCATTAATAGAAATCAATCACAAGATTTCTACAATCATGTAAAGGTAACTCTACATTTGCATCATTCATCATTAATAGAGAAAAAATCTAAGTGTTTTTTTAAAGCCACTAGGGTGGGATGTAACATCTCTCCCACCTTAAGAGTCATCATCCTCGATGATATTGAGTTCATAAACACAAGCATAATAACAACATAAAGAGTTTAAAAAGGAATTTCATAGTCCTCTAAGAGATGAGGAAATCTTTGTTTAATGTCCTGTAAATCTTCTTAGGTGGCACCATCCTTGGTGTATTAGTCCCATTGTACCTTGCATTTAATTACTTCACAGTTACATAAGCAAATCTTACGCATCTTGAGCACCCTGTGGGGCTCTATCGACACCACTCCTGGATCTTGCACCTGCAAGGAATTCCAATCAATTACATGGTTACTACTAGGTATTTAATTCTTTAAGATACATGAAAAACATTGTGCATCCTAGAAAGGGTTGGCGGTAGAGAAATCCGATAGGCAACTGGATTAATTTCTTCCAGAACTTCAAATGGTCCAACATATCTAGGTGCTAGCTTTGTGCACTTCCCAAATTTAATGGCGCTCTTCTGGGGTTTAACTCTTAACAACACCCTGTCTCCAATGACAAACCATATAGGAGTTCTCTTTTCATCTACGTAGCTCTTATGCCTGTCATTTGCTTTAGCCAACCTTTTCTTGATCACTCTGATCTGTTCTTCCATTCTGAGAGCATTTCAAGGCCAAGGCTAATCCTATCTTCTAGCATGTCACAACTTATAGTAGTATGGCACTTGCACCATTATAATGCCTCAAATGGTGTCATCTTAATGGCAGAATGATACTTGTCATTGTAAGAAAATTTGACAAGAAAAAGATAATCCTCTCACTTATATTGCTGGTCCATGCAGTAAACTCTTAGGAGATCTTCTAGCACTTGATTCACCCTTTCCATTTGACCATCTATCTCCAAGTGATATGTGCAACTTATGTTTAACTAGGTACCAAGGGAAGTAAATAGTGTTTGCCAAAACCTAGAGGTCATCCTGGCATCCCTATCAGATATGATATTTTCTGGAACCCTGTGCAACCTGAAGATTTCTTGCACAAATTTTCTTGCTATTATGGGTGCCCCATATGTTAGGTTACCCGGAATAAAATTTGCTACTTTGGTAAGATTATCAACTACCACCAAAATGGTATTATGAATGTCCTAGACATTGGAAGTCCTTGAAAAATTTCCATGTTGATCACTTGCCACTTCCATCCAAGAACCTCATGAGGGTATAATAATCCTATCATGTGAAGGTGTTATGCTTTAACTCTTTGGTACTCTAAACATTTTGCCACATATTTTGTAGCATTCGTCTTCATACCCTTCCAGAAGTATAATGGACTCATGTCTGCCACTAGTTTAGTTACCCTAGGATGCCTAGAATAGGGTGTATTATGAACTTCATGAAGAACCAACTTCCTTAATTCTCTGGAGTTTAGGATATACATTCTTCCCTTGTACCTAAGAACTTTGTCAGTGTTGAACTAGAAACCATCATATATGTGGTCTTGCAGATCCTTTAAAAGAGCTTGCTTAACCTACTAGTAGTATGCATCCCCCTTTGAGGACTGGAGTACCTGGTTTCAAAGGTTTGTTCAAACCGTTAGAAGGGAATTTATATGTCTCCTACTAAGAGCATTTGCTACTCAATTTTCTTTCCCCTTGATGTAGCTGATCTCAAAATCATAGTTTGGAATTAAATCGATCCACCTTGTTTGTCGAGAATTCAAGTTCAATTGCGTGAATAGATATTGCAACCCTCGGTGATTAGATCTCAACTCAAAGGGTTTTCCCAACAAATAATGTCTCCAAACTTGTAACGCGTGCACTTTTTCAGCCAACTCGAGGTCATGAGGGGCATAGTTTTTCTCATAGTTTTTCAATTTTTGAGACTCATACGCAATGACTCTTCCATCTTGCATGAGTACACCACCTAATCCTTCTCCTGCGGCATTCGTGGTGACTACAAAATTCCCTTTGGGGTCTGGTACTTTTAGTACAGATGTTGTTGTCAAATTTTCCTTCAAAAATTCAAATGCTTCCCGACACTTATCTATCTAGACAAATCTCTTTCCCTTTCACTGAAGTGTCATAATGGGACATGCAATTTGGGAGAAATAGCCACAAATTTTCTATAATAACCAGCCAACCCCATAAAAATTTGAACCTCTTACACATTTTTGGCTCTGGCCACTCCAAAATGGCCTTGACTTTAGCCAAGTCTACTACAATTCCTTCAGCGGAAATAATGTGCCCTAAGTACTACACCTCCTTTTGGAAAAATGAGAATTTGGACAACTTGCCATAAAAATTTTTTTCCCTTAGCCTTTGAATCACAAAATGCAGATTTCTAAGGTGCTCTTCCTCATTTCTAGAGTAAATCAAGATATCATCTAGAAACACTAGGACAAACTTATCTAGACAGTCCTAAAACGCGTTGCTCATTAAGTTCATAAAGGTTGTTGCGTCATTCGCTAACCCAAAGGGTAAAGCTGTGAATTCATAGTGCTCGTATCTGGTTCTAAAAGTCATTTTATAGATGTCCTCTTTCAATCTTAATTGATGATATCCTGACCATAGGTCAATCTTAGAAAACATTGTTTCCCCTCACATCTAATCAAAAAGGTCAGCAATATGCAGTAAGGGGTATCTATTCTTGATGGTTACTTTATTGAGCATTCGGTAGTCCATACATATTCTAAGTGTACCATCCTTCTTTTTAACAAAGATAATTGGTGCCCCCCAAGGTGAGACACTAGGTAAAATTAAACCCTTTTCAAGAAGTTCTTGCAGCTAGGCTTTTAACTCCATAAATTCAGTGGTTCATTCGATATGGGTCTTTAGATATTGTTTGTGCCCCAAGTTGAATATCAATAGTGAATTCAAAGGCTCTTGTACGTGGTTGCCCAGGTACACCTCAAGGAAGACATCAGCAAATTCCTTAAGGTAGGGGTACTTATCTCATGCAAAGTCTTTCCTCTCTAAGAATTCCTCATAACTCTCCATTGCAATTTTTTGAGATTCATAAAACGTCAAATCATCAAAGAAGTTCAACTCTTGGGTTTCATTGGGTTCCATAACCTCCTCCATCTTGGCTGCAAAAACTTGACAACCTTTGTGTCTAGCCCTTTTTCGTTGCATTACGTATATTTTTCTTACATTATGTGGCCTTATAGTCTCCTGTATGCTCACCTTGTGTCCTAGGTCATCTAAACATTCCACAGTTTTAGAAAATCAGTCAACTTGGGCTTTGTGCCTCCACAAGTAATTGATTCCTAGTATTACATCGTAATTACCTAGAGGAGCTACGTAAAGATTAACTTTAGTGGAAAAGTTGGGAAACTCAATTTGGGCCTCAAACAAGCATTTCTCTACTTGAGCCTTGGACTAGTTGGCATATTCTACTAACCATTTTTTTTGCATATAACCTACCCTTCTAGGTATCTTACTCAAAACTCTAGGTGATACAAAACATTTTGTAGCTCTTGTGTCAATTCAGATTGATATTAGGGTTCCAAATAACTTACTTGAGACCTCAATTGGCATGATCTGGTATTTGGCTTGGCGGTTTTCCACTGCCACATGTATGCGTTGTTGGAACACAATTCGCAGAGAGGGTAAGGAATTTCCTCGAGGAGATGGCCCATCTATTTTTGTAGGGAATTGGTTGGCATAGTGGTACCCACCACATGTGAAGCACCCTCCAGGTGGTCCTCTTTGCTCAGTGGGTCTTCTAACATCCTGATTTTTCTTATTATTGTTATTATGATGGTTTCCACCCCTTTTATCCCTTTGATCTCGACCTTTCTAATCTTTGTGGCCTTTGTCATTTTTGTCCTAGGTCTCATGTTTGTCCCCTTTCTTCTTAAAGAGTTTTGGATTTGCAAACAACTTATCCTTTTTCTTCTTCTCCCTGTTAGCAGCTATGGACTGCAGCCTTTGTTCCTATTTGATAGCCTTTTCATATGCCTGGTCCATAGAAGTTGGACCCAATAAATCCACCTGTCCACTTATCTAAGGTTTCAGCCCTAAGATGAACTTTTGGACCTAGAAATATTCATCTCCGTGGTGCTAGGGTATATATTTTAGAAGCCGAATGAGCCAGAGACAAATTTGATCAAAGACAAATGAAGTTGAAAGTAATAGAAAATTTAATCAAAGACAAATGAAGTTGTAAATATTTTACACAGAATAATGTGTGCTCCTTCTCCCTATTTTTCATTCAAATACATGGCTAATATATAGCCACTTAAATAGCCAAACAACCTCCTATTAAATAGGGATGTGTTATAACAAACATCTCGGAATACCATTCACGAGTATAACACACTCCTATACAACTACTATACAACTAACTATCAAACTTATATTAGTGAGTTGTTTATTAACAACTTCACTATTAAAATAGTAATTACCTTTCTATATTTACATAATTACTAACACCTATGTGACATTAATTTCCAACGACCCCCCTTAGTGTGAACATTGGGTGAAAGTACATCACAATACTTGATGATCACACATAGTAGCTCACCAAACAATATAAGATAAGAGTAGGGACATACACATCTACTCATGTCAAGAAATAGTGGAACTAGCCTCACTACACTTACTGTACTTTCATCCAAGGATAGGGACAAACACTTCTACCCATGGAACCGAGGATAGGGGCTAACACATCTACCCAAGGTATTACAACAAGTTTGTATAAGGACAAACACATCTATCCAACATCAAGGTTATGAACAGGGACACACACATCTTCTCACAACAATTATGATTGGGGACACAAGCATCCAATCATAATCACCAACTTATGTGACTGGGGACAAACACTTCCAATCACTTACACCATCTTGTGAATGGGGACAAATACATCCATTCACATACAACCAAGAAATGTGATTGGGGACCTACACATCCAACTACAACATAAAAGCTTGAACACCAAGCCCTCATTGTTGTGTATGCATCCACCATTATAGATCATTTCCACTCTGATCACAAATGATATGAGATGGTTGCCACTTCCACCTGGAAACCGATCTTGGCTTTAGTATTTTTGGCACAAGTTGATTTGTCACTAATACAATTCACAACCATGTCACTAGTGACTGATGAGAGGTTGTTGAGCATCCTCCAACCTCCGTTGCCTGTCCTCCAATAAAATTGCTACTTAGAAAATTTGTCTTTTGAGGCTCATTTTATTAGTTGTGAGGAAATAATATATCCTCCCCCCTGATGTGAACTTCTTACAAGGAGTTTCGGATACCACCGATCATGCACTCCAATTAACACAAATTTTTTTTAATTTTTAATTTTTAACACTTTTGCATTCACACATACTTTTGATGACATGAAAATTACTCTCTAAAAAAATGGATCCTATCCTAGAATGACACAACTTTGACTTTGACTTGACACAAAATATTTTTATAAGAACTAATAAGACACTTATAGTAGACAATAAATCAACCTCCTATTACGAACCTATCAAAACTTAACTTCAAATTTCTTATGCAATAACTTTTCTCTTCTATCTCCACTATTATTGGATTCATTTGACCCTGCCTATTATAAAGGATTGCTTCAACACACAAGAAATGAATCTGAAATAATTTAAAAAATGGGTTACTCTATAGAACACATCTATGAGAATGGAGGAGGACAGTTGGTGCCATCATAATATGCATGAAAGGTGGTGAAATCTTTATCATGTCTCCTTCAGCGCTTCCCACATAGTTCCACATTCATTCTGCTTTCTCTATCATCCATTTCCATAGACTTCACACCTTTGTATTGGTTGATCCTCACACTACCAATTATGGCACAACACACAAATTTTTAGTCGAGGACAATGTGACAGTGAAAGATGGTGAAATCCCCTCGTGACTCCCTAAAATGCACTAATTTGTAAGACCACCTATACCATAAATTCAGGACAAAGTTGCACCTTGTACAAGCTAAATTCCATGACTATCTTTATGACTTTATACAATAGGTCAAGGCTTTAGATTATTGTTGCAGCCATTATAGAGGAAAATGATCAAGGATATTCCAAAATCATCGGCATAAAAAAAATGCTTTATCTGCAATCTCGATCTCTTCACAACTTCTCTAAATAGGCATAGATGATCCTCCTCACACGATAGACAATAATGCAAGGCAAGGGCAAGGATCTAGATAGACTGCACAATAAATCGATGGTCGAGGCATGCAACTCTGACTCTACTCAAATTTTGATCTATGAATACCTTCTCTTATCAGTGGATCAAATGGCGGAAAACTATAATCAACTCCAAACTGCTATGGCTTGTAAAGCAATCTGCACTCTGCAGAGAAAATTCTAACAATCAATAATTTTTCACCAATCCATTCGTCTAGGTCAGAGAGCCTCGGTCGCTTAGTATCTATTGATAAAGGAAGAGATAAGTTCAACTGCTTCACTATAGCAACACCTACAAAGCCACCCACAAGAATGCACGTCTCACATTCTCTTAGTGAAAAGCGGCAACACAAAACTATGAAGGAGGATTGAAAAATTGGTGAAGTGTCGATGTTATCAAAAACACCTTGTGGCCTCTGATTATATTAATCTGTTGAGATCTCTAAATTTCCTTCAGTTCGCCAATAATAATTAAAGATCATAGGATCACTCATATTCTTTGGAATGGCATATTTTCATGCCACTATTTTGAAACTTGACGAAACAACAAAATAAGAAATTAGTTTCATGATCTCCTATGCTCTAATACCATAATAGAAAATTTGATTAGAGACAAATGAAGCTGCAAATATTTTACATGGAATAATTTTTTCTCCTTCTCCCTATTTTTCATTCAAATACATGGCTAATATATAGCCACTTACATAGCCAAAAAACCTCCTATTAAATAGGGGGACATGTTATAACAAACATCCTAGAATACCATTCACGGGTATAGCACACTACTATAGAACTAACTATCAAAGCTATATTAGTGATTTGTTTATGTGATCAGGTGAAAATCCTTGTTCCTAAATGTGCAGCAACAAAATGAATGCAAGAGACAATGAAGAACACCTACCACCTCAAGATTGGGCAAAATGTTGAACTTGAACAAAGAAGATGGAATGACACAATTATACCTTCGATCTTCGATATTTTTGTATTCTCCTTGAATGGAAAACAAGATTAAAGATGCAAGATGGGATGCGAGATGGTTGAAAGTGTGATAATGGTGGATTCAAGTGCTATAATGAAAACAAAATGTGAAATTTGGCTAGGTATGGTTTCAAATAACAAAATGGAAAGAGTTTGGTATCAAATGGCTCTGGTCCCTAAATGAGAGAAAAGAGGGGGTATTTATAGAATAATTTGAATTCTCTAGAGATTTGAATGGTTGAGATTAAACCAACAAGGCCAAGATGAAGGGCTATGGTGATTTGAGGACTCACAAGCCCTCACATCTTGACATGTGGAATGTGGGATGGCCTAGGATGTGATGATATGGAAGTGAGGTGGAAAGAAGGAAAATTACCTTGGAAAAGGGATGATGTGACCTCTCAATGATCACATAGGGAAGAGGAGAATGTTGGGTGAATAAAATTGAATTAAAAATTCACATGATTAGCGAATCTTGTGGATAAGACAAGGTCCCAAAAGGAGAGGTGGAAAGTACCTTGGATAAAACAAGGTCCTTAAAAAGGTAAGAACTTACCCACATGTGACTTCATGTGACAAGTCAAATATTCTAGAAGACTTTAGCACATGTGATGTGACAAGTCAAAGGTTCTAGAATTTGTATGGGGAAGAGAAGATTTCTTGGAGGAATAAAAGTGAATTAAAAATTCACATGGGAAAGAGAGGAGCCTTGGATGAATAAAAAGGAATTAAAAATTGATTGGAGGATGGGGAGAGTTGGCCAAGGTACTGATTAGGCTTAACTGATCAGTGATTAAGATATGATTAGTGGTTAAGGAGGATTAGAATCCAACTTGCAAAAGTTGGAGGATGTGACATGTCTTAATCAAGGATTATACATGTGCACATATATAATGATGAGATTATAAGATGGATTAAGATTAAGGAAAAGAATGTGACATGTGAGGAATTAAATAAATTTCATATTTATTTAATTCATTTGGTGAAAAGGAGAATAAAGGGTAAGGTATTTAATTATTTAACTAGATACCTTAGGGATTAGAAGAACTTTAGAGGTATTAATTAAATAATAGTGATATTACTTAATTAATGCAAATGATAGGATATTTAGACAAAAAGGGATAAATTTGGACAAATGAAGTGTCCAAATTTAGGTGTCTACATTTTTCCCCTCTTTGAGATGGTGTTACGAAGTAGCATCATTTCAAAGAATATTAAAACATAGAACCCAAAAGAAGATGGTCAGATTGGGAAAGATGCCCCAGTCATCAAAGGATTGATTGGGAAGAAAGATGATGGGGGTGAAGATGAAGGTTAGGGATGAAGGATGCCCCCTCGATAGGACATGTGGGTTCAAGAGAACACGGGCGTGCTCTCGAAATGGATGAGACAATGAAACGGGAGATGAGGAAGATGATGCAAAGTGATGGATAAAGGAGGATGACAAGCGATATGAGATGATGAGAAGCACAAATGGATTTTAGGACAAGAGGTGATGTTGCCCCAGTCAAGCTACAAGCCAAAATGGTTTGATGATGGATGGAGTGTTATCGTTAAGGGAATGATATGTCCCAATACAATACAAAAGGATAGGGAAGGATACATCTCAATGATGATGATGAAAGTGTTGTTGATGAGGGAAGGATACATCCCAAAACAACACGAGGATAGGGAAGGATACATCCCGATAAAAATTGTTGTTGATGAGGGAAGGATACATCCCAATGATGAGGATGATAATAAGGATGATTGGATCGAGGCTTGTAACAAGGCTAGGGACAAGACAAAGGATGTGATTATATGATTTATGCTAGATTGAATGGATTAGGATTGGATGGAGATGTGAGATGGTTAAAAGGAATGATGATGGAGGTAAAGATGCAATGCAATGGAAGATGCAATTTGCCATTTTTGGAGCACTGATTTTTGCTATAGCATAAGACACCAGATACCATGGTATGTGGAACGAAGGTGAATTGGTGTCTAATGCATACACAAACATAACAAATAAGAAGGCTATCCCAACACCCCAAGGTCGCGATGACTTTGGTCAAGCCAGGTATTGGGATAACCACAAGCACAAAAGGATTCCCCAGTATAACGCAAGACCACAGGGATCTTGTTGAATACTATGTGGGACAACCAAGAAGATAGAAACAAATAAAAAGATCAAGATATGCCCCTATGTGAACTAATCAAAACACACCATAATATGACAAATCATGGCGGGCTTGACAAGTGATGATAGGGAGCTCAAATGATAAACAAAAATAAAAAGCATCAAAATATTGCAATCAATTTCAAAACATCCTTTGCCATAGGATCAAGAGGATGGATGGGGTTGATGCGGTCTGGTAGGAAGGATACATCCTGTTGAGACCAAAGATGGAGGATAGATGGGTTGATCAACATGATGTGGGATATCGAAAACCAATTGGATCTCATGATACGAATGACCTTTGTTTATTAGCACCAGCTAGGATAGGGAAATACTTGATGACATGACAAGACAATGAGATGACAAGATACAAGACAAAAAAAACCCTAAAGACCTAAGGGACACAAGACCGACACACCCTAAAGACCTAGGGGCTTGAGGGTTGATTAAAGATTAGCCTTGCCTATGTGAAAGCGTAGAGCCCTTGTAGTTTGATAAAAGACCATGGATAAAAGAGGAAAGAGGATAATGGAGAGCACGATGGAGGACACAGATCGAAAAAATACCCTAGGGGAAGACGAAACGATTTAGCCTTGCCTACATGAAAGTGCAAGGGCAACGTAGTTCAATACAAGGCCAAAGACAGACGATGGAGGATGACAAGACAGATAAAAGATAGAGCCTCGGGGGCAAATCAAATGATTGACCTTGCCTATGTGAAAGCGCAAGGGCAACATAGTTTGACACGAAATCAATGATAGACAATGGATAAGGGATGATGAGAGGACCATGATAAATGGATAAAAGGATGGAGCCAATATGATGAGCCAGGATAGGCTATGCAAATGGGATGGTTGATATGTGTAAGATATGTATTATGTGAAGCTCAAGGATGGGATAGTTATTCAGATCATTAGAATATGAATTGGGAAGGTGAGATGATGGATAGATGAGTGATGAAGATATGAGAAATATGTTTGAAATAGATAGGAATGATGAGAGGGAGGTAGTAGGGCATTGGATTGAATGAGGGTATCCTATAGCTAGATACCAATGAAAAGGGATTATGAGATAGGAGGAAAATAGAAGTAAATGGATGGGTGGATAAAGATGGGGAGATAGAAATATGCTAGGATAGGTGGATAGAGGGATAAGGAATTGGAAGGATGGAATGGATTATTGGATGGATAAATGGATGGGGAGGTAAGGATGGGTAGGATGGGGAGATGGAGAGGATTACTTGGAGGGATGGATGGATGATGTCTCCAAGGACTCTATCACAAATAAGGAGATGCTCCCACTCTAGATGTGTCATGCATGACGAGGCAAGAGGGATAGCAGGATGGGTGGAAGGGATATGGGTGTTGACATGATGGATGGATGATGAAGGTAGATGGATGTAGATAATAAGCATGGATCAAAAAAGTAGATGGGGAGGATAAGGAATATGATAATGTATGGAGGAGGGGAATATATGCCAAGAGGTGTTCAAAGCATGTATATATGTTGGCCCCTATCTAGGTCAAGATCACAAGGAAGATGGAGGGACTGGGGTAGATGGATATGATAGGATGGGGAAGATAGGAAGATGTAGGAGATGGAGGAAAGGAATGCGTAGGTGGATGTTGCCCCCAATCGTGGAAGTAGACCAGATGGGGGATTTACGCATGATGCCTATTTGCCAATTTTTCATCATGGTACTTATCCAAGGCGCTTGTTTTCCAAGTTTTCACCATTGGACAAATGATTTTCTCTTTACTATTTTTTTTTCTTCTTTTTTTTTTTTTAAAATTTTTTTACTTTTTCTGACTTTTCGGATAGAAATATAGATGGAGATGGAGGAGGATATGAATTCAGAAGACATATGATAAAGTAGATGGAGGAAGGACTCAAGAATCAAGTTCCATATGAGGTAATAAGAGCCCATGTGTAAAGTGACCATTGGATGTTGGTACAACCTTATTAGAATGGATGGATTAGGCAAGGGAATGGATCAAAGGGATTGGATGGGGGAGATATGGGGGATAGTGGATGGGGTGTTCAAAATTGTATGGATGGAATGATGGAGTGGATGTGTGATAGGGGAAGGTGTTTAGGACCAAAATTGGCTCATGTGGTGGATATGGAATGATAGGATGGTTGATGGATGGAGAATGTGGTGATAATGGAGGCGTTGGGATAGTGAATTTTGGGACATAAGGGCCCGAAACAAATTTAGGAGATGGAAGATGTGAATGATTGGTTTTTGGATTAGTAACTTTGGATGCTGTTACAGATTTTCCATTTGAAGGAATTGCATCTTTTTTCTTCGGGATCCACATGACTTTGATCTTTACTTTCGTGGGCCTTTGTGGCCGATGGGTATGATTCTGATTTTGGATTTGATTTTTCTTTTCATCAACATGTCTTTTGAAGGAGACATGAGAAGCTTGAGATTCATGTGGATATTTAGATTTATGCATTTTTACTTTGGCATCCAAAAATCTTGAAGTAGCAATGGGATGGGTAGGAGGCGAGGGATGATGTGGAGAAGACGTGGATGGAGTGATAGAGGTAAGCTTGTGACTATGACGTGTGTATGGAGGATCCGAGATATCATGCATGGAGGGATGCCTTTGTTGATCCTAATTAGAATTTTTATGTTGTCTACTAGGGATAGGTGATGGATGGAGGAAAGGATGAATAGGATGAGATGGAGGAGGTGATTTCGGGATATAAGGGCCCAAAATGGATGTTGCATATGGAGGATGAGCAATGGTGGATGGAGGGACATAAGGACCCAAAATGGACTTAGAGGATGAAGTTGGAAGATGGACGGTTGCTTTGAGGGAATATGATGGAGGAGGGGGGACGGTGACAAATGATTTGGTGGATCGGTGAGAAGTACCTCTCATTCCTTTAGAAGATGATCGTTTAGGATGTATGGAGGTTGTACCAACATTTTTGGATTGTGATTCTTGGGAGATATATCTAATACTGTGTGTTCCTGGATGTTCTTTGACTTGGATGGGCTCTAAAGTACCTTGCTCATGAAGGCCTAAACCCTTTCCTTGATAGTTCATGTTCTTGAGCATTTGTTCTACAATAGGGTGTTTATTCTTTTGGAAACATGATGTGAGTCCGTTAGTAGGTGGAAGAGGAAGAGTGGTGCACATAATTTGTTTTTCTTCTGTAAAAAGACCACCATGGATGAGTGTAATGTTACCAAGGTGATGTAAAAGTGGTGTTGGGATGGTAGGGCTAGGCGATGATGGAGGATCACGCGATGGAGATGAGGAGATAGCAGCATCTTGATTTGGATTAGGTGGTATGATAGGCTCAGGATTTATTGCAGTGGATGATAAGGGCTCATGAGATGGGGTGAGTGGAGCTTGAGTGCAAAGGGGATCAAGGGATGGAGCGGATGAGCTAGTGTGATCTTGAGATGGGATGGAAAGGGTGGCATGATCTTGATTGGGAGGAGGGGATATGTCTACAGTCTTTGGATCAAGCTCTTGGCATGGCTCAATGTGTGTGGGAGGCACGGTGATGGGTGATTGTTGGAGGGACTCCTCAAGTGGGGGAGAAAGGAGGATGGAGGATTCATGAAGGTCATGGGATTGATTTTCGGTAATATTAGGACTAGGAGTGGATTGGATGTCTCCAATGGATTGTGTGGATCTAGTAGTAGAAGATGGGGAAAAAATGGATTTAGTGGGTGTGACGGGCTCAACTGTTTGGACGGTGTTAGGAATGGGAGTGATAGGTGTAGGATGGAGGAGGGCCTCATCACTAGTGACTATACATGATAGAGTGGGAGAGCATTGTTTCACAACCTCAATATGTGGATTTGAGGATGTCTCTTTTGTCATAAGTCCTTGGACGACATTTGGAAGGGATGTAGGATTAGGTGGGGTGATGGCAATGGATGGAGGATTAGGGAAGGTTGGAGGACTAAGATTAGGGATTGGTGGATTAGGATTAGATGTGGGGATGGGAAGGGATGAAAGATTAGGGATGGTCGGAGGATTAGGATTAGGGATTCGTGGATTAGGGTTAGATGAGGGGATGGGAATGGATGGAGGACTAGGAGGAGATGGAGGATTAGGGTTATGGATTGGAGGATTAGATGTAGAACTAGGAGGAGATGGAGGATTATGATTAGATGAGTGGATGGGTGGATTAGGATTGATTAGAGGAATTAATGGGACTAGATGGAGGACTAGGAGTGGTTGGAGGTCTAGGTGGGTTATGATTAGATGGAGGATTAAGATATAATGTGGTGAAAGGGGGAGTGATGTAGGAGGATGCGGATGTTGGATTAGGTTGGGAAGATTGGGATGGTGATGATAAATTAGGATGAGAAGATTGGGATGATGGATAATAGTAGGAAGATGTGGATGATGGATTAGGATGGGGAGATGTGCGTGGCGAGTTCTCATAGGAGGACATGGATGGAAAGATGAGGAATTAATGTAAGGATATTGGTATGGGGGATTGTGATAGGAAGTTGTGGATGTTGGATTAGAATAGGAAGATTGAGGTGGTGGACTACCATAAGAAGACATGTATGGTGGGTTGGCATAGAAGGATATGGATGATGGATTAGGATAAGAAGATTGAGATGGTGGATTAGGATAAGAGGAATATTGGGATGGTGGGTTATGATAGGAATGCGTGAGTGTTGGATTAGGATGGGAAGATTGGGATGTGGGATTAAGGTAGAGGTATTGGGATTGTTGATGATGATAAGGATAGGAGGATGTGGATGTTGGATAGGATAGAGGTTGAGAGGGAGAACATGATGAATATGTTGATGGTGAGGATGTTGGATATCCCTTGTCAAGGGTAGCATAAGGACTATTAGTAGATGCGGATGAAGGCATGGTAGGATAGTTCAAAGAAGTAGTTGGATTTTGGGAGGCAATTAGAGACAGCTTGATAGCAATGATAGCATCAAGGGGATCTATATAACACTCTTCATTATCAACAAGACTTTCGTTATCGTCATCAACATAGTTAGGATTCCCCTTGACTATTATTATTGGTCGTACAAGAGGGGGATAAGGATTCATGATGCTAGATGGAATGGATATGGATGGAAAATATGGGAATAGATGATTAGAATGAAAGAATAGATGATGAAAAGATGAATAGGATGGATTGGAAGAAGATGGAAGAAGATATAGGTGGACTAAAGCTCAAGTTGGGATTCAAGTTAAGCTCATATGGGGATTGGATTGAAGCTCAGATTCGGATGATGGGATCAAAGCTCCGATTAGAATTGGATTGAAGAATATGATGGGATTGATTCCATCGGTCAGATTTGGAAGCTGGATTTGTTTATTGTATGTTTGCCAATTTTTTTCTATAGAGGGGTGAACTTTCCCTTTCGAAGCGGATTTTCCCTCATAGAGGGGTGAATTTTCCCTTCTATGGGGAAAGTCTGCCCCACTGTAGGGCAGGTCCACCCCACTACTTTTGGACTCTCTGAGTGGGTAAACAGGCTATTAGAACGAGGAGACAGGTGATTGGAACGAGGTGTTAGATAATTGGATTGGGGAAATAGATGACCGAAGTGGATGATCTAGCATTCAGAACTGGTAAACGATTGCTTAGAATGGATGAACGACTCTCAGGTCGCGGAGACAAAAGCTCGAAACGAGTAAACAATTGATTATAACGGATAACAACTCTTGAAAGGAGGAGATGGATGCTTGGAATGGATGAAAGATTACTCGGAATGAGTAAACAGAGGATCGAGGGGGATGAAAGATTATTCGAAATGAGAAACAGTTGTTCAGAATGGATAAATGACTCTCAGGTTGTGAAGACGAAAGCTCAAAACAAGTAAATGATTGATCAGAACGGATGAACAACTCTTGAAATGAGGAGATGGATGCTTGGAATGGATGAAATATTACTCAGAACGGGGAAACGATGGCTTGAAATGGACAAACAGAATGTATGCAAGTTTGCCTTTTGGTGAAAAACGAGGAGAAACGAATGTTTGGATTAATTAAATAGGTGCTCGAAATGAGGGGGTGATTTCCTTGACTGAGGGGATGATCACTCAATGTGATGTAAAGACATTTGAAATAAGGGAACGATTGTTTGGAACGTGAAAGCAAGAAATTCCATGAGGGAAGATTTAACCTCAGCAGGGGCAACAATTTCATCCACTAGTAGCCATCTAAATGAATCACCACTCTCGGTGAACTCCTTATGCACGTGATCTGCCACGCATCTCCCATGTCTGAGAATCATATCTTCCAACCAGTCTCCTTCACCTAATGATTCCACTATGGGTGGGTATCCTTCCCAAGAATCGTGCCAGAAGTCTGCCCTTTGCCCATTGCCAATCCTCCAAGTAAGGTGCTATGTTATCAAAGGACGGATCTCTCACAATAATTTCCAAATAGGAGAAACCCCAGTAAAGTTGGCCAATGTGTATCATGTTCGAGTCCAAATAGTCCATATACTTATGTTGCATTATTCTACACCACTGTTTTTTTAGATCTTTGTACAGTTTCCAACATAGTTTTGCCCCTAAAGCCTTATTTTGTAACTCCATCTTCCTCAGCCCAGCCTCTCCCGACTCCTTGTCCAGGCATGCGGTCTCCCAACTCAATAGTGGGATCTTCCTGCCGTCCTTAGCACCCTCCCACAGAAACTTTTTTAGGAATCCCTCCAAATTTGCACAAACTTTATGCGTCAGTTTGAAACATGACATAACAAAAATTGGGACAGCAGCCAACACCAATTTTATCATAAGTATTCTACCCGCTAAAATAAGCCATTTGTTCTTCCATGCTTCAATCTTGCCTCTGCAGCTATTTATCACATCTTTCCAATGGTCTGATTTGCAGGTACCTTCAAACAGTGGGGCTCCCAAATATTTAGAGGGGAGGAGCCCGATAGAGAAACCAAGAAGATTCGCTATCTTCCGCTGAATTGAGACCTTCGTGTTAAAGAAATAAATCTCAAATTTTTCCTTGTTTATTACATGTCCAGAAGCACAAACGTATAGGTCCGGAGATTATTTTATCACTTTAGCTTCCTTAAGAGTGGCAATTCCGAAAAGCATCATATCGTCTGTGAATTCGGAATGCGTCATCAGATCCATATCCTTAGAGATCCGAATACCCTTCCACACACCAACTGCTCGTAGCTTTCTAATACGCCTCCCCATTGCCTCAACCATTATCACAAACAAAAAAGGCGAAATGGGATCACCTTTGCTGAGACCATTAGTGGCTTCAAAAAAACCGCACAGAGACCCATTGACCATTATTGAATATCGAGGGGTCAAGATACACATTTCAATCATATCCAACCAGCCTTTGGAGAAACCAAATTTTCTCATGACTGCTAGGAGAAAGCTCCAATCTACTCGGTCATAAGCCTTACTTACATCCAAATTTATCAATGCATGCCTTTCCTACGCTCCGATGTAATTGTGTGGACAATTTCGGAAGTTGTTATGATGTTGTCTAATATTCCCCTGTCGAGGGTGAAACCGTTTTGCTCTTCGGAGGTGACACGGTCCAAGACCTTCTTCAGTCTATTAGCTAGAGCTTTGGCCAAAATCTTATATATTGAGTTGCAAAGGGAGATTGGGCGATAGTCCACGTAGGAAGAACATATGTTCTTCTTTGGGATCAAGGCCACCACCGAATTGTTTGGATCTCTAACGAATTTCTTTTTCTTGCGGAAATCTTCAACCAGCAGCCATATGTCCACGCCCATAAAATGCCAACATTTTTGGAAGAATTTTTTCGTCAATCCATCTCGGCCCCTTTATCTGGGTGCAAGTCGAAGACCGCCTTTCTAATTTCGTCCAAGGTAAAAGGTTCACACAACGTCTTATTTTCTGCATCTATGCATTGGTTGATGATGTCCAGAATTGACCACTCCCCTCCAACCTGGCTTCCATCTTTTGCAGCTAAAAATGATTTAAAATACCTTATGGCTTCTTCCTCAAGCTCTTCACGGTCCACCGCAGTAGTCCCATTCGGGCGAGCAATATTCTCTATTCTGTTTCATTTTCTACGTGCCCTACAGGAGTTATGAAAATATTTTGTGTTTGAGTCGCCTTCCTTCAGCCATAATTCCCTGTCCTTATCCCTCCATAAAATCTCTTCCCTTGCAAGAATTTTCAAGTGTCTTGCTTGAAGCTATTTTTCTTTATAATATTCTGACGCTGTCATCCCGAATTTAATCACGTTTTCATTCAATTCTACCAATTCGCATTCCACTTCTTCTTTCTCTTTGAAAATATCCCTGAAAGTTTCTTTGTTCCATTTTTTAAGCTTCTCTTTTATGTAAGCCAGCCTTCGCACAAAGCAGAAGCTCACTGATCCTTCAAAATATTTTCCCATCTTTCCACCACACCTTGAGGTTTTCTATCAGATTTGGATCTCACCACCACATGGACTCAAATTTAAAGTATCCTTTTGCTGGTTTCTCACACAGACCAATTTCTAATAGCATAGGGAAATGATCAGAAACAGAGATTGGGAGGATACTCGAGCTGCACCTGAAAATCTCCCCCAACCAACCCCCGCCAACAAGAAACCTATCCAAATTTTCTGCTATATTCATAAAACCAACTCTTCTATTGGTCCATGTATAAGAACCATTTTTTGGCTGGCAATCCACCACTGCCATGGCAAAGATGAAATCACAAAAGTCCAACATTGCCTTATTCTCCTTTGTGAGACCTCCACTCTTTTCCTTCAAATCTAAAATGGCGTTGAAATCACCCCCCAAGATGACCATGTTGTTGCCCAGCTGATCTACTCTCAATTTTATTTGAAGCCTGACTAACGCCTTGTCAGTTGTTCTAACCATACCATACACGTTGAAAATAGGGAAAGAGAAATTAGATTGCCAGCATTTTACCACACACTGCATCCAGTTTTGTTGACTTTCTACCAACAATTCATCTACTGTATTCGTTGACCAAAGAACTCCCAACCCCCCGAAGGTGCCATGATCATTTGAAAAGAAACCAGACCATTTTTTGCAATACTGAAGAAATTTCCCACCTTCCTCTGAACTTATTTTCGTTTCTTGAAGAAATACTACATCCGTTGCAAGTCTATCAAGGTGACGCTTTATTAAGTACCGTTTGTCAGGGGCCGTTAGGCCCCTGACATTCCAGGATAGTATTTTCATGGCTTCCCAAGGGAGGCCATGGCTCCCTTGGTTTTCAAGAAGTCTTTTATGCTCAGTAATCCTAATTCCTCTGCATTCTCTTCCCTCATTTGTTTCTTTAACTTCTGGCCCCTCCCACGCTTGGCTTTCAACAAGGATTCAGCAGCAGATTGACTTATACCTCTTTGCTCGACTATGTCTAGACCATCTTCCTCTGAAACTTCATCCTCATAGGCCAGATCAACCGGATCAATAAACGAGGTATCTAACCCAGGGTCCAATATTGTGTAACCGTCATCGTTCATTGCATCTCACACAACCAGTAGATCGTCATTCCCTTTAGCCAATGGGGCCTCCCGGATTGTCGCCACAGGATTCTCCTTCACCGCCTCTACCTTCGAAGCTATTCATACCACGTCAGTACCTTCCTGAATCCTTCCCTCTGAATCAGAGGGAATTGTCAGGGCCAGGATATAGCTTTCTTCCTTGTTCCCTGATTCTACCCCCTTCCAGGCCATTGTCCCATGGGAAGCTTTAGGTCGCCATTCCATCCTTGTGTTAGGATTTTTGTTGCATCTCCCCTCCATATGGGATCGACTACCACATTTCATACAAAAAAAATAATCTTCCTCGGCTTCCACTGCAACCACCCTATGGCAACCATCCACACAGAGCAAGATATTGTTGGGGATCTTCTTAACAGCGGTGATCTGTAACCTGAGATATAGGTAAGAATCTCCCTCTATAATCTTTGAATCGACATTGATTAGAGTCCCTAGTGTTCATCCAATTTTTTCTATACACTCTTCCACCCAATATTCCAATGAAATATTACATAATCAGATCCACAAGGGTTTGTTATATTGCTCGAGCTTCACCGGATTGAAGTTGGGTACCCACTTTTGCATGTATACCGGATGGTCCGCCATCTTCCACATACCTCCCTGTAAGATCTTATCTCTGTCCTCCGATGATGTGAAGACCGCCACGAAGAAACCCTTAGGCAAGAATTTTACTAATGCCATGGCTTTCCATTTCTCTGTGATCCATGCCCTAATTGCCTCCCGACCACATCTGGGCCCAACAACATGGAAAATTATGGCCAATTCGCTCAACATCTGTATATCCATCCTTGCCTCGCTTGAAATATCGATCGACAGGAAGTCATCGTGTAAGAGATCATCGTAATGTTGTGATGACTCTTCTGCCTCCCGAATGCCTGCTTCTACCTCTGCTATTTTTTCGCTTGCTCCATTTTTGCTCCATTTAAATTGGTGACAAAATGTCTTATTTTATGTGTTTTTATGTTTTTTGGAGACCTAGAGTGGGTGCTTATGGGTTAGGTACTATAAATCCATTAATTTGGACTTAGGCCAAGATGTGACCCTCCTTAAGAGCTTCTTAAGAGGTTTGATGAAATTAATGTTTGGAAATGTCGAATAGTTGGCTTGTCACACCCCACCCCCATTCTCTAAAGTTCATTTATGATCTTGAGAAAACCCGCAAGGTCTTTCACATGTGTGAGACATGCTTATAAATATTTCATCAGAAGAGTGTACAAGTACACTCTACCCCTTCCAAGGTCTCACACATGTGTGAGCACTTGTGGGAGGATGTTTCTGGAAGATGAATAAGAAGGTAATAAGTGTCACTTCCCCATTCAAAGAATTCACAATTTGAATTTTCCATTCAAATAATTCAAAATTTGAATTCATATAAATCATACCTTTGAGGATGAAGAGAGGGTTCTTCTTCTTTTCTTTGGAATTTTATTTTCTTAAGTTAAGGATTCGAAGAGAAAAAATTGGGAAGGATGTTGGAATTGGAGGCTTGTGAAGAGAACACCACAAACTCTTCATCAATCCCTTGTATTTTTTTAGAGGTAGGCTCTTAAGCTCTTTGAAATGGTGATAATGTTGGCTTTTAATTATACATGTGAATTTAAAGGATTCTTGATTAAGAGAGTGTTTGTTGGTGTTTTATGCATGTGAGAGTAAAGTTTATGTTATTAGAAAGTTTGGTTTGGGATATGAAATTGTTTGGTTTATATAATTTTAGGTTTGTGTTGTGTGAAATATGGGAGAGAAGAGAAGTGAATTCCTTCTTTCACTCAAGTGAATCTTGTCATAAAGGTAGGACTTTTGAGTGTTCACTTGAAATTATTTTTGGGTCATGTATTTGGGTTGAACTTTAAGTTATTCCCTTGTTTTGTGAGTATATTGAGTTTTCTTGAAGGCCTCCTAGCTCAGGGGTGGCTTGTGAGCAATTCAATTGTTGGGAGGTCAGCTCCTTATTGGTCATGTTACCTTTCTTGTTTTGTAGGTTCTTTTAAATCATTTATTGAAGTGAGACTTAGCCATTGAGATGATATTTTTGTAATTTGTGAGCCAACTGGTTGTGGCATAGAGTTAGGAGCTATAGTTACCACACTTTGTGAATAGTCTTATTTCAAGTTTTTAATAATGTGCCTTGAGATTCAAGATAAGGTATTTCTATTTTTTCCATGTAATTGTTGTTTTGAATACATGTCCCAAAGGTAAATAAAGCATTCACTTGATTCATGTATGGTAACAACCTCAAATAAATATTTTAGTAATTTTACAATCGTAATAGTTCTCCATATAAGAAAAAAGGAAAATTAAAAAAAACACTTGTGTTTAAAGAGAAAGCATCTCCCTCCTTGAAGCTACTTCTAAACATTTATGTGGATATAGTCATTTGGATTTACTATATAAATACACTGCATATATACGGTTTATTCATTCTACTCATTTAAATAGATATATATAAAATGCATATATAGTGCGTGAAAAAAATCTTAATATAAACATACAATTGTGCAATGTTTTATTTTAAACCTGTTGTTTCTATTGCAATTTTCTTTAATAAAATAGAGGTGAAAAAAAAGTATATATATAAAGGTTGACAAAAATATTAGGTTAATAAATACTCTATATTGAAAAATAATAGAAGAGATAATATATTTACTTTTATTAAAAATTCTATTTTCAGATAAAAATATAAATAAAAATTATATACACACATATATACATATACATACATACATATATATATCACAAACAACCACCGAATCTCTAGCCGCCATGACAACCACAGAAATGGGGACC
Source organism: Sequoiadendron giganteum (assembly GCA_007115665.2). Classification (NCBI taxonomy): domain Eukaryota; kingdom Viridiplantae; phylum Streptophyta; class Pinopsida; order Cupressales; family Cupressaceae; genus Sequoiadendron; species Sequoiadendron giganteum. The sequence continues at coordinate 489,637,580 of CM021107.1, forward strand.
CCACTCCCCACAAGCCCAAAAGACCATATTGATGCTTTAAAAATAAAACATTCGAAAGGAAGGTGAATTATAAACTTTTCCTTGAGTAAATAATAATGGCGACCTGCTCTCCAGCATAGACTTTGCAAAATATATTTACATCTTACCGCCATGTCCTCTATCATCCAACTATGGAGAGTAGAAAGTGTTAACAATAAAAGAATAATCTTGGTTATGGTTGGAAGGGCATCCTTTACCCAAAGTTATTAGGGTTTCTTATCTATTATTTAAAGGCTAATAATTTTATTAAAATATAAATTATATATATAAGTTGCAGGATAAAAGTGTAACATTATTTGTTATAGTTAGAAAGTGTATTTGTTATAAATTGAAGAATTAATTTAAGATATTTTATTTATTTCATTGAAATTAAAAATGTAGTGTATCGTATTAGTTAGGAAGTTAATTGATAATGTTTAAGTAAATTGTAGAAATTTTTAAAAAGTGATATCATTAATTAATAGGAATTTTAAAATGGGTGGACTAGTTCATGTTATGTTAAAATTTATTATTATAATGATAGTTTTTTAAGTTTATAAGAATAATATACTAGCATTAATATTTTAAATTTATAACTTCCAAATTTAAAAAGAACACATTTATATTATAATTGCAATAAAACAACATGATCTTTTATTTTTCTAGTTTACTTCATCTTTAAATTCTTAAGAATTTGTTCACTATAATTGAAAAAATATGTTCATTGTTTAAAAAAAATTAATAACTCAAAATACTAAAAAATTGGACACACTATTGTGCTTTCACCTTACACAATAATTTTAATTGTTATGAAAAAAAAAATATACTTCTAATATAATTGACCTAGCCAAATCATATGACAAGTGTCAACAAAGTGGAGGACCACTAAATGTAATGTTTAATTATTGACCCAATTAATTATAAAAAATATTTAAAAAACAAAGTAAATATTTAGTTGTACCATTTAAATATCTATCAAAAAGTTGATATAACCAAAAGTGTGATTAAATTTCTCCAAAAATAAAAGATTACCTCATTATAGAAGAGTTGATAGGGAAAACATGATAGAGACTACTTGATAATCTCTAAAACACACACAATTCAGATAGAGGTTATGGATTTGTATAGTCCATAAAGGTTTTAAAGTGGATCGTAATTATATTTGAATTTCACAATCATTATTCTAAAAAAGAAACAACCAAAAAAATATATTAGATTATGTTAAGGTATTATAACCAAGAAACAAGGAATTCGTTACAATTTTTAGAGTCCAAATCCAATCCAAAGGTAAAATTCTAAAAATATTTGAACTAATTAAAAATAATATAATGAAAAATTCAATTTAAGTCAACCCAATAAATTAAAGTATGTGTACAACTAATCAAAATCTAAAAACGCATAGATATTCACTTATAAAAATCATAGTAATTATGCATAATCCAAGCCAAAAAAGAGAGTTATATTTTATATTATGAATTTAGTTTGATTTTTCTTCCTTTGAAACCCAAAATAAATTTGATGCATTAAATAAATTTAATAACAACAACTTACAATTATGAACATTCCTATAATTGTTGTTTCTTGCAATTATACTTCTTCATTTTTTTACAAATAAAAGTAGTACAATCTAAAAAAGGTTTTGAAACCATGCTAGAAATTTATGATCACAAGGTTCAAGCTATGATAATGATTTAATCATATTAAATCAAATAATATATAAATAAACAATTATATAGAAAAATGTAGAAACAAATTTGCATGATACACATAAATTCATGTGGGGAAAAATTTATGATAAAACCTATAAAATATCATTCTTTGTTTGATGAAACTTGCATTGCCTATTAACTACATTCAAGAATCTAGAATTCAATAATATCCAAGGTCCCCTTCTTTCAATTCCTCAAACTCATGAAAACTAAATTATTTGCATGAAGATAGAGAAAAGAGGAAAATAATAAGGCATTGAACATTGCGGGAATAGGATTCCAGATTAGCAGGCTATGAGCAAGGCAAAGAAGGGGCACATCTATAGTGTGTGTCCAACTTGGGGTATAATAGGGTGCACTAAGGATGGTTCTGACCAGGGCATGGTTTGCCACGAGAACCAACACATCGCACGAAGAGCAACTGGTTGCTCACAAATGGAAGAGGTTGAACCAAGGTCCATTCTAGCAATAGTTGGGATTTCTTCTACACATTTCGAAGATAAGTATTAATGCTTGATAAGTTGTCTGAGCAATAAAATTGATTTAAATCCTTTGAATGAATTAATAATTTATTATGACATGATTGAATATATTTGAGTACAATTGTGATCAATTTATTATATTTAATTTTGAAGTTGTTACTTGAGCTTTAATAAATTGTTATGTGTCAGCTCCTCGGTTTGCTTGCACCTTGCTAAGAGACCCAACTAGTCTCTTTTAGGAACCTAGTCTCCTCTAGGTCCTGATTGGCTTAGATGATTAACTAAGTCCAATCTTAGCTCTATTCTAAGAGCTCTCCCTTTGTGCTTCACCTTGGAGGTCAAACAACATTTTACAATGTCAAATTCCTGCTCACTTTCCTTCCTCACTTAGAGAACTCTAAGTGTCTTTTCTCCCAAATTCTCATTCTTCATTGCTTTTCATTGCAAGGGTGTTTTTCCTTGTCAAGACCTTCATAAAATATCCATTTGGAACCATTTCATTAGATTCTTGAGCCTTGTTCTGGTCGGATTCAAGTTTCCACCATTAGAAGACCTCAAATTAGGCCTATTTCTAGTGGTCTTTACCAGTCCTAAATTGCTATTGTTTGTAAAAATTATTCCAAAGACTCTATAAATCTAAAGACATATTTGAGTACCCTTTTAATATTTTTAAATCTCCCAATGATTCTTCTGGCCTGACCGTGACCGTACAGGGGGTTCCTATAACCTAGGGTATGTAGGGTTTGGAGGCCTAGTTTCTAGGAATTGACTGGTTTTCCTCTTCAAACCTTACTCTAATGACTTCGTAAGCTCCCAAATCTCCTGTCACATCGAGACCTGTCCCTAACCCTCCTGGAACGGTACTGAAACCGTACTGTATGGCCTTTTCTTGCAAGAAACCTTAATGCTTCTCCTCTAGCTCTCTAACCGAGCTCCTCCTGCTCGCCTAGAGATCAACAACTGTAAGAAGCTTCTCCACTCACTGTCATGCTTCCTAACTCTACTAACTATGTACACTACTGACTCCCCTACCATTACACCCTTCCTTAGGTGTTTCCCAAGGTTAGATCTCATGGGGGAGCCATGAGAACACCAACTAGTCAGGACAGGACCAATAGGAGCTCTACCACAAAAATGACTCAACTAACACTAAATCTAACTTAAACTAGCTTGATTAACAAATGGAAACGACTTACAACTATGCTATCAACACAATACTAACACTAATTCAATACATTTGAAGTATCTACAGTCACATACACTCAACAACAATCGGCATCAACCAGAAAACATAGAAATTGTAGAATTTGCTTTTTTTCCCATTTATGAAAACTTCCTTACAAAAACGACTAACTCCTTTCACCAAAAACTACTCTCTACTCAATGATTCGAGTCTTTTTGGTCATAATGGATGCCCACTCCATGATTTTAGGCTTTTTGGTCGAATTCCTCCTCCACTTCCTATTCCCAAGGGAATCCAAAGGCAACCGGTTTGCATGCAACAAACAATGCAAACTGCCTTCTAATCTTTGGCATCTTTTTCCATGCCTTGAGCCTACTTCTTAGGACCATCCTTCCCTCAAGAATTCGAGGAACCAACTCCATAAATGGCCTTAAGGCATCATTACAACCTTCATTAAGTATTTGAACAACTTAAAGACTCTACTCCCCTAGACAATAAACATTAAGAAATCTAACTTATTAACTATGGCAAATAGTGTGACCTTAGTCCTAAGGAATAAGGTCGCCTAGCCCAAACAAAAGCAAGACCATCTAAGGTCAAAACAAATATGCTCAAACATTCTAACTTGGCTAAGGTTAGATACAAGCCAAAATTCCAAACAATGAAGGTTAGCCTAGGTGCTCCTGCACCATCCTCCCCAAAATAGAAAGTTCAATCCATCCTTGGATTGATGAGGCTTGGATCAATCCCCATCTTCTTGAACTCAGCTTCTTTGATCCATACTGCATCAGCATCAGCTTGGCCATGTTTCTTGATCAAGTGCTCTTTGTATTCCTTGGTTCTAGTCTTCTTGTAGAGCCTAGTGTCTAGTATACTGTCAGGTCCTGAGACTGTAGCAGTAGATAGGTGTAGATCTTCCACATCCCTAATCACCTCATGAAGGTTCTAATCCATGTCAGGCTGTGGTCCTTTGTAATGGACTAAGTCTGCATTATTGAAAATAGGGGATAGTCCACTGTCCTCTGGTAGCTCCACTTTAAAAGCATTCTCACCATACTTAGCTAAGATAGGACAGGGACCTATCCTTCTCATCTGCAACTTGTGAGGGACTCCCTTTTGAAGTCTTGAATTGTTTAGATGCACCATTACCATGTCACCCACATTGAACTTGACTGTCCTCTTATGCTCATCCACCTTAGCTTTATGTTTCATGGTGTTCTCTGTCAAAGTATTTCTCACTGTTTCATGTATTTATGTCATAGCAAAGCAAAGTCATCAGCATATCCACTTCCTTTCACTCCATCCTTCATGTTTCTCAGCTCATATACTCCTCTAGGATGAAGGCCATAGACAATTTCAAAGGGACTCTTCCCTGTGGATCTATTTATAGTGTCATTATAGGCATACTCAGCTTGCCCAATCAATTGATCCCATTGTTTCCCATACTCCTTTGTCAAACATCTCAGTAGATTCCCAAGGCTTCTATTCACAACCTCGGTCTGACCATCAGTTTGTGGATGGTAGGCTGATCCAAAGGACAAATTTGTGCCTAACCTTTGCCAAAGTGTTTTCCAAAATTGGCTCATAAACTTAGTGTCTCGGTCTGATACAATGCTGATAGGTAACCCATGAATTCTCACTATCTCCTTGAAGAAAAGAGATGCTATTTGGTTGGCATCATTGGTTCTTACATGGCACAAAGTGAGCCATCTTGCTGAATCTATCAACAACAACATAAACATTGTCCATACCTTGCCTTGTCTTGGGTAATCCAACTACAAAATCCATACTCAAGCATTCCCATGGCCTAGTAGGAATAGGTAGTGGTTGGTAAAGTCCTACATTAGAAGAAGTGCCTTTTGCTTTTTGACACACTACACAACTTTCCACATATCTCCTAACATCAAGATTCATCTTAGGCCAAAAATAAAACCTTTGAACAAGTTCTTGAGTTTTAGTGATCCCAAAGTGACCACTCAAAGCACCATTATGCTTTTCTTGTATCAAATTCTCTCTAATAGAACCTCTAGGAACACATAATTGATTTCCTTTAAACAATAGACCACTTTGCAAAGTATACTTAGCATATTTACTATGAAAATGGTCCTTGTATTCCACACATGCCTTGTAGATGTCTGCAAAATCTTCATCATCTGCATATAGATCCTTGAAGTGATCTATTCCCATGCTCTTCAACTGTATTTCCTGAATTGTGAGAGCTCTCCTTGATAATGCATCTACTACTTTATTGAGGACACCTTTCTTGTGCTTGATATTGAAGGTGTAAGCTTGTAAATACTCAACCCACTTCATGTGCTTATGGCTCAACTTGTCTTGTGAATTCAGGAAACTAAGTGCTTGATTGTCTAAATACACAATGAATTCTTTGGGAAGCAAGTAGTGCCTCCACTTCCTTAGAGCTTGGACCAATGCATACATTTCAAGATCATAAGAAGAGTACTTCTTCTTGGCTTCACTCAACTTCTCTGAATGGAAAGCCACTGGTCTGCCCTCTTGACTTAGAATAGCTCCAATTGCCACATTGCTAGCATCACACTCAATGGTGAAAAGCTTCTCAAAACTTGGCAACACTAAAACAGGTTGGGTAGATATCCTTTCCTTCAGCAACTCAAAACTCTTGTTAGCATGCTCATTCCATACAAATTTGGTCTTCATGCCTCCCTTAATAGTATCTAACATAGGAGCACAAATTGCACTAAAATGCCTTATGAATTTCCTATAGTATTGTGCAAGACCATGAAAACTTCTTACCTCAGTTGTTGTCCTTGGAGTAGGCCAATTCATGATAGCCTCCACTTTACATTCATCCATTTTCAGATTTCCTTGAGATAGCACAAACCCAAGGTACACCAAATCTGTCTTGATGAACTCACACTTCTCCAAGTTGATCATCAGCTCCTCTTCCTGTAGCTTCTTGAAAACCAGCTCTAGGTGCTTGAGATGCTCTTCTCTTGTTTGGCTATAAATCAGTATATCATCAAGATACACCACTACAAATTTTCCAATGTAGTCTTTGACAACTTCATTCATGAGCCTCATGAATGTGGAGGGGGCATTAGACAATCCAAATGGCATGACAAGCCACTCATATAGACCCTAATTAGTTTTGAAGGTTGTTTTCCACTCATCTCCCTCATGTATTCTTATTTGGTGATAGCCACTCTTCAAGTCTATCTTGCTATAGTACTTAGCTCCACCTAGACAATCCATTAGGTCTTCAATCCTAGGGATAGGGAACCTATACCTTATGGTAATCCTATTTATGGCTCTTGAATCAGTACAAAGCCTCCAATCTCCTCCTTTCTTAGGTGCTAGGACAGTGGATACGACACATGGACTAATACTCTTTTTTATGAGACCTTGGTTTAGAAGTTCTTGTATTTGCCTAGCAATTTCCTCATTTTGTTGAGGTGTCATTTTGTAAGCTGCCTTATTAGGTAGGGTAGCTCCTGGGATAAGGTCTATCCTATGACTTATGGCTCTTTTAGGGGGTAAATTTGTTGGTTGACCATCACTCACTACACCTTTGTAAGTCTGCAACATGTCTTGAATCTCCTTTGGTAACTCTGTCTTCTTGGTCACCTTACCTTCATCTCCTTCTCTTGGTCTTAGCACCAATGCATAACCAACTCCTTCACCTTCTTCCAAAGCTTCTAAGAACTCCTTTTCACTCACCACAATAATATTTGAGCCTGCTATCCTCACCTCAGCATCTTCTAACAGTGACTGAATTTTGAAAGTCACATTGTCCTTCTTGAAAGAATATGAATTCTTTCCTCCATCATGTATGGCTTGACGGTCAAATTGCCATGCTCTACCTAGGAGCAAGTGACATGCATCCATAGGTAGCACATCACACAATACTTTGTCTTTATACCTCCCAATAGAGAACTCCACTCATGCTTGCTCATTCACTAACACATGTTGGCCTTTATTGAGCCAAGTTACCTTGTAAGGATTGGTGTGGGGTATCCTTGTCAACTTTAGTTTGCTGACTGCTTCCTCTGACACAATATTGTCAGTAGAACCTAAGTCTATGATGACTCTACATACCTTCCCCATCATCTTGCACTTTATCCTAAACAAAGACCTTCTTTGGCTTGGCTCCTCCTTCACCAGTTCTTTGATCAAAGTTCTCCTCATCATGAGATTCTCACCTTCCTCAGAATGCAATGGAACCTCAGAATGTTTATCAGCTGCATTTGATTCTTCATGAACTAGGGTATTTCTCTTGTCACCACCATGTGAAGAACCACCTTTCTCTGGACATCTATAGGCCGGGTGTCCCATTTGATTGCAATGGTAACATTTCATGTTGGCAAAGTAGTTGCCTCTTCCTCCTTGTCCACCATTTCTTCCTCTAGAGTTAGAGTTATAACTCCTTCCTCTACCACCTCTACTTGAGCTTCCTTCTTGTTGCTCACTGTTTTTTGTGTCTCCTTGAGTCTTTGTTTCAGAACTTCTTCCACCATAGCCACCTCTTTGTCCTCTATTATCTTTCCCTTTACCTCTGTTTTTGGAGGTTTGCTCTTGCTTCCTTTTGCTTTTCTCTTCTATCTTCAAGGCCATTTGATAGCATTGGCGAATGGTTTTGAAGTTCACCAAACTCATGTCTTCTTGAATAGACCATTTGAGACCATTCAAGTATCTTGCAAGCTTAATGCTCTCATTTTCTACCACCCTTGATCTCAAACATAGCTTTTGAAATTCCTCGGTGTAGGCTTGGACATCTAAATCTTTTTGTCTTAGATTGTGTCTCCTTCTATGCAATTGCACTTCATAATCATCAGGAAGGTAGGTCTGCTTTATCTTGTTCACCATACCTTTCCAAGTAACTATAGGACCTTTTCCATCCTTTTCTCTTTCACTTTGCACAAACTTCCACCAAGTAAGAGCTGAACCTCTTAATCTAGACTTGGCCACCATAACTTTTTTTGCCTCTAAGATACCATCACATTCAAAATGGTTCTCAATGTTATCTATCCAATCCACAACTGAATCTGGATCCATTTGTCCACTAAATAGTGGCACACCTTCCAAAGCTTTGCCACTCAATGCTTTTAGTGCTTTTAAGAAAGGATCTTCAGGAATCACAGGGTCAGGTGTTGGAGCTTCCTCCTCCAACACTATTTCCTTTTCCCTTGCTTTTTGTTCTTCCTTCTGATCTACTTTGTCTTTTACTTTGTCTGCTGTTTCTTGGACTTCATCCAAAAGTTGCTCCATTCAAGCCAACCTTTCTCTTAAAGACTTGTTGTCTTCTTCTTGTTCCTCTACCTTTTTGGCTAACTCAGCAAAAGGCACCATTGTAGCACTTTCCACATATGTGTTCTCTCCCACAGATTCAGTAGGTTGAAACATCCACCACAAGCCTGATCAATTCAAGCTCTGGTACCAATATGATGTGTGAGCTCCTCGGTTTGCTTGCACCTTGCTAAGAGACCCAACTAGTCTCTTCTAGGAACCTAGTCTCCTCTAGGTCCTGATTGGCTTAGATGATTAACTAAGTCCAATCTTAGCTATGTTCTAAGAGATCTCCCTTTGTGCTTCACCTTGGAGGTCAAACAACATTTTACAATGTCAAATTCCTGCTCACTTTCCTTCCTCACTTAGAGAACTCTAAGTGTCTTTTCTCCCAAATTCTCATTCTTCATTGCTCTTCATTGCAGGGGTGTTTTTCCTTGTCAAGACCTTCATAACATATCCATTTGGAACCATTTCATTAGATTATTGAGCCTTGTTCTGGTCAGATTCAAGTTTCCACCATTAGAAGACCTCAAATTAGGCCTATTTCTAATGGTCTTTACCAGTCCTAAATTGCTATTGTTTGTAAAATAATTCCAAAGACTCTATAAATATAAAGACATATTTGAGTACCCTTTTAAGAGTTTTAAATTTCCCAATGATTCTTCTGGCCTGACTGTGACCGTACAGGGGGTTCCTATAACCTAGGGTATGTAGGGTTTGGAGGCCTAGTTTCTAGGAATTGACTAGTTTTCCTCTTCAAACCTTACTCTAATGAATTGGTAAGCTCCCAAATCTCCTGTCACATCAAGACCTATCCCTAACCCTCCTGGAACCGTACTGAAATCGTACTGTACGGCCTTTTCCTACAAGAAACCTTAATGCTTCTCCTCTAGCTCTCTAATCGGGCTCCTCCTACTCGCCTAGAGATCAACAACTATAAGAAGCTTCTCCACTCACTGTCATGCTTCCTAACTCTACTAACTATGTACACTACTAACTCCCCTACCATTACACCCTTCCTCAGGTGTTTCCCAAGGTTAGAGCTCATGGGGGAGCCATGAGAACACCAACTAGTCAGGACAGGACCAGCAGGAGCTCTACCACAAAAATGACTCAACTAACACTAAATCTAACTTAAACTAGCTTGATTAACAAATGGAAATGACTTACAACTATGCTATCAACACAATACTAACACTAATTCAATACATTTGAAGTATCTATAGTCACATACACTCAACAACAATCGGCATCAACCAGAAAACATAGAAATTGTAGAATTTGCTTTTTTTCCCATTTATGAAAATTTCCTTACAAAAACAACTAACTCCTTTCACCAAAAACTACTCTCTACTCAATGATTCGAGTCTTTTTGGTCATAATGGATGCCCACTCCATGATTCTAGGCTTGTTGGTCGAATTCCTCCTCCACTTCCTATTCCCAAGGGAATCCAAAGGCAACCGGTTTGCCTGCAACAAACAATGCAAACTGCCTTCTAATCTTTGGCATCTTTTTCCATGCCTTGAGCCTACTTCTTAGGACCATCCTTCCCTCAAGAATTCGAGGAACCAACTCCATAAATGGCCTTAAGGCATCATTACAACCTTCATTAAGTATTTGAACAACTTAAAGACTCTACTCCCCTAGACAATAAACATTAAAAAATCTAACTTATTAACTATGGAAAATAGTGTGACCTTAGTCCTAAGGAATACGGTCACCTAGCCCAAACAAAAGCAAGACCATCTAAGGTCAAAACAAATATGCTCAAACATTCTAACTTGGCTAAGGTTAGATACAAGCCAAAATTCCAAACAATGAAGGTTAGCCTAGGTGCTCCTGCACCATTTAAATATTATATTAAAATTTGTGCATTAAAGTTTTGGAATTAGTCTGTGGAACCAATTTATTTATTGTTGGATTTAAATTTGGGAATTAATTTCATTTCAATTGATATTAGAGCTTGACGGATCAATTAATTTATTAGGTTTCATTTTTTTAATATAAAATAGATTAAATGTAAACATTATAATAGTTTATGTTAGGTTTCCAAAAACTACCTCATTTGCAATAGTCTAATTCCCTTATCAATTGAAAATTGAGACCAATGAAAAAAAAATTAAAGATTAAATGTAAAAGATTTGGACTTGCAAATATATTTTTACCTTGAAAATAATTTTTGTTCACAACAAATTAAGTTAATTTACAAATATATTTAATAGAATAGATTTATGAGTCTCGAAGATTAATTAGATTCCCCTAAATTACCTCACCTCACATTTAAATCAAAAACAGAAAAAATAATAATAATAATAATAAAACTTTTACCTTCTTGAAAATCTTTTAAAAAAAAATCTCCAAGCCGAACATACACTAAAAGAGAAAATCCATGTAGAAAAGATTAGGTTTTTAAATGAACCTTGAATGAAATTCACCTTTGAAACATTAGTATATGTTAACCTTGCTCGTAATAACTGATTAACAGCAATCAAAGTGATAAAAGAAATAAAAAATAAGACTGTGTATGCTGGTCAAGTAGATAGTGAAGTTAGTAGCACCATTGTTTTAAATAAATAAGATGGCCAATAATATAAGTTAGGTCAAGTATTAGAGTGACAAAGTGAAAGTGTGATGGGTTTGTAATTTATAGGTCTTAGGATCATTTTGATATTTTTAAATTTAGAAAATATGATATTGTTTAATTATATTTTATGGATCATTTAATTTTTGGGTTTTGTATATGGTTATCAATTTGAGGGTAACCTTGCTAATTCCTTCATATAAATTCAATTATTTGATGGTTGATGAAGCTTTAGAAGTATCAATTTATACATCATACGATCTCAAATAAACTTGAGAATAGATTTAACAATATAAAATCAATTATCTATTTAGCTAGCATCCTCTTATACAAAGAATTTGTCTTCCTATTAAGATAGTGTCATGTCAACTTATTTTTATCTAGCTTTGTGTTTATTTTGAGAAAATACTTTTATCATGTTTGATATGTCTATTTTAAGTTACATTGTGGGCCCATAATCCACAGGTCCTTGGATTCATATCTTAAACTTGGAAAATAGACATTATGTTTGGAATGAGTTGGTGAGAATAACACCATGTCGTAAGATATGAAACCAAATAGACTCTTACATTGAAACATGGGGACATGTTGAATCTTACAGGGGGATAAAAAATCTACTCCAACTTTTTCTATGATACACAAATAGGTTATTTGATGTTTAAATATTTCACATGTTTCTTTTATAAATATTTTTTTCCTATGTTGTCAAACTTATAAGAAAACAATAGGGCTATTGGAGATTCATGTCAATAATTTTTTCAAAACTTTGGATCAAACCAAATTTAGATCCTAGATACATGGATACACAAACTATAGCATTGAGAAGTCTAACAAATGTCACATACTTGGAATTGGTCATTTCTTAATTTTGAATCTTATTACCTATGAGTCTTTGACAAAGTGATATATGTTGAAAGATGCTATGACAAAATTATGTGTTACAAGCACTCTTTAATATTAATATAAATACGCTAATTTACAATATTGGACTCTAAAATTGCCCAAAGTTTTGTTTAAGTTACCTTGTGAAATGATATTTTAAGGTTAAGGAAGACTGGACCTAGAATTTTATGACATACTATGTGGGTAGTCATAACCTATTAATATTTTCTCTTGCTTAAGGTGCTTAATGAATTTTGTTAGTGCCATCCTTATCTATGGTACTTTTTTATTGGACTTGATCGACCCAATAACTTTGTACATGCGGCTTATAAAGTATTATATATGAAAAGAGGATACTCATGTAGTCTGGAATGCATGATTATCATCTTAGAATATATTAAGTATATATTATATATAGTTTCAACGATGAATGTTCATATATAATATGGGATATGCATGTCATTCACTAGATAAATGTTATGTCAACACAGGATAATAATTTTGTAAATATAATGTTGAAGTTACATTAGACAAATTTGATAAAGTTAAAAATATGTGATTATACATATAAAATAATATTAGTTTCTTCGATTGTAAATTCTTGATATGTATCTATAGTTTTGTTGTGATTGAAAAAAATGACTCTCTTGAAAGTACTTTTTAATTTAAATTGAAAAGAGAAAAATCTATGAATTCAAATGAAGTATTATATATTGAAGTATTTAATATCAATTTATTCAATTATTGATTATGTGTTTTTTTAGTTGTGATGCAAATGCATCTTGTGCTACTGAGGACAGTAGTTAATTTATAGGGGGGGAATTGTTATGTGACTTTTTCCCTATGGAAGAAAAAAGGAATAAAAGTAAAATTATAGAACTAATGTAATAGTTCAAGAAATAAATGTGATAAAATAATTATTGAAGTTTTCATGGGATGTTATAATGTGATTATTCTCAAAAGGGTATGTTAGTTGGAACTAACTTTTGTGTTGTATAAAAACCCGTGAAAACTAAATTATTTGCACACAGATGGAGAAAAGAGGAAAATAATAAGGCACTGCATATTGCGGGAATAGGATTCCATATTAGCAGGTTGTGAGCAAGGCAGAGAAGGGGCACGTCTATAGTGTGTGTCCAACTTGTGGTACAATATGGTGCACTCAGGACGATCTTGGCCAGGGCATGGTTTGCCATGAGTGTTGAGCATTGTTCCTAAGGAGCCAACACATCGAGAAGAGCATAAAAGTATGTTTTTGCCTCTAGTTTCTCACAGACAAAAGAGGCTAAACTAGGGTCCATTCCAGCAATAGTTGGGATTTCTTCTGCACATTTCAAAGAAATATTAATGCTTGATAAGTTGCGTGAGCAATAAAATTGATTTAAATCCTTTGAAATTATTGAATTAATTTATTACAGCATGATTGAATATATTTGAGTACAATTGTTGATCAATTTATTATATTTAATTTTGAAGTCTTTACTCAAGAGATTTAAATATTATATTAAAATTTGTGTATAAATATTTTGGAATTAATTTGTGGAATCAAATTATTTATTGTTGTATTTAAATTTTGAAATTAGTTTCATTTCAAAGGTAAATGATATTTAATTAATAAAATAATATTTTATTAATCTATCAATTAATTACCAAACCCAATTTTATAAATGACATTTATATATCTTATTATATAAAGCTAAACCTTCTTTTAAAATAGAGTCATATTTAATGTTATTAAGTCCATTTATACATAAGTGTGGTCTTTTAAGAAATATTATGTTCTAATAAGCACATTATACAAAATCTCAACATCAAGTTAGCAATACAAGTTAAACGTGTTTTGACTCTCTCATTTTCCTTTTGTTTAGACCTAATTCATCCTCAACTCTCTTAGTTACCTAAACTAAAATATAAAATTGTTAAAATTGAACATTATTTAGTAATTAAAAACATAAAAGTCAACTCTTTTCATAGTTGTTTTATTTTTAGCTACAATAGATGTTGATTTGTAAAACTTAAGACTACTCTTAAATATAGAACAATTCAATAGTCAAAAATAAAATTTGACTAAAAATTAAGACAATTATTTATTATTTTAAAATATTGACTAAAAAATAAGACTACTATTTACTACTTTTAATATAAATAAAATATAAAATTACTCTTGTTAATACTTTTAAGACAATTATTTACTATTTTTAATATATAAATTAAATATTTCCAAACACCATTGCATCCTCATGTTGACATACTCTAGAGAGAGTTCATGCCCAGAGATTGGAAAAAAAACAAAAAAACTCAAAAAAGTTCATGCTCAAAGATTGAAAACAAAAACAAAAAGTTGAAAAAAAATTAAAAACAAAATCTTACATGTAGAAATGTAAGGCCCGTCGATTTACAGGTATCGCCATGCAAGGCAGAGATACATTAAATTTTCCAGAAGAGGGGAGACTTTGAATGGTCCCAGAAGCATAAGCTCTGGATATGTCGTTCTCAGACAGCTTTGAATCCCATCATATATTACACAAAGTTTGCCATATCATCCATTAATTTAGTTTCTTGCTATAACTGCCACTGCATTAATGAAAGCGATCCATGTTTGACCGAAAATACCTTGGCTGTAAACTGTAGCAATGACGTATCATTTACCTCACAGAACTTCTTCTCCCACAATGGCGGCTGAACGGCCTCATAACCCAGACCAGGAGCCCTGTCTTGAGACGTCGGATTCCTCCCTTCTTTCCAATCCGCCACATACGCAGAAACTCTTCTCCTGAACTTCTCCTTGAACTCACTCCACGCCTGGTATTTATAATGGTTAACCACCATTTCTGAGGATTTCAAAGCTATGCTTTTGTAACCGGCCTTGAGCTCAAAATGATGGATGGCATTCAACAAAGACACAGACAAAGCGTCCAAAAGCACAATTGACTTGTGCCTCCGCTCTGCGCGCTGTCTGCAGGTATAGCCCTGAGTCACCCCTGCCGCCGGGTGCTCTGTCTGATTCGATGGACCGAAGTTCCGGCAATGGACGGAAATTTGCCCTATGGTCGATTTCGATTCACGCGTTTTATTTGCAATCAAATCTTGAAGAGCGTTCTGAGATTGATGATTTGACCATCTGTGCGAGAATACGAATTCATCGACGTCTGTAAACATCATCCACTCGCATTTATCTGCGGCGTTTACAGCACAGTGTGCAAATCCGGCTTCCTGTGTCTTCACCCATGGCCACGGACGCCGGCTCACTGAGTATCCGGCCAGAGAATTTATCACTTCTTCCAAATTGTCCTCGCTGTTGTTGTCGTAGATAAAGAATTCTTCGACTCCTAGATAGGAATGGTAAATAATCCACTCTTTCATGAATTTGGCCGCATTGAAGACCATTGTGCAGGCGCAGAGCAATTTCTTTGCGTCTTTTCTTTGCCCTGTTTTTTTCATCAGGCGATTAGGGTTATAATACGCCACAGAGGGTATCTGAGAAGCTGAGGATTTGAGACTGATTTGAGTGCCGGAAAGTTCAGACCGGAGGTGCTTTGGCGGGTTAGCGCATCTGAAAATCTCTTGAGCGGAAATTGTGACAGCGGTCTGCACGGTGTTGTTAAAGACGCAGCGAAGATTTTCCGGCGGATTGTTCATGCCCTGCTTTGGATTAATTCCTTTGGCGAACAAGATCACGTCTTTTTCCGTCACGGTGCTCTCGTAAACCATGAGCTCCCATTTCACGGGCCTGGGCTCCATCATTTGCAGGCTGAAAAGATTTCTGTGGTCTCTCAATTCAACATCCAGAGAAGGAGAAGAAGAAGGGATTCCACAGCGGACTGCACCTCGTCCGTCGAAGTAGTCAATTCCGATCACTTGAGTAGCAATTCCACCGGAGAAAACACATCCAAGGTCGGATTTTGGAGACAGCATAAAGGGCAAGCGCGTTAACAAAAGCAGCTGGTTTTCTGGAAGAAGAACAGCATTCTCTATGTGCAATTTCTCAACCGAGGAAGATCGTCTTTCAAACGCTTCCTTGCTGTATAATAATGGCTTGTGCACACCAGCATACTGAAAGCGCAGGGAAGTATTCTCTGGCTGGAACCATGAAAATGTCTCTGCAACACCCCAAAAAGGAGAAAATAACTAAATTAAGCCTCTTATTTCTATCAGACAAAAAACATGAACAAAAACCTTAAAAGTCTCATCAATACTCACCTCGATAAACTTTATATGCTGTCAAGCCTGAGAGTATAGTGCAGACGAGCAGGCAGAAAACAATTCTACTGGACATGATGAGAATCGAACTGTGGACCTCCTTGCGCGACGGTTCAACAGCCCTGAAGATATTCTGTAAGTGGCAAAAAGAGGAATTTAATAAATAAGCTTTGTCCAAATTGCATTTGACTAATTCAAATGGTCATGTTGGATTAACAGAGTTGATCTTGTGGATTAATCATGGTGGAAATACTGATGTGAAAGTTCAGATACTGATTTGGAAGTTCATTAACATCTGCAGGTTATTGATTTGGATTATTGATTTTGTGATCAAGATCTCTAATAACTGGCCATGTCAAATTTTGACTCTTTAGCCTTATCTCATATTCAAACAGTTCTAGATAAGAATTTATTTCTGACAATTGCAGGTGCAAAGACAGACAAAGACGACTAGAAGACTCTACAAGAAACTTTCCAAAACAGTAACCATGTCAAAATTATCGAGCTGCGGACATTGAAGACAGAATTTGAGAGTTTAAAGATCAAGTTATTGAGAAGTAAGTGATTATTGTGTCAGAATAAAAGATGTGACCAATAAAAATGGCTACCATTAAAGAAATCATGAACAAAGAGATTGCAATTAAAAAACATTAAGCTCTGTAACACCAAGGTGATAACAATTCATCAGTGGCTTACTTTTAGATAATGGTGATGATCACATCTTCTTTCCATGACAGAATTGACTAAAGTTTTGTTGAAATTGCTTTTACCCTTTAGAATGATGATTATTACATCCTGTGATGACAGAGTTCAATAAGCCTATGATATTCTGTGAGAATGAACAAGAAAAAGAGTTAAACCCATAAACCTTATTAAACAAACTTTTGACTTTCAAAATAACCACCAACTTACCTACTCCTTACTTTCAGCCAACAATGGCGGCTGAACTGTGCATGAAATTCATATGACGATAGAAGTTGAAGAAAACAAAATGCTAGGTAGCCGTCCATTTTGAATTTGCTAAATCCAAATGGAACACGTCTCTTATATTAGAGTTAGTTAAAACATATAATATAAAGAAAGACTGGTGTGCACGGAAGAAATGGGTGCACGCTTTAAGTTGGTAGCCAATGGTCTTTGCCCGTGAAGAGATAAATAAGATGTCTCTTTCTAAGTAATTTAAAGAAGAAAAACATTATACATGGCTTCTTTTCGTCGATTTGCTTGTGTTTTCTAGGTTGTTGGCCTGCGGTTGTTTTTCTCTGCCACTGCTTTCTTCTGTTGCTTTTAGCAGCCTCTGTATTATCCACTATAATTGTTTATTTGTAGAATGCATATAAGACATATAAATACAGTCGTTTAAGTGATGGAAAGGATATCCATAACATAGCCTGGTGTGCCTAAGAAGGCTAAGATGGAGTCACCATCAAAAGTGTCTTTCATATTTCATTGTCAAAAATATAGTAGTAATATTATTTTAAAGTGTATTAGATAAGTTTATAGGTATTTATAAGTCAATAGGACTATTTTAGAATAAGTTGATAGGTTTGATAGGTATTTATAAGTTAGTTTGATTAGTATTTTATCGATTTTATTAGAATATTTTAAATATATATTTGTGGGTTAATTATTGTAACTATTAATCAATCAAAAGTATTTATCATAATTTACTTTCAAAAATATATTATTGATAATCATATTATTGTTAGAGTAAAGGTTTTAACTTAATTATGTTAATTAAGTTACTTTTATTCCCTTCTTAAGATTTCACTTTAGTTTGCATTAAGTTATTAATTATTAAATGTTTTTTTATTAGGGTTTCTTTTAGGTTTTGCATGATCTCCTTCTTAAGGATTGATCCATTGTATATTCGTCATTCCTTTTTGTTCTGATAAAATAATTTCTTCATTTTTCAGAACTTCAAACCCTTGTTTGTTTTTTCCATCCAGTCTCTTCCTTGTGATAGGTATCCATTTACATGCAGGTGTTCTTGGAGTCTGAAGTTTGATTTCTCAACTTCTACAATTATAAGTGTATGATATATGTCAATAGATATTTATAAGTTAATTTAATTAGTATATTATTGATTTTATTAAAAAAATTAAGCATATATTTGTAATCATAGGATTAGTTATTACGGATACTTAACAATAGATTTTCTAGAATAGTATTGGAGGAGGGAATCAACAACAATTATTTTCATATCTTGCATCTCTACAATTAATATTGTAGATTTAGCAAATAGAATTACTAATGCAACAACACTAAAAATTATTTTGAGTTTGTATAAATTATATAATGACATCATATACAATATATATTAAGCACCATTAATACATAAAAGTTTAAGATTTAAATGTTTCCATACACAAATCTGTTAAATTTGATTCCTCAACCTTTATGTTTTTGTGTTTGTGTCATACTAGTTTAAGTCCATTGTAATCTTCTCTCTGTGTATTACATTTAGTAGAAAATTACTAATTGACTAGTAACAAGATGTACTTGTTTAAATACATAGTTAAATGCTTGAATTTGTATTTTTTTTTTTTTAACAAACTGCTACTAGAGAGAGTAGCACTCTTTTATTAAATCAAAAGAATTTACGTATATACAGTCATTTGAAAAGTAGATACTATTCAAGCTTTGTTGACCTGAATATCGTTGGATGTTTGGTTTGTCTTTTCCTAATTACTTTCATCCATTCCTAATCAGACTTATGAGTGGCATCATGTTCCTTGTGCAATTCCTTCTTTGAGGAACCTCCCTCTGCTACCCTGATGGAGACACCAGAGACTGGGAATCTGTAATCTAAAATACTAATTGAGCTTTAGTTGGAGATGCTTCAACACCCACTAAGCCACCACCTGGCTTATTACCTTCAGAAACTGTCGGAGCTAATGAGGAGGGGGAAAGAATCAGAATCATTTTGTGCAGAAGGGGACAGTACTTCCTTTTCTTTGGGTGCAATAACATAATGGCTAGATTCATCCCCCTCCCACAAAGAGGGCTGATTGGGGCAGCTTTCCTCCACTCCACAGTTTCCTTCTTGTTTGTTATATTGGGAGGTTGCATGCGCAATTGAGTAACAATACCTACATCTGAAAGAAATCTTTTCATAGTTGAAACTGGTTGACGCCACTGTCTATTCTCCACTTTCAGAGAGGACCGGAAGACCTTTAGATAAATCAAATTCAACACATAAATGAGCAAAAGTAGAATTTTCAGAATTGATGGTTTCTTTTGATATGTTGTGATATTTTCAAGTCCATTGGTGATTGCCACCAAACACTCAATCTCTCGAAACTGCAAAAATAGGTAAGGTAGTCTTACCCAAAAGAACGTTGAAGAAAAAATCTCACAATTTGAATCGAAAGAGGAAAAACATGATTTGATGCACAAAAAATCACCTTGAACAAACCAAAGACCAGTATTGAGAATCAATGCTTTATATTCCAAAGATTCAAATTCCAATATGAAAAACACTTTAGCAGACGGGTAAATGTTGATTTCTACCTCCATATATTCTTCCCAGTTCTCACTTATCTAAGAATGGAGGTCGCACAGTTTCGACCAAACACGCATGAATCTACAAATCAGGGCATGTTCCAGTAGGTATACTTCTCTGTTGCGAGCAATGGAATCCAGGCATAGTTCTGGAACCGCACCCGAGTGACGGATGGAGAGAGGGGAACTCTGGGAGGCACGATGACGGGAATCCGGAAGAGAAGTAAAAAATGCCAAAGTTTTGTTGGCTACCATGTAATCACCAGAGGGGACAAAGGCACGCAAACCCTGTGCATTTAGCCGCACATCCTTTCGCACGATTTCAGACTTTAGCCATTTTGCCAAGAAAGTGTGACCCTGAAACGCTCGTTTCTTCCTGCCTTGGCGATAACACCCTATCGGATACCCCTTACAGACACGCAATTTCATGGGCACCATCCTACGTCGCAGGAGAAAAGGATTGCAACGCGGAGCATAAAGTTTTGGAGACGCCAGAACCATAGGCAGGGAGAGCCACGGAAGAAATTGGTGCAATGTGTGCCATCGCTTTTGTACTTGAATTTGTATTTCATTTATATACAATATTTACATTACATTTCATAAAATTACAATGAACTCACTATTGAAGATAATAATATCTCATACTTCCATTTCCTTGGGAGGCTACCATTTCACTTATACACAAGAATCATAATTATAAATTCTTTCATATTTCCTATCATATAATAAATGTTTAACTTGACATCAATTATGTAAGTGGGAACTTTAAGAGTTTCATATTTATTAAAAGCATAGTTGTCGGGAGACATAGGGTATCGGTATGGGGACGGGGACACCAATCAAATTAGGGTATGTGAGTTAAATGAATAAGGAGACGACTATTTTATATGTAAATGATTCACCGAAAATTTTGGATACGGGGACCAGTACGTTGTCTATGTTCCCAAAATGGAGAATCCCGACAACTATAAATAAAAACCACTTTTTGTTTCATTGTTTCATGTACTAAAATAGGGTGCTAAGCTAGTCTCTTATAAAGGAGATATGTGAAAAAGTAAAATTTTTGGAATGGAGTTGGATAAATGAATATTTTGGTTCCTAGTTGTTCATATATAATGCTTGAATTTTACTACAACAAAGACAAGAATATTTGATGGGTTGTTCTCACTCTTGTACATAATTGCCTTAAATTGTCCTAGTACACTATTAATAAGACTTGTTCTTATCCACAAATTTGAATTGAGCATAACTTATTTCGTAATGCACAAGAGAAAACTTGCATCAAGCTTTGTATCCTCTAGATTTGGGCATGATCTTATTCTTATTTCCCCTATATTACATCTCACAAGAAGAACTCCCAACAATTTTAGCATATGTATTCTATCCAATGAAAAAAATTCAATTGTCGTAAAAAAATGTATCAAGAATTGAAATGATACTTTGTCATCTCAACTAAGGGAAGAATTGGAGTGTGATATATCTGAAGCTCCCAATCTAGCAACATTGGCTCTATGTTTATTATTTTTATAGTAATCTACAAAAATAAAGTTGTGTCGATTATTTACCATGATAATTGAAATTTTTTAAATGTAATTACTATATAACATTTACACCAAAGTGGTGTCCCATACGATGCCCCAACATCAACATCATTGCAATGCATTTATCTAATGATAAGTGACCCAATTCACCAAAGAGGATGATAGAACAAGCACCAAATAGAATTTGATTGTGACTAGGAAATTATTCACATAACTTAATATCAATGTGTTCTAGTAACCTAGTCCAAACAAAGCACATCTCATCAATTATAATATAGGGAATGAAATACATGTTATATTGGAATGTTGCTAATATTTAACCCTCTATAAGATTCATCTCTTTTATTGGGATGTGAAGGAATGAATGTATGGTGGATGCATTTATGTTGAAGGTTTCCACGCTAGTTTATGCTAGCAACAACAATGATGATTTTTCATGTGGTAATTTTTTTAAAGAGAAATATTATGTTGGTAATTAAGGATATTTCCCAAGAATTTTTAGTTCTTTTCACGATCATTTTAAGTGGTTGTTTCATTCATGTAGTCTAAGTAGAGTGTGATATAATTATCTTGAATGTTTTGCATTGTCCACTTGGTAAATAGTTTAGTGTAATGTATTAATTTATTTTAACATGTGAGAATTGGTGTGTTGAATCATTGAAGTCTATGAAATCAATCATTGATACTTGAAAGAGTGGGTTGATGACAAGGACATCATTATTGTGGTTAGAATAAAATTCATGATGAACAAGCATATTAAGTTCATTCAATTGAATAATTACACCTAGGTAAATTCTTGACAATACCTACCATTCTTTAAGATCATGTTGTTGCATTACATCTTCTCTAACAAAAGGAAGCTCATCACCTATATAGCTAAATAAATTTAGGGGTGTTTGATGCTCATGTCATGAATGATAATGGATAGATATTCTCTTCCAATTATCTATAATATCTTGCTTGGATAATCCAATTTTAGTGATAATGTTGAAAAGGGTTGATATAAGATAAATTCTCACTAAAACTCAAAAGCATCAACCTCTTTAGTAGTAATAATGGTTTAGTGGAGTGATATGTGAGAAATAGTTAGAATGGTAGGTTCCTTCCACTTTTTTTCCTTGTGAGGCGCTAAAAATGTTCCCTTTTTCCTACTTCACTAAATTCATTGTTTCTAATTCTGAAGTTCACCTCTTGTATGCATAAATGAAGCTTGAAGTTACATAGAATTATCATTTTTGGAGGCAAGGAAATCTTAAATTTTTTTCGTATTCACATTTAAATAATTAAATAATATGTTACATATTTTAAAGGTGAGTTTAAATAGTAAGTGACAAGACTATTAGGAATTGATATCACAATAAAAAACACTCTTAGGAACTTTTGAAATGTAGATGGATCTACACTTTTAGGGTCAATGGTAGTTGATATGCAAGTTTTCATATCATGGTACTTCTCTTGGGTCAATGCTCAAATTTCACTTCATATTTTAATATGTAGTTAAGTATTACATGTCTTGATAGAACAAGTTGGAAATATTCATTATCTCTTCAAATCAAGAGAATTTTGAGGTTTTAGATATTTAATTTATCATCATTATAGGAGGTATGTATTTGGGTTAGCCATTCTAAATAATTGTCAAATATGATTCTGTTTGGAAGTCTCAAGGTGCTTTCAAATGAAATCCTAGTTGATCCTTTCCCTTTTAAGAATATGTGTGAAAGGAATGAAATTACATGGAAATTATTCCTAAACTACTCTTATATGAGAGTATTGTGAAAAATTTAGATCTTTATCATTATAAAAAAAAGAAACACATATAATGTATAAACAAAATTGCACCGCAACGTTGGTGTACATGGGGAAAACCCTTTTGAGAGAAAAATCCACACTCTAAAGAAACACAATGTATTATTTAGTAATCTAAACATAGTTACAATAAACTTGTAGGTAAATCCTTTATAGGAGTATCAACAACTATGTATCTTGAGTAATTTTGGTAGCATAACAATTCTTATAAACTTACTACTCAATGCCTTCCTCTTAAGCACCCTATAATAATAAAAGTATCATACACTTGACCATTAAATGGTAATTATATTATTATGAGATAAAACCACCCAAAAATGTTCCACCCAAATACTTGGCTAGAAAACTAACATGCAAATCCCAAAATGAGTTCATATGCTAAAAATAACATATTCCTTCTGCTTGTTATAAGAACATCATAATCCACTCACCAACATGGGATTTTTGTTTTGGCTTCATTAAATACATTCAAATATTCATTATGAAATATTGTATCATGCATAATAAGTTTTTCAAAAAATGTAAATCCTTCTTATTTGCTCTTGTCTATGTCCTATATGTTTGTACATTTCCAATGCAAGAGGCCTACATTTTGAAGGACATAATTGTTTATCTAGGAGGTTGTTGTGGTTCTTTTATCAAAATTGTAGATATCAGAAATATTTATGCAATGAGCATCCTTAGAAGCAATATTGAATAGCCAATTTTTTATTCTACACAAAAATAAATTATATACCATAAAATTTGAGTTTTTATATTTCATAGTATTAAAAGTGTGCTATTCATATATTTGAAACTAGGAGCTAGATTGAGATACCTTTCCTTAAAAAATTTGTATATTTGGTATGTCATTGCACATGATTGATTATCTTGTTATACTTAATTGATGGATATTTGCATTATCATTAGTGTATCCTTCAAGAAAGGATGATCAAGGATTGAGTAATGTAAATTTTGATTTCTTTTCTCATTATATTGTCTAGGTTCCATCTAGACACATAGCTATTAATGTAGTCTATTGCATATTTAAGTGATTATTGGTCATTTCATCATATTTTTTAATTCTAGGTGCTTGTTGGAGCCAATGGAAGCCATGGATATGTTTGGAACCTCTATGTTTCCATTTGTACTTATAAAAAGATATAAATTATAAGGAAATATCAAAATTAGTAAGTTATTATATCTGTTATAAATTAATGGATTGAAAACTTATCTCACCTATAACCAATAGTCTTTTGCACCAAGAATCTTTTGCAATACCCCTTCACAAAAAGCTATATATATTATGCATGTAAAGTGTAGTAAGAAGTGGGTTTTGAATTATGTTTTATATTCTCTAGTGGTAAGAATAATTTGGATCTAAGGTTGGTGTAGGTGACATAATGCTATACAAATCTAGACACTTAATATTTATTATTCTTTTGTGGGAGAATTTTTTTAAAACAACCAAATTAGGTGATTATGTTAGATAGTTCTCCTTAAAAATTCACTCAAAAGCGTCTTGTTACAATAAAATTTGATCTAATTTGGATTGATTTGTCTATAAGCTTATTGAATTAGGTAATTATTTTAAGTGTTATTTAAGGTATTCAATTTTACTAGTCCTGATAGAATCCAAGCTCATTTTTTCAAATAAATAATTTTTATTTAGATCCAATGACACATCATAATATTGAGTATGAAGTATCAAAAGTGTCGGTATTGACTATTTAACCTAATATCATGGAATCTCATAAGATGAAGTGCATAATCATGTAGTTTAAAATATTTGATGCATGTTGTTGGAAAAATATGCCTCAACTTGTTGTCTTGAACCTCTCTTAAAGACTTGGTGTCATTTCCCTTTGTTGGCCTTCATTGTCGGACTATCACCAAAATCCAAAACCTTGAAACCTAAGTCACAGAGTTGCAAAAGTTCCTAACTTGGCGACCCCGAGCTTCGTTGTGTTGTCACCATGTTGTGGGTTTTAGAAATTTCCTAACCTTTGATGAAGGTTCTGAAGTTCGGGTTTCTCTCGACTTTGCGATATCATGGGCATGTCGCGGGTTTCTGGATTTTCCTAACCTTCGATTGGAGGTTCTAAAGTTTGGTTTTTTCCCGACTTGGCGACCTCGCTGTCGGCATGTCGTGAGTTTTGAGAACTTCATAACCTCTGATGTTGAGGTTGTGAAGTTTGGTTTTTCAGCGACTTAGCAACATAACTGATGGATAAACATAAATTGGCTCAACACCAAGGATATAAGAAAGTTTGTGTGGAGGGTGATTCCCTAAATATTATCAATAATCTGAAAGTGGTCTCTCCCCCTTCGTGGACTATTGAAGCCTTGATTAAAGATTCTATTGATATCATGAATTATTTTGATAATATTTATATTTCCCATATTTTGAGGGAGGGAAATAAGTTAGCCGATTTCTTTGCTAACCTTAGATTTAAGGAACAAAAGGTATGGAATTCTAATGATTCCATTCCTTTTGAGGTGATGGCTATTATCATTAATGAGAGTTGATATTTGTTGGATCCTTGATGGCATGGTGGGATGTATGTCCCTTATCACATGGATGAAAGATTGGAATGAGGGTGATAAATTTTTGATTGCTAAGGACGGATTTCATTTGGTTTGGAGCTACGCTTCATTATTACCATTTTGTCCTCTGGCGGGTTTTGCACGGATGTTGGGTGCCTATAGCCAAAGTTTCTAGAGGTTTCTTTTTTATATTTATAGCTTGGGCAGGGTGTGTATCATTTTCAGGTGTTTTTGGTTGTGTGTGGATTTGAATTCTGAGATGGGTGGAGACAGGAATCGTGTCGAGCCTAAGTCATTCGACACTGTTAAGCAGAAGACGAAGGTGTGGGAGATCCTTGAGAAAGGTGGTCTTACTGTCTATATGGAAAGATTGCATGGTTTCAATGTGAAGGTTACTAAGATGGTGGCTAAAGGTTGGAATGACGGGATCCTTAACTTGGGTGGCAGAGAGATTGTGGTTGATGAAGAATTTATTGCTCAAATTACTGGTTTGACCATACATGGGATGAAGGTCTTTAGGGATAAGAAAGACTCCGATGTCGATTTTCTTCAAGGATAACGAGGTGGCAGATCTCAGGAAGGTTAAAAGTGGTGGCTAGTATAGGAGCTCTTTGAAAGCACTCTGGTGCGACTTGGCGGTAGAAGTCATGAGGTATGTTACCTTGGAGGGAAGGTACATGACCATCAACAACTACCATTTTCTTTTGTTGAACCATTTTAGGCATAAGAAATTGGTGTCTTTTCCTTATTATTTGTTGACGTCATTGGATACTGGGATTAAGGAGCACATGAAAAACCCTAGGAATCCAATTTTGCATGTTGGTTTAATTCTTCTGATTTATGAGCATGTGAAAGCGCAAGAGCTGCACAAATCTCTGGTGTCTCTGAAGGATGTTGTTGGCAAAGCCCGAGAGGGTTATGAGATGAAGTTGGGTGAAGAAAGGGTTAGCAAGTAGGCCAAGAGAAGAAGGGTTATTTTGAATAAGGAGTCAGAATCTAAAAAATATGATGATTTTGACTACGTCCCAGATTCCTATGCCTCCCTTGAGGAGGGTCCCTCTTCCCCTATTCTGAGAAAAATGGGGGTTCGAAAGCTTGTTGACAAAGGGGGCTACACTATGTGTAGCGATGATGCGACTGTTGAGGATCATCCTATGGATGCCAAGGATAAGATTGACCTTTTTGGGGAAGCTTCATCTCCTCCTCCTAAACATGCTAAGGATCTTGAGGTGGGAAGCCATAAGATTAGGGAGCTGAGATCTGCTAGTCAAATTTTGGAGAAGGGTTTCCCACTCTCTCTTTTTGGTGGTGTCTATGGTGAGACCTCCCCGATTATTGATACTGGGTTTGTGCAGGGGAAGGATGGTGCTATGGGTGGTGGTCATACTGGGGGTTCTAACAAAGCAGAGGGGGATATGGAGCAAAACTGGAAGACCATGGTGGAGGATCTTGCATGCTCCATCCGCAAGTTGAAGTCTCCTTCTCTTGTGGATAAAGGTAAGGACATTGAGGTTGAAAATATTCAGGATAGTTATGCTGATGAGGAGGATGTTGTGGAGGATAGGGTTGAAAATTTTGATAGGGAAGATTTCTCTAATTTGTTGGGCTCAGCCCGTGTTATTGCGAATATGCAATTTAAAATTTTTAAATGGTTTTTTCATGAAATTAATAGGATTAATGTTAGGATAAGAGGTGTGGTGAGTAAGGCTGAGGACCCTGCTATCCAAAGCCAAATTGACAATTTAATGGAATCACTATACATTGTGGCTAGTACTGTGGCTGAGGAAACCATTAATTTGAATCAAAATTTAGAAGGCAGAATTTTATCCCTTGAGGATAAAGTGGATAAGATTGGGAAAATGTTAATGAAGAGTGGTGAGGCTACTAAGATTGTGGGTACTCCAGATTCTGCTATGAGAAAAGTGGTGAGGTGTCTAAATTTGTTGGCACTTCATATTCCGCCATGATGATTTCTCCTCTAATCACTGCTAAAAAGAGAAAAGAGTATGGGCATGTTGTTGTTTCTATTGCTAGGGATAAAGTGTTGGATGTGGGCAGTGCTGGTGAGATTGATACTGATAAAAGGTTTTGATTGAGGAGGTAAAAATAGGTGGGCCTAGGGCCAGAACGAGAAATAGAATGAAAGCTAAGGTTAGGGCTTATGGGAAGAAGGTTTTTGATACTAGGGATGATGTGTAGAAAATGGTTGATACTGAAATGGAAATTGTTGAAACCCTGAAGAATATGTAGTGTGTTTGGCTGGCTTCTTTTTGGCTATTTTTTGGCTGATGGTTTTCTTTCATTGGGCTGATTGCTGCGTAGTGTTCTTTTCCTTTTTGATCAGCTGTGCTCATTTGTAAAGGGTTTTAGGGCCCCTTCAAAACCTATTTTTTACCTTTAATCAAAACATAACTAATGGATGGTGGAACCGGTCTGTGTGGTTGGTGGTGTTAGTTGTATGGAAGTGATATGGATGTCGCATGGATGGTGGGGACCATATGGTGATGATCAATGTGATGTTGATCAACGGTCACAATAGGATCTAATCCAATGGTGCACATTTATTATGGGCTCCTTTGTGGTGAAGACCAACAGACTTTTGTGAAATGGATGGAATTGTTGAGCGATTGGCATTTGTCAATTTGATCAATGGTTGACGATGGTTGAGTTCATGAGCCCGAATGGTATGGTAGTCAAAAGTGGTGGATGAGTGATGTGTCGACATGTGGCATGAATTCATTCATTGATTCTACATCATTGTTGTGAATCAACAATCATTGGACTGAAAGTTGTATTTCCTAATAGCAATATATTTGCATTAAATGCATGATCTGACTTGGGGGTTGATAAAGAGAAAATATGGTAATATTCTTTGAAACTGAATTAATTGTTGGGTTGCTTGATGCGTTTTGGATGGCGATGTCTATGTGGCTCAAGATGAAGGAATCTTGTCAGTGAAATTAAGTAAAACCTAATGGTGGTTGTACAACTCTATATGGTATGCTTTTACAAGATTGTAACTGTGTGTGAGAGATGAGAGCTATAATCTATGTGTGAGGTCGACCAAGGGATTGTATTGCTACTGTGAGTTAACATCTGAGAGAGAAGTATGTAACTTTGTATGTAATCTATTTACTGTAATACAAAGTGACTTTACTTGGTGTGTGGGTTTTTCTCTCATAAGGGTTTTCCCACGTAAATCTAGTGTTATCTCTATGTGTGATAGTTTTTCTATTTGTTTTTCCTATGAATGTGTATCTCAAATGGATGTAACTTGTTAAATGAATTTTTTAATGTACTTCTTTCCTAAGGATTTTACATTAGGAAGGCGTTTCTGCATCACTGCCCTCCCTTTCAAGTGGTATCAAATCCTGGCCAATTGTGTTATCCTTGTGAGTAGGGTTGGCTTTTTGTGCTAATCATATTCAGTAGGAGTATTGCAAAAGAAAAACTGTCTGTCTTGTTTACATTTTGAGATGGCAAGCACATCAGGTAGAGTAGAAATTAAAAATTTCCATAGCGGCAATTTTGAGTTGTGGAAGCTCAAAGTGGAAGACCTATTGGTGGATAGAGACCTTTGGATTTATGTGTCTAGAACTATGCCACAAGTTATGAAGCAAGAAGAATGGGACCTCACAAATAGAAAAGCTAGAGGTTTGATAAGACTTTGTTTGGCCGATTTTGTACTCGTGAACGTCCATGAGGAGAAGACTACATCTTCGTTATGGAAGAAACTTGGTGAAATTTATCAGGGGAAGTCTCTGGTGAATAATTTATTCCTGAGGAAGAATTTATACTCCTTGGATATGGAAGAAGGTGCATCTATAGAAAACCATCAAAATTCATTTAATATAATTGTTGCTCAGTTGGCATCTATGGGTGTAAAGATAGAGGGGGAGGATTGTTGTATGCTTTTGTTATGCTCCTTATCTAACACATGGGATCATCTAGTAATGGCTATTGGAAATGTAATAACCACCTTTAAGAGGAAGATGTGGTTGCTTTGTTGTTGTCAGAAGAGATGTGGAGGAAATCTTCTGAGATGGCCAAGGAGGCTCTTGTTGTTCGGGGTAGATCAAAGGAGAGAAGCAAGAAGAAAGACAAGAACTCTAAATCCAAATTTGAAGGTAGATCAAAGTCTCTTGGTAAGAATTCCACCTGTGAAATCTTGGAACTATGGGCAAGCTAGTCATATTCGAAAGGATTGTAAGGAGAAGAAAAAGATGAAGAAGAACAACTCTTCGGACAATAGCTCTTCTTAGAGTGATGCAGATGCCTTCATTGTTGCCTTGGTGACTCGGGCATCAAATGATGTCTAGTTGATTGACTCAGGAACACCTTTTCACATGAAATCTCATAGAGATTGGTTCACTAAGTATGAAAAGTATGATAGTGTAAAGGTGTACCTGGCAAGTGATTCAACTCTAGAAATTATTGGTTGTGGAAGAGCTAGAATCTAATTCCCTGACGAAAGAATCAAAGGAATTGATGGTGTACAATACATACCAGGTTTGGCTTGTAACCTTCTTTCAATTAGTAAGCTGAATGATATCGGCGTGCAAGTTTCCTTCTCGAGTTGAGGTTGTAAAATGACTAGAGGCTCAATGGTGCTAACTAAGGATGCACGCATTGGCACTCTGTACAAGCTGGATGCACGTCCTGTTCAATGTAATAGCATCTTTGTAAAGTCAAGCAAAGTTGCTCATGTAGAGAAGGAGAATGAAGTTTCTCTGGGTACAAACTCTCTGGAGGTGAAACTCCCAGTAGATAAAACCATGTTATGGCATCATAGACTTGGCCACATACGAGAAAAGGGCTTAAAAGCCTTAAAAAATAAAAATCTTGTTGAAGAGCTTGTTGATTGTAACCTTGAGTTTGATTTTTGGGAACATTGCATTTATGGAAAGCAACATCGTGTTTCATTTTATTCGAGTCCTCATTAATATTTTGGATACTATACTATGTTCATTCTGATGTGTTTGGTCTAGTGAATGTTCCTTTGTTGTCGATGTCTAGATATTATGTTTCTTTTATTGATGACTATTCGAGAAGGGAATTTGTGTATTTTCTAAAGAGTAAATCAGAAGTGTTCATTTGGTTTAAAGAGTTTAAAAACTTGGTAGAAAATTAGACTGGAAGATAAATTAAATGTTTGAGGATGGATAATGGTGGTGAGTTATGTTCTATAGATTTTGAAAAGTACTGCAAAGACCATGGGATTAAAGTCATAAAACTACACCTTATACTCCATAGAAAAATGGAGTTGTTGAAAGGTTTAACAGGATGCTAATGGAAAGAGCGAGAAGTATGTTGAGTAGTGCTAGTCTAGAACAGAATTTTTGGGCTGAGGTTGTGGCTATAGCATGTTACTTGATAAATTGTTCACCTTGTTCAACTCTTGTTGACAAAACACCTTTGGAAGTGCGGTCTAGTAAGAAGCCCTCTTTGAGACATATTCGTGTTTTTAGTTGTGATGCATATGTTTATGTGTCGAATGAGAAAAGATATAAGGTAGAGAACAAGGCTGAAAAATGTATCTTCATTGGCTATGGCATTGGTGTGAAAGGATACAAGCTTTGGAATCCCAATACTGAGAAGGTTTTGTACAACAGAAGTGTAATATTTCGTGAGTTGAAGCCTTCAATAACTGATCTGCAGTCAGAGACAGAAGAAAGAGAAAATAAGGATGATGTAGTTGAAATTCCTTGAACCCTAGATAAAGAGGAACTACAAAGTGTACCTAAAACTAAGGAGAGCTCTAGCAGCTCTGAGAGTTCTAAAGAGGAAGAACCACAACCTCAGCCTCAGCTTGTGAGGAGGCCTACACGTGAGAAGCGGCAACCTGAAAGTTATGGATTTTCCATGTTGGATTTTAACTATGCCTATGCTTTGATTACTATCGTTGATGAGCCTAGGTCTGTGAAAGAGGCTATTAGTATGTCTGATTCAAATTCCTAGTTGGAAGCCATGAATGAAGGAATGGCATCATTGAAGAAGAATGAAACATGGGATTTGGTACCTTCTCCTGAAGGTCGAAAGCCTGTTGGTTGTAAATGGTTATTTAAGAAGAAGATTGTTCTAGATGGTAGTGTTGAAAATTATAAAGCTCGGTTGGTCGCGAAAGGTTATTCCCAAGTGGAGGGAATTGATTATGGAGAAGTTTTTTCTCTTGTAGCTAAGCTGACATCTATCAAATTTCTTTTGTCACTTGCAATAGCATATGACTTAGAGATCGAGTAGGTGGATGTGAAGAAAACGTTTCTTTATGGAGAGTTTCAACAAGAAATTTATATGTCCTAGCCTAAGCACTTCATTGAGAAAAGGTAAATAAAGCCTAGTTTACAAGTTAAAGAAATCTATGTATGGTTTAAAGCAATCACCTAAAATGTGGTACCAAAAGTTTGACACTTTTGTGTTGTCATTGGGATTCATGAGATCAAAATTAGATCATTGTGTTTAAATTATAACACTAAAAATGATCATGTTCTTATTATTTCCCTATATGTTGATGACATGTTGTTCATAGGAAATAGTAAGACTATGATTTCTGATCTAAAATCTCAATTGTCTGTAAAGTTTGAAATTAAAGATTTAGGTGCAACAAGGTATATTATAGGGATGGAAATAAAAAGGGATAGAGGAAGTAGAAAGCTTTGGCTCAGCTAGAGTAAGTATATCAATATTGTCCTGGAGAGATTTGGTATGACTGATTGCAAGAAGCTAGTTGTTCTAGTGTTGTAGGGAATGAAGCTATATGTTGAAGATTGTCCAAAATCTCCTATCGAGATGGAGGACACGACCAGGGTTCCTTATGCAAGTGCAGTTGGTATTTTAATGTGTGCAATGGTTTGTACAAGGCCATACATTGCCCAAGCAGTGAGAGTACTTAGTTGATTTATGGCTAATCCAGGAAGATCGCATTGGGATGCTATGAAGAGAGTTTTCAGATATTTGAAAGGTACCTCAGAGTATGTTTTGTGTTATCATGGCAACTCGGTTGGATTACAGAGGTCTCTTATCATTTTTGGGTATGTGGATTATGATTGGGTAGGGGACATTGATAGCAGAAGATCCACCACTGGATACATCTTCATGTTATTTGGTGGTGCAGTGAGTTGGATGAGCAAGCGGCAAGCTATAGTCACTTTATCTACTACTAAGGCGGAGTATATGGCAGAAACACATGCCTATAAAGAAGTCATTTGGATTAGACTTTTGTGTTCATATATCAAGTTTAATGCAGGGAAAATTATGATCTGTTGTGACAGTCAGAGTGCTATTTGTTTGGTGAAGAATCCCACTTTCCATGCCAGGACAAAGCATATTGATGTTCAGTATCATTTCGTTAATGATATGGTGGAGGATGGAAAGGTTATTCTTGAAAAAGTGGATACTCTAGAGAATTTCGTTGATACATTGACAAATCTTGTAAGCACAGACAAGTATAGGTGGTGTTCCAATTCAATGGGCCTTGGGGCCTATGACCTTCAACAAATGTGAGTGTAGAGGAATCCAGTAATTCTTCATCAAGTGGGAGCTTGTTGGAAAAATATGCCTCAACTTGCTAGCTTGAACCTCTCTTAAAGACTTGGTGTCCTTTCCCTTTGTTGGCCTTCATTGTCGAACTATTGCCAAAATCCAAAACCTTGAAACCTAAGTTGTAAAGTTGCAAAAGTTCCTAACTTGGCGACCGTGAGCTTCCTTGTGTTGTCATCATGTCATGGGTTTTGGAAATTTCCTAACCTCCAATGAAGGTTATGAAGTTTGGGTTTCTCCCAACTTAGCAATACCATGGGCATGTCACGGGTTTCTAGATTTTCCTAACCTCGGACTGGAGGCTCTAAAGTTTGGTTTTCTCCCAACTTGGCGACCTCGTTATCAGCATGTCATGGGTTTTGAGAACTTCATAACCTCTGATGTTGAGGTTGTGAAGTTTTATTTTTCAGCGACATAGCAACATAACCGATGGATGGTGGGGCCGGTTTGCATGGATGGTGATGTTAGTTGTATGGAAGTGATATGGATTCCATGTGGATGGTGGGGACCACATGGTGATGATCAATGTGATGCTGATCAATGGTCATGATAGGATCTAATCCAATGGTGCACATTAATTCCAGGCTCCTTTCTGGTGAAGACTGACAGACTTTTGTGAAGTCTACAAAATTGTTGAGTGGTTGACATTTGTCTGTTTGATCAATAGTTGATGATGGTTGAGTTGGTGAACCTAAATGGTACGATAGTCAAAAGCGATGGATGAGTGATGTGTCAACATGTGGCACAAATTCATTCATTGATTCTACATTGCTATTGTGAATCAACAATCATTGGACCGAAAGTTTTATTTCCTAATAGCGATATATTTGCATTAAATGCATGATCTTACTCAGGGGTTGATAGAGAAAAAATATGGTAATATTATTTGAAACCAAATTAATTGTTGGGCAGCTTGATGCATGCTAGATGGTGGTGTGTGTGGCCCGAGACGAAGGAATCTTGTCTGTGAAATTAATGAAAACCTAATGGTGGTTGTGTGAATCTATATGGTATTCTTTTACAAGCATTGTAACTGTGTGTGAGAGATGAGAGTTGTAATCCGTGTGTGAGGTCAACCAAGGGATTGTATTGTTGTTGTGAGTTAACATCTGAGAGTGAAGTCTATAACTCTGTATGTAATCTATTTATTGTAATACAAAGTGACTTTACTTGATGTGTGGATTTTTCTCTCGTAAGGGTTTTCCCATGTAAATTTGGTGTTATCTGTATGTGTGATAATTTTTCTATTCATTTGTCCTGTGAATGTGTATCTCAAATGGATGTAACTTGTTAAATGAAGTTTTTACTACACTTCTTTCTCGAGGATTTTTCATTAGGAAGGCATTTCCACACCGCTTCCCTCCCTTTCACATGCTTGTTTGAAAAACAATGTTCCTTTATGGAAGAGAGTGGAAAATTCTATTGCAAAAAATCCTTGAGTTATGTATTCATTTATTAGTGAAAAAAATAGATGATCATTCAACAACATCAATTTCGCATCTAAAGTAAAGTTGTAAGAAGTTTTTAATCTCTTCCATCTCTCTAAATGTAGTATGAAAAATGACCATAAATGAAGAGTCTTTATTTATCTTTTTATTGAATGAGTCATCTTCTTCAACACTTGTGGATAATAATTCAAGGTTTGGGGTGAATGTATTTGGATTTGTGTTGTGTAGAACATAAAATACATAACAAAATAGGTAGAAGACAAGGATAATAGTACAAAATTTTAAGTTACATGTTTTTTTATAGTATAGATAATGACTGACCTTATATTCCAATGCTTCAATAAAATGTATTCTTCTAGCATGGAAGTGATATATTTTTATTCATTAATTTTGATTCATACTTATAAGGTCTACTTGATATGTCCAAAAAATGTTTTTTAATTTCAAAAATATCTTGTAGGAAGTTAAGGGTATGAAGAGTATATTTAAATTTTTATACTCAAGTATATGTGTGACCTAAAGGATAGGATTAACTCTTTCTATTTACATCTCCTTAATTATTTTAAAGTTTCATAAACAACTTAGTTTGTTCCTAGGGTTCTATTGATGGGTCTTTTGACACAACCAACTCAGGTAGAACAAAGATCACTCTACTTCTAAAAATTTGATCAATCCTAATAATCAATAAACTCTAAGGTCCCTGTGTTGCCAAGTCTTGTAAATGTAGAAAAATTGAATGGTATATATTATTTATTTAACAAGGGGCCTATGTTGGTAAATATCAAGATAGGCAAATACTTTTTGTCAAGTGCATTATATATACTAAAATAGTTGATGGATCTTTTGAGATTTCAAAATAAATTTTCCAAGTAGATACCACTATTTTATTCTTAAAATAATCTCAATCTATTCCTAGCTTTAATCTAAATCTATACCTAGTCTATCTAGAGTTATTAAAAAAGATTGAGCTATGCTACATGGTTTTAGAGGGGATAACAAACATAAAATTAAATGAACAATTAAATATTCAATTTTAGCCTTAATTATGAAAGATGTGATGAAATACAAAACTTCCTACAGTGTAATGACCAATATTCACACAATAATGAATATTATAAGTGTAATATTCTAAGGAATTTTAAAAAATAGATATTTATGTTAAATTCATAAAACCACCATATTCTATGTGTTGATTTCATATGCAACCCTATTATTAATCACTTTCAGGATCTCACCAATTTCTCCAAATTAAAGAACATAAAATAAATATGCGTCACCATCAAACCTAAAAACAAATAGAAGAATTAGCATCATCCTTTTACTGATTTGCAAGGGGTAGATTACAAATTTTAGTAGACTTCCACACACTAAAAATTAAATGTTTGATTTTTACATCTAAATGTTCCTACCCTTAGTAATTTTTCAAATTCTTCTACAAATTCTTCATCTTGGGCACCTAACACTACAACTAAAAGGTAGGTTAGACTATACCTTAAATTGGCCCTTGAGCCCAAAATTTACAAGTTATCCATTCAAAATTTTGGTTCTAAAGAATAAATTTATTTACATTTTATTGAGCCTCAAAAAATGATTGCGCCCACATGGGGGTGGTAAAATATTGAAAATAACATGTATATGATTATTAATCATAAAATTGGGCTTGGATATTATGAAATAATTCTAAAATATTATTGATATCATGATAATATGTATACACCTTGAATCTCTTATCAAAATCAGTCCTCTTGATCTATTACAAAAACTTGTTAGAATTTTTGGAAAGGGTGCAAGGATGATATTCAATATAATTATCAATTTATGTCATGACTACCATGGAAATTGTTCTCCTCACTCTGAACTTGTCCTTACAAGCTCCTAGTTCCTTTACACTTAATGGCTTGTAATCACTCTTTATGAATTTTTTTACTATAATCAAGTAATATTTCATTACTTTAAAGCTCCTTAGATGGAACCCTAACTATTTTCTACAACTAAGAGAGGTTATCATCAAACACAAGAAACTCTTCATTAATGGATACTTTAAACTTATTTGTTTTATTGGATTCATCATTGATGTTTTGATAATTTTGGACAACCTCTTAGCTCAACCTACATGCCAAGGATTCTAGATCATCCCTCCACATAGTCATAGAACCAACCACCCCTCTACAATCTTACTTCTATTTTCTCTTTTCTAATTCTTTCAATATTGTAGGAGTATGAGAGATAACATCTATTGGGCCAAAAGAGATGATTTTAATATATGTTGTGAGCTCACAAATGTACACCTTAAAATCCTATTTAGTATTTTTATATTTGTCCATTCTACCTAAGATGGTATTCACAAAGGACTAGAGAGACTAAAATTCTCCCTCTCAAGTTAAATGACTTAGACTAACAATTTACAATCGATAAACTCCTACTTACATATCAACCTAATCCTTGTCAACCACAGGGATTGAAATCTATATAACCCTTTGATCCTTGTTCATCAATGTTTATATGGGACATATTTCTAGCTCTTTTCCTATTTTTTTGGACTTGGATTAGTCCCACCAATCAAAAAATATCCTCTACAATATAGGCTTATAAGTCCTTTTCTTTTTCTGGATAGTGGAGCTCAACCATACTGGCAATCCAAAATCTCCATAAAAAATTTCCCTTATGTTTTCTCTAGGTGTAATTATTTATCTTAAAGGAGGGAAAATAGGAGGATTAGGAGGGGGATAGGTAACTCTCATTGAAGAGATTTGCTTAAATAAGGAGGAGGTGAAGGATTCATCACCTAAGTGGAAGTGTGATCTCCCTCTTTATAAATCGACCTAACACCATTGACTATATCATCTTTGGAGATATTTTTTATTTTATTTTATTCTTCATAGTTATGGTCTTCTCAAAATTCCCAAAATTTTACTTCTTCCTCCTTGATATAATATTTTTATCTATCATCATGTGGGAAAGGATAAGGCACTAACACTTTTGGAGGAGGAGGAGAAGGTGAAGGTACTAGAGATGATATTAGAAAAGAGACTAGGGGAGTAAGTTGTGCTTGTTCTACCTCCATTATTTTTTTTTGTGTCCTTGAGGCCTTAGTCTTGACTCTTCTAAGAAGTGGCTCTTCTTCAAACTCTTCTTCTTCTTCTATAATTTCCTATAAATCAAGGACCTCGCCATTTTTCCCTAGTTCTCCCTGGTGCTATAGTGTTTGATGATTCTCTTATTACTTTTGTTTCCTTGGGTAATTGAAGAGTTTCCTTGGAGGATTTTACTATTATTGTTGTGTATTATCCATTGGTTAAAAATTCTTTATCCAATCCTGAGTGCTAGAAGTAACCTTCTTGGTTATGGCATCAATGGCTAGGTAATATTTGGTATAGAACAATCTACCCTTTCCATAGCCTAACTTTGTAAAACTTATTTATATTATAAGAGGGATTAAGGATGTTCCCATCATCATGCATATCCTTAGAGAAATTCTCAAACACATCACTTGACTAGAGGGAATCTCACTCTACACTAGTAACTTTTCCTAAATTCATTCTCATCTAAGTAGTCATCTTAAAAGTCATCAATAGATGACACATAAACCAAAAAATAACTTAATTAAAGGTCCAATCTTTATGATTGGAACAAACATATCCTTGGCCTCATATAGATGTATTGTTAAATGAGTTGGTTCTAGTTCAACCATCTTGGCCACCTACATGTTAGAACAATAAGATACACCCACCTTTATGGGGAATGTGAATCCATCCTAATGGTTGTTGACAATCAAATTTATGATCTCCAATACTTGTCTACAAATTCTCAATAAGATTATATTTTTTGGTGGTACCTAGGGAGTCTATATGATTTCTTAGGAAGCCACCCAATGTGATAAGAAAATATTTTTAAATGGATAAATCAATTTACTAGTTTGGCCACTACCCTAGTTGCTTCCAATGATTTCCTCGTTGCACAAACATTCTCCAAGAACCTAATAATTGTATATATGAATGTACCATTGATTATATTATAGTTCCTACAAATCTCCTTCAACTCCAACTAGGGATAATAATAATAAATTTTATTTCTTCAAGATTCATATTACTTTTCACAAATATTGATATTATTATACCTATTTCTGATTCATTCTCAATTTAAATCACGATAAAAATCAATATAAAAATAAAATTCTAACTATGAATCACCTATGTCTAGATGAGTGGGCCTAACTCTCCTTGAGGGATCCAGAGCTTAAAAACTTCAAAGAAATATCCTTCTTATTGGCATCAAATGGGCCCCAAAAATGGGTGAATTATAGATGGGAAGGATTTCCTCTATTTTTTCTTACTAAGAAAAATAACAACTAACTAAATTAATAATGAAACAACACTATTATGTATTTGGGCTTTATTCCTAAAGTTAAGATCCAAGAAATAGACTAGTAGAAGACTAATTTATTACACCATCAATCTTAAATAAGAATTGAAATAACAAAAGTGCATTTATTTAGATAGGGAGGTCTTGCCAAAATAAATCATGAGGAATATCTTTGTTGGGTCAGATGGAAAGTGGAAGTGAGAGTTCCTTATGTTGATTGAGATACTATTTTTATCTAACTAGGAATATTTTAGTCTTGTACAATAGTTGGTGATCACAACAGCACAATAGGAAATCAGTGTCGACTTTTGCATTGGATTTTAGTGTATTTGATTCCATCAATTGGATTTATCTCACGACGCCAAAGTCGACACAAAAGCGTTTCATCGCCGGATTTTGCATCAAATCTGGCATTGTCTTTAGCGCCCACTTTCGTGCCATATTTTGCACTGAAAATTTGGTGCTAGCAATAGCATCTTGTTTAGCATTGGGAATAGTGCTAGAAAATGACAGCGAAAATAGCGCCTAAATTAACACCCAATTTGGCTTCCAATTTTGCTTCCATGTTTGCTCCCATTTTTGCTTCTAGTTTTGCTCCCAATTTTTATTCCAATTTTGCTTCCACTTTTGCTTCCACTTTTGCTTCTAGTTTCGCTTCCATTTTTGCTTCCAATTTTTCTTCCGGTTTTGCTTCCACTTTTACTTCCACTTTTGCTTTCGATTTTGCTTCCACTTTTTCTTCCACTTTTGCTTTCGGTTTTGCTTCTGGTTTTGCTTCCACTTTTGCTTCCAAGTTTGCTTCCAGTTTTGCTTCGAACATTTCTTTCAGTTTTGCTTCCAGGTTTGCTTCAAGTATTGCTTCCAGTTTTTCTTCTGGGTTTGCTTCTAGGTTTGCTCCCACTTTTACTTCTGATTTTGCTTCCACTTGTGCTTCCATTTTTGCTTCCAGTTTTGCTTCCAGTTTTGCTTCCAGTTTTGCTTTCGATTTTGATTTTGGTTTTGCTTATGGTTTTGCTTATGATTTTACTTTCAGTTTTGCTTCTAGTTTTTCTTCCAATTTTGCTTCAAATGTTGCTTCCATTTTTGCTTCCAATTTTCCTTCTAGGCTTGCTTCCAATTTTTCTTTTGGTTTTCTTCCAATTTTGCTTCCAAATTTGTTTCCAGTTTTGCTTCTAGTCTTGCTTTTTGCGTTCCTTCCAGTTTTGCTTCCCTCTTTGCTTCTAGGTTTGCTTTTGATTTTGCTTCCAATTTTGCTTCCAAGATTGCTTATGGTTTGCTTCTAGTTTGGCTTCCATGTTTGCTTCTTTTTTTTCTTCTAAAAATTCTTCTTGTTTTGCTTCCTTTTTTGCTTCGAAAAAATGCTTCTTGTTTTTCTCTCAGTTTTGCTCCCGATTTTACTTCCAGGTTTTCTTCTAGTTTTTCTACCAATTTTTCTTCCAATATTGCTTCTGGTTTATTTCTAGTTTGGCTTCCATTGTTGCTTCCTTCTTTTCCTTCTAAAAATGCTTCTTATTTTGCTTCCATTTATGAATTTAATATGTTTTAATTCAATTTAATTAGTTAAATATATGATGCCTCTTAAATAACTCATATGATTATAAAGTAAGTAATTTAATTATTTAACTCATATGATTATAGATTAAGTAATTTAATTATTTAACTCATATGATTAAATAACAAGATAGTTATTATTTCTTCACAAAATATTTTATATGAGTTCCTGACCAAAATTTACTTGCAGGCCTTTGACAAAATGACCATGTGTTTCAGACACCTTTACCCTACCTACCCATGCCGATACATTTTCAGTTACAAAATGGTGTGGTTATAGACTTAGGCAACACCAACTAGGATTGACTCCAATCCACTACTACTTTCCTCTATTTCTACTATATCATATGTATACCAAAATATAACTTTTACCAAGTTGGGAATTTTTCAATCTTTATCATCATTTGTCTATGTTCGCTTCCTATAGGCAATGTAGTCCATAACCACTGGGCAGTCAGCACCACAATTCTTGTGGGACAGACCTTTGTCTTTTTCCTCTGGGTCCCTGATGTCGTCCTTGGGCCACTCTTCTCTTGAACCAAAGTCCTAGTCATCTTCGTCTCCTACCACAATCTTGTCCGCCAACCCTTCATCCTTGACATACCAGATTGCTTAACCTCATGGACGATTTGTCACCAGATTGGCTACTCTAAGCAGTAAGAAGACTTTTTTCTCATGCTCGTCCCACAACTTCTCAAAACCCTCTAGCTCAATTGTTCGAACCAAAGGGAATTTTATGACATCCCTTCCATGCATTTAGAGCATGTAGTAGTTTTGGGGCATTGGTATTTATTTATTCTCATCTACATTGTCGAGGGTTGCGTTGATATCCCCCAACCAAGCATGGACAAAGACCATATGTGTGAGCTTCTTCCCCATCTATTTTGACACATCCATATGTAGTAACACTACTAGGAACATGGCCAGGATTTCTGAGTTTTCCCTAAACCTGTGATAGGGCCTCAGGAATTCAAGCCCCAGAATTTTCTTGGTCACCCAAAGAATTAGTGGATGAGATGACGCCAACAAACCCTGCATTCTTTTGTCTATGATCTCACCTTTAAAAGATTGTTGTTTCTTCTCAGTGTTCAAGAATAATGGAGTCTCCATTATTCTTGTTGCTACCACTTCCCACGCCTTTCCACTGCTCGAACTTGCACTATTTCCTCCGCCTTCAGCTCCACCACTTGCTTTTTCTCACACCTTTTGGAATGCTCCTTTTCATTTGTGTGAGATAACACCAGTCGATGCCTTTTATCGAGTGACCTTACTTCCTTATTAATTTTTTTCCGTAGGATGTGCCTTTAAGGTGTGTTTGCTTGAAATAAGAAGATAATTATTATAATATGATCATTATCTATAGTTAAAACAAGTGAGTCAAATATATATAATTTAATTGAATTTGACATCCACCCTGAGTGGTAAATTAAAATCATCATACGTAATAAATATCCATCCAAAATTAATCATCGACCACTTTTAATATATATAAATTGACAATTCAATACTGATAAGATCATCATCATATATAACTAAAACAAGTGAAATTCAAATATGCCAATAGATCAATAACATGTCAAAATGATACATGTCCAATAGTTGACATACGTCAAAATGATACATGTACAAATGATATAAGTAAAAATGATAAATTATGTAACTCACAAAGATACAAGTCAAGATGGTACATGTCTAAATGATATAAGTGAAAATGATAAATGTCAATATGATACAACTCAATAATATGGTACTATAGGTTGTGAAAATGATACATATGATAGTAACCATGAAAAGAGGCATCATAACAATATATCAGCAATGATCCATGATGTAGTCTATATGATCATGAATGTCACTGGTACTACCAGCAACTACCTCATCATCATCACCACTATCATCATCATCATCATTATCATCATCATCATCATAATGATATACCAGCAATGATCCATGATGCAGCCTATATGATCATGAATGTTTTTGGGTACTACCATAAATTTCCCTCTCATCATCATCGCCATCATGATCATCATCATCATGATCATCATCGTCGTCATCATCATTGTCATCAGCCTCAGTGTCTTCTATATCTACATCATCATCTTCCTCCTCCATGTGATCTGTATCGGCAGAACCAATATTTTATGGATCTATATCATAATGAGGATCATCTTGATCTTCTGGAAGACCCGTGTTCTGCAAAAAAAACATTTAAAATGAAAAGTTATTATTTATTTCATGCAATAATTTATTTTTTTGTTATATATCTAATATTGAAACATATGAGACGAAACCATAATCAAATTACATCATATCAAAGTGCACATACTAGAATAAAATTTCAAAAATGTTAAAGCTAATATGTGATTCTAATGATGTAAAACATGCAACAATTCTAATAAACGTTAGTAAAGATCATAAAAAAAATTGTTATACAATTTAACTATCAATTGTAAATTCTATTACATAACCTTAAGTGCCAACCCTCTACAAAAGAATGAGGAGACTACAAGAATATTGGTTGCAAGGGGCATTGGTACAAGAGATGGACATGGCTTTTCCAAGCCATCCACTAAGATGGTTTCATACAAAAATGTGGAAGATATCCCCGTTTCTAGAGAGCTCATGATTCAGGTTGATATGAAAAATGATGGTGTTCTGGTACCCATATATG
Organism: Sequoiadendron giganteum; assembly: GCA_007115665.2. Lineage (NCBI taxonomy): Eukaryota > Viridiplantae > Streptophyta > Pinopsida > Cupressales > Cupressaceae > Sequoiadendron > Sequoiadendron giganteum. The sequence continues at coordinate 489,680,849 of CM021107.1, forward strand.
GCATCATGGTTCCATTTCATGTATCCACCATCAAGAGTGTTAAAAGCCAACAAGATAGAGGGAATTCTTATATAAGGATAATTTTCAATGTTCTAGGTACCGGATTTAATGCCAACTACATGCCAACATTGAAATTCCCTAGCAGTATTTATGTTAAGGAAATTTCCTTTAGATCCAAGGATTAAAAGCACATCAATGATGTGGTACAAATGATTAAATACCACAAACGATCTGTAGCAATGAAAGAGTCTAAAAAGGCAGAGAGAGCTACATTGGTGACTCAAGAAAAACTTTAGCTTTCAAAAATTATGGATCAAGCCAACATTTGGTGGAAGAGGAAGAAAGATGACTAGAACTTTGGAGACCTACCATAAGGGATTTTGGTATTCAACCATGAGATTAGAAGAGAGAGTTGATATCATGTATCAAAACATTAAGCATGCATTCTTCCAGCCAGCAGAGAAGGAGATGATTACTTTGCTTCATTTTCATTTGCATAACCTTATCTTGGTGTGGGAACCAAGAACACCAAGGATGTCCATTTTTATGTGGAGGTAATGGATGTGGTCCAAAATTTAGGAGGGGCAAGAAGTTCAATGTATGATCTTGATGAAATTGAGAAAGAATAGCAAGAGAGGGATAGGAAAAATAAAATCAATGCAGAGATTCAAGGTGTTGGGACTGGAAAAATCTAGCATTTTCCACTAGCCTCTACCTCACCTACCTTCCATATACCTCAGAAATACACCACACTTTAATTTTATGATGAATACAAATTGTAGAATTTTCTATGACTAGATCCATATTATACCCTCCATTGCACCCATAAAATTGAAATCCCCTAGTCTTTCCCCCATTCCTAATGAAATTCAATACCATCGACCGAGCAATGCTTCATCAACAGAACCCCCATCACAGCCTCATCGATGGCCCAATGAAAATAGCTCACAACCTAGTATTAGTGTAAAAATACCCTATCGAGCTGACTCCTAAGGTGCTCTCCCCGATATACCAATAGAGTCAACAAAAGTAAACACATTGTTGTAACACATAAACATCAGTGGAACAAATGATGGAATTCCCCTGACGACCTAATATAACCATGAATTATCAAGTGCATAGAGTATATCGGGGGAACTAGGGTGCATCGAGGAAATATTATTTGGCATCCCGCCGATAGACCGAAGGAAAGGTGTTCATCGGTGGAGAAGGTGGCTATCGATGAAAGAGGAATCACAGTCTCGCTGATATGACGATAACGATTATTACTAACTAATGTGACATCTTGGGGTATCGTCAAGATATTTGAAATAAATTTTATTCTTTGATGATAAGACTGAAAATAGGTGGTGTATATATGAACCAGAATTGAAGTGAATTATACCACAAGTTGATCGCATAGTTGTTACAAAATCTAGAAAATTTTGCTAAGGGCAGAAGCAGAAAGGAAAAACTTGGAGTTCTTACACAGCAAAGACTAGTGGAGGCGAAACTCAAGTAAGTACTTTAGACCCAGCTAAGAAGATATTTTCTTCAAAAGCTTAAGATTTTAATAATGGAGGAAAGTACAGATAAACCCAAAGCTAAAAAACTGAGAAATTGAAAAGAGACTCCTAAATCAAGACTTGATAGATCAATGTCCTGGGTCAAGGTCGAGACCCAAGAGGAGTGTTCAAATGAATCCTTCCATGGACTAACTATGGGACAAACATAAGGGCTTAGGATATATTTGGAAATTGAAACATGGATATGATCTCTTCATGTACCATTACAGAAAATAGTGTAGGTTTCAACCAGTCTATAATCTATGGAGGTTGAACCTGGGAAGGCTTGTGGTGCCCAATGTGTTTGTAAACGCAAAGCTAATTAAAGCTCTTTCTGTCAGATATGACCCCAAGAAAAGAACTATTCAGTCACATAACGGGGGTGACATGCTTGTTATTTCTAGGGACCTCATTTCTAACGTATTTCAGCTGAAGTGTTCACTGAATTTATCATTCACATTCAAAGATCTCTTGGCAGAGTATCACCATATAGATACCAATTATAAGAGATGGAAGTTACCTCTGCATAGGCCCAAGGATGAACGAGGCCAACTCAAGAGGTTCTCTAGCACTAAAAACCCTCCTTTCCATGAAGATTTGTTTGAAGAGTATTTTTGGTACACTTATTATTAAGTCGGTCAGGTTTTGAGAGTAGAGGTTTTGCCTCTCATGTCGATTGCCCCAAAGGTTTTAGCTATAGACATATAGAGCAAGGATTTCAGGCCATTTGATTATGATAGCTACTTGGCCAATGCCCTAAATCAAGGGCTTGAAAAAATTAAAAATAACAGTGAAAATATTCATTTCGAACACTATTATTTGCTTATGCATTTGCTTTTGTACGAAGGACAAGTTAGAGGGGTCTAGAGTGAAGAGTTAAGGATAAAAGATATAGATGAAAATGAATATTTCAAACCTATGCAAATGTGGACCTCATTGTGGGACAATTAATTTAGCAGGTCTCATTACCTCTATTTTGAAGATTTTTTTGTAAAACCATTGATGAATTTGTTGGGATACCCATCCAATTATAGCCTATCCCCAGAAGTACAAAGATTTCTAAGACCAAAGGAAAATGACCCAAGAAATAAAGTGAATCATAACTGGGGAGACTGGTATGCTTTCTTTGATTGTATAGTGATAAGGGTTTATGGGTTTGAAGGAACTCCACACTTGATGCCATGAATAGTTTCTGATTGAATTTCTTATTTAGAAATTGTGAGGAAAATGGAAAAATTTGATGCCAAACACCTCAAAGGACATAGAAAACAATCAATTGTGCCCAGTACCTTATGTTTTGGAGATTTTACAGTGGTTTCCAATGAAGAATATGTTGAAGTTGATGCTAAATTAGCATAGTACAACCTACCTCTAGGTGATGTAAGAAAAAAAATTGATGCAAAAGGGTTTATCCACAAGGCAAGATTATCACAGGGGCTATCAGGGTATGAACATTTGTTCTCAGTCAAAGATGTGATAAGAAACCATGATAAGGCCTCCACCACAAAAAGAATGGCTGCCTATAACAAGATTATTCTTGCAAAGGAATGTAAAAGAAAAAATGTCCCATCTTATTCAAAGGCATTTGGTGAAATAGAGGATCCTCTAACAAGAATTGAGAAACTCATCGCTCATGTGAATAAATTGATAAAGGATGTTCCCCCAACTATTTTTGATGCACCTCATGCAACCTATTCAGGAGTACAAGCTGAAGACATAGAGCCCTTGGATTACATACCTTCACAACCTACTCCTGAGGTATGTTTTTCTATAGATACTGATATAAGTGAAGAAGAGGAGAGTGATGAAGAGAGTGAGCAGGACAAACAAATAATTTCTCCTATGATTTTATAATAGGAAACCCCTCAAGAGCAGAAGATTGTAAAATTTTAGGCATCAGATGAACTATCTAATGATGTAAGGGTCAAGGTTGGACAAGAGTTTATTTTTTATTCTGATTTTGTTAAATCTTCTAAATTTAAATCATTTGTTTATGAATATAAAGGGAAAAAAATGAGATAGAAGATATAAGATATCACTCCTAAACAGGAGGCAACCGCCCTGGAGGAATTGAAATAGGAGATAGATTAGGAAATGGAGTCCATCACTCTTGAAAGAGGAAGGGAGTTACTCCAAGAAGCTAGAGTGTTGCTCCTACCAAGGTGAGATATTAGCTTTGTAATTGTATTTTATAGCTTCACAAAAAGAGGGGACAAGACGGTGAGCTTGACAGAAGAAGCAATTGAAAAAATGTATTCAAGATCTGTGTATAACCCAAAAGAGGTTGCCTTTCTTATTTGGTCATTGTACCACCATGATAAAAGACCTGCTATAATCAGTAATCCAAACCAAGTGTTTGCATATCTCTTGTTCCAATGAGTAGGGGATACCAACCCTATGGAGATAGCAGAGTTGAACATAAACGTGGCAAAATTTACTAAGGCACAAATTGAAAAATTGATTAAGGAGAATGATAGATTGAAGAAGGAGCTAGCAAATCAAAGAGAAATAACATCTTCCTCCTCCACATCAGAGTTGTACTCCCCATGGCTTGAAAAGGATAAGAGAGTGTTGGATGCACTGGCTGATGCATCTTATTGGAAGAATTGTCATCTGAAATCCTAGGGGAAATGCAAAGAATTGGAGAAAGAAGTGAAGACCATCAAATATAACACTATATCTGAAATGATTAAAGAAAGATTCAAAAAAATGATGAAATGTGCTTAAGTATTGGGAACTATTCAAATAGACACACTCTGCACTGGCAGAGAATGAACGATTGCAGAAGAGAATGATCGAGAAAATAAAGGAGCTCCTAGATAAGAAAATCATGAAAGGAAAAATACTGGAGACATATAACACGCTGGTAGAATCACACAATGGATATCATAATAGGCTCAGGGAAGATTTCGGTTGTTTTGAATCATACCCATCACTTCATGATGATAGTGGAAATCTGTGAGATTATGATAGTTGGAAGGAAGAACTTTTTGGGCTTCCAACTGTTTCATTGCAAGAAATCAATGTCGAGGATATGGTCTTACAAAATTATCACAAGCAGCTCAAAAAAAAGATGAATATGGAATATGATATGAAAGAGGTGATCTCTAATGTGGACACCTATGCTGAATGAGAGTACATCCATCACCTCTCTACAATCAATTTGTTTATCATCCAAACTGTAGATGTATCAAATACAACAAGACAACCATGAGAGTAGGAACTCTATCCAACAACATGATGAGCGCCCTATCATGGAGTAGAAGCTTTGAATAGATCTTGGGTGGTCACGAGCTTCTACTTGGAGATTAACGGACTGGTGCATTCATTTGTGGCTTGTTTTATTTTAGTTATGTTTAGGTATCAAACGTCATGACCTTTTGTAATGGGTTTGTAGCTTGTTGCCTCTCCTATATAAGAGAGATCAAGACCCGAATAGAAATTATCAGAACATATATTTTTTTAAATATAAATTAGTAAGAAGATAGATTGCACCAATTTTCCCATCCATCTCATATCAGAAACTATTATTATAATGCATATCATTTGAAGATCAATACAATGGAGAAGGTTACGCATAATTACTAATTTTCTTTCATGTGTTCAACTCTTGTGTGGATTTATATGCTTGTATGTTATTTGGTTGTCTCCAAAGTGGTTGCTTATGTTATTCAAATTGAGTGTGTGGAATACATTTAATTTTTCAATATACATTTGCTATAGTATGTGGTGTTGTTGACTCGTTTTTGTGTGCATAAGAATTAAAATTCCTTTTAAGAAATCAGATTTAATAGGTTCCTATTTGGATTAAATTCCTTTTAAATATATTATCTTGATTGGTTTCCCTTCACATATGAATTAAATCCTTTCGCAACTTCACAGTAACATAAGGGGATATCACTAGGATCACTAAGAAGAGTCTAAATAACTGACCTACTTGCATGTTTGCACAAGGTGCAGACCTTCAAGGTATCCAACTGTTCAAGTTAAGCAGAAAAGTAGATCTACCCATCTTACAAAAGCATGTCTCCATAATCATCATCCACCTCTCAACTCCATTCACCCAATAGTGTAGGCACTGGTCATTTTTAGAACAATCTTATACAAACATTATTCATACACCTGATTCTCAAAATATTTTCAATAGGAATCAGTAATTAACCTTGTATCTACTTCACCCCCATGTGTCATTGTAAGTAGATTGCTTAGATCAAAAATCATAGCCTTCAAAATATGCCTTATTGCTCAGGTACACCCGCCTAGGTTTAATAGAGCTTGAAGAGTAGGAGGTAATCAAATTCTTGTTTCCTTGTTTGTGGGCCAAAAACGTGTTAAGAGATTGGCACCCTCTTATGGTCCAAAAACCTACGTTTTTGAGACCTAACACAAGGATTTGTCAAGCGAGTAAGAGAGCTATGGGAGTGGCCTCATCTAAAATATTTTGAACTAGAGTTTTATGTACCATTTAGAGAGCTTGGTTTCATGGAGTTCCTTTCAAAGCCTCTACTTTTATTGTTCTATGGTAAATTGTTTGGTAGATTTGATGGAATTACCTTTCTTAGTAATCACTATTAGTGAGATTGAGATTGTTAATTAATTAGGCACTAATTTCCTATAGCAATGAAAGAGTTTGAAAAGGAAACGAGAACTACACTAGTGACTCAGAAGAAACTTCAACTTTCAAAAACAAAGGCAATTAGGCTGGCAGACTTGTGGATCATACCAGCATTTGGTGGAAGAGTAAGAAAGATGATTGGAACTCTAGAGTCCCACCATAATGGATTTAGATATCCAACCATGAGAGTAGTGTTATGCCTTGCATAACCACCCCATCTTTTGCCTTGGTCAAAATGGGTCCCCCTTCTTGTTCTTTATCCTTTGTTGTTTTTCTAACAAAGTTTGGAGCCATTTTGCTTCCAACACTTTGTTTATTTTGGTTTAAGTCTGTCGGAGCTGGAACCAGAACTGAATTGGGTTCTGGAAGTTCTTTTGAAACTTGTTTTTGGTTCTCATCCCTATAGTCTTTTCTGTTTGCTTTTGTTTTGTCTTTAGCAGAACCGGAGCCGGACCGGGTGTTAAGTTGGTCTTTACCAAAAATTGAAAAATCATGATCGATTCCACCTTCGCCTCCGCTATTTGTATTTTGTTTTTAGTCTAAGACCTTATGTTTAGTTTTATTATTTTGGTCTTGTGGTTTACTTTTTGTGTTTATTTTTCCTTCGTGTTTAGTTGGCGGACCCAAAACCGGAATGGGAATGCACTTTGGAAATTTCTTTAAATTTTTGAATCAGTTTCGATTTTAGTTCCGCCCCTGCCACTTTTGGATCGTTGACTTTTTGACTAAAGTAACACTACAGAGAAGTGTTCATTCTCTTTCAGTTCCAGCTTCGCCTTAACTGCGTGTTAATGCATTAATGACAACTGCTCGGGTAGGTTGAAATCTTTATTTTTAGCTTCATTTAAGGATTAAACGAGTCATTATTCTCATTATTAAGAGATTCAAGAGCACGAAAGAGCAGTAGCAGAGTTTGTTTGAGCAAATTGATTGAAGGAGGAGAAGATTGTTGCGAGTGAATCAGTTCAGAAGGTTAGCAGGGTTCTTCTGCGTTTGAGGCAGGGTTTCTTTTTGTTGTTCTTCATTTATTTACTAGCGTGTTTGTTGTGTTTTGCTTTATATCTACTCGTGCTTTCAATCATTTCATTTTAAGCGAATTCATGATTCTTGGTATGATTGGTATGATTATATCCTTGTTTTATTTTGTTGTTTGGTTTGTTTTCTTTGGTTTCTTGTGCTATTGTTTTAATTCTGTATATTTTGGAGCATGGTCGCTTTCACGTCTTAATCGTGATTGTGTCATGTTATTTTGATTTGCGATGAGTTAGATTAAATTTAGGTTTTAAATGGTGTTAGTTGGATTAATGATTTACAGTGAGGTAGATTAATGATTTACAGTGAGTTAGGGTTAATTGAATATCGCTTTGGGTTTTATCGTGTATTTCATTTTGGTAAATGGAAAGGTTTAAAATTCGTGCCCTAGTTTTATCAGGTTTGTTAGATTAGGGTTTTGTGTCTTTTGGTGATCATGTTTAAATGATTAAAATATGGTGCCCTAAATGCAGTTGTTCCCCATGGTCATATGAGTGTAGTGTTTTAAAGCCCCTTTTTCATTTAAAAGCAACCTTGGTTCTAATCATGAAGTTATATGTTAAATCAACGAAATCATTTGATGATGTCATGGTCAATCTAGGCGGAGGCGGGATCGGAATCGATCTTGAACTTGAGAATTTTTTTTTACAAAAGTGATCAATTCCATTTTCATTCCGTTTTCGGCTCCACGTATAGTGATAAGTCTTCTTTTGAAATAACAATAATCTTGACGGAAGCGAAGGCGGAATGGAAATGGAAAACGAAAATATGAAAATCTGAAGAAAATCAAATCCCTTTTTGATTCCGATTCCAGTTCCAATCACCTTCCCGGTTCCGACTCCGAGCTCGTTCATTGTTAGGTATATTGGTTTTGGCTCCAAATCCGGCAGTGTTGAAAAAGAGACTGTTTAGGTTATGTTTTTGCCTGGTTCCACCTCTAGTGCATATCTGAAAGGTATGGTTTTTAAGGCATGTTTTATAATGATATCTAAAGATCTAATTAGAGGTTTTTGCTTGCAGGAAAGTTAAAAGATGTCAGGAACATCAGGGGAAGCTGCTCGGAGAAACTAGCCTACATAAACATCAAAGGCACCACCAAAACCAAAGAAGTTGAAGCCAGAGCAGTTTCCTTATACTTTGAGGTATAATCACAGGAGTACTGTGGTAAAAGTGAGCAAAGTAGAATCAGATTGGTCAAATATCACTGATACCAATCTAGGTCAATACAATTTTGAGGAGTGGTATTCAGAAGCGTTTGACAAAGATATCACATTGACTATAGAAAAAATTTCCAGCTCTGGGTTAGCTCATATCACTTTATTTCCTATATCTGTCCACTTGCCCATAATCAATCATGACAGTAGCCAGTGCTTACAATCCTGCTACCAGACTATGCATGGATTCACAAGACAATGTGATTAGTAATCTCACTCCTTAAGCATTTCAAAGTATATTTAATGTTCCAGATCCAAAGAACTTGGTGCAATCGAATGAGGCAGAGGCCTTGGAGAAATATAGTAAGTATAAGCGATTGAATAAATCTCACTTGAAAAAGAAGTGGTTGAAGACAGAAAATAAATCTTTAAGTAAACTTGCAGATCAGCCGAAGAGGGCAGATTTCTATGAAGAAGTATCAAGGTTGATTGTGATGTTGTCTAGGGTGTTTGGGAAGAGGGATGCATTTTACTTCAAGGAGTGGATGTTTCCTTTTATTCAGACCATCTTGAAGGGTGAACAACAGTTTGATTGGTCAATGATTGTCTCTGATGCCATACATGATCAGTTAACAAGGATCAGAGAAACCAAGTGCTTCTTTATGACCTCTTACATTATTTATGCAGTAGCAAGAGTGGGTGTAATGGGAGCCTTGGATGGACAAAAGAAGGTATGGGAGCACTATGATCAGTTGTCTCTTCAAGTTGCTGAGACTCATTTCCGAAGAGTCAATGATGCATTTTTATATGTGATCATCAATCAATTGAATGGAGATGAATGGAGATGCAAGATACTGGTTAAGTCAAGAAGCCATGGCTTTCATTGTTGAATGAGGATGTTGGTACATTCAATACCCCAAATTTACATACTTCAGGTTATTTGGTTTTGAAGGTCACCCACACTTGCTTCCAAGGTGTTGCAGTAACAGGATAGTGCTAATGGAGTTTGTGTATCAAGCTCTTGGAGTTAATGCTAGGTTTGGGATCAAACATAAGACTGGATGTCATAAGTTCCCCATGAAGTTGGGTGAATATAGTTGTCAACACTTGGTAGGAGCAAAGGTGGTTTGTATTGAGTTGATACAATTGAAGTTAGGATTATACACGGCTCGTAAGTATTTTAATCCAAAGAAGAAGATGTATGCTTTATTGCCTTCGGTGTTCACTAGACATTTCAATTTGTTAGAAGACTTTTGGAGTGATCGGCAGGATGAGTATGATTTGAAAAAGAAGAACTATGAAAGATTATCGGTCTCACTCATGTCAGATCTTGGTGTTAAAGAAAACATTCTTGACACATTGGTGGATGATGGAATTGTATTGATCCATCATATGAAGCTTTGAACATTGGCACCAAGGGTCTAGATCCCATTGATTGGAATGTTGAAGAAACCATTGATATCAAGAAGATTGGAAGGACAGTGTTGGATAGGAGTGTGCAATGGTTAGTGTTAAGAACTTAGGCTCCTCAAGAACCAACCCCTAAAAATGGTAAGGGATACAAGAGGATTAAAAGGAAGACACCTCCCAAAGAGCCATTGCAGTTATTTCCCCCGGATATTGATGAGATAGAATTTGAAGTAGCAGGGGATGAAGAGGAAGCACAAGAAGGAGATGTTCCAATAGGATTTGTTGTTTCAACACCTATATTAGGTGAATCATCCACTCAAGCCCCAATTACAAGAAAGAAGAGTAAAGAAATTCAAGAAGGAACTCTTCATAGCATGGCTGAAGCTGCCAAGGGAAAGGAGGTGGAGGAGGAAGTTCTAGAAGTTGAGACAGATTTCGATGAGACTCTGTCAGAAAAGGATTTGCAAGAGAACATGCCTCTAGAAAAGGATATTGAGCATATTTTGACACAAGAAGAGCAATGGAAGATGTTTGAAGAGGAAAAAAGAAAGTCTGATGCAAGGGCTATAGCAGAGAAACAAAAAGAAATGGATGCTAAGGTACAGGCTGATGCTATATTAGCCTAGCAACAATTAAAGGCAAAACAAGTTGAAACAAGGGCAACAGTTGATGAAGTAGAGAAGCAAAGGAGGGAGCAAGAACAAGAGCTCAAAGTTAAAGTAGAGAATGACAAGTTAGAATTAATACAGAAAATTCATGATCTCAAGGAAGAGAAGGCGAGGAACCGGAGGGAAAGAGGGATCTTGGTTTCCAAACTAAAACTTGCAGAAGAAGCTCGCCAAAAGGAAGAAGAAGAAGAAAAGATAAGGAAGGAAAAGGAGGCCAAAGAGCTGGTGAAGAAGCAGCAAGAGGAAGAAGCAAAGGCAAAAAAGCTTAAGGCTTCAGAAGTAGAAAAGTTAGAAAAAGAAAGACTAGAGGCTGCGTAAAAAGAGAAACTTGAAAAAGAAGCTCTAGAGAAGGAAAAGTTGGAAAAAGAAAGGGTAGAGAGAGATCGGTTGGAAGAAGAGAATAAGAGGAAGGAAGAGGAAGAGAGGAAAGAATGAAGAGATAGAGAAGAGGTTGAGAAGTTGGTGCAGATGCATATACTGTAGGAACAATAAGAGAAAGCAAGGGTTGATTCTCAACCTCAGGTAAATGTTCAACCACCTTCTACAGTTGTTGCTTCCTCTTCTATGATGACTACTGCTCCAAGTGCTCCTACTTGGCTAAAATTGGACCTGCAAAAGAGGGCAGTAACACCTCCACAACCTCACAATTGGGAGGATATGATGAAGGGGATTGAGCAGGAGAGGCCTAAAAAGAAGGCTAAAATTCTACATTCTACCCGACTCACAGACAAAGGAGAAATTATTGTTGAATGTGCCATGCCAATGATAGAAAATGAGGTAGGGGACATGCAGCTAACAGATTATCAGTTGAGTACCATCAACTTGGGAAGGCTTGCTAGGAATCAGCAAATGAATTTAATTGATGTGGTGGCTTCAACAACCAAGTCAAGAATGATCAAGGATAAGCAAAAGAAGGATGAGCTTAAAGCTCAATTAGATCAATTACATTCATTCTTGAAGAGTGTCTCCTCTCCAAGATCACAGCAAGTAGCAGCCATTGAGACTCCTATTTTGTTAAGCAAAAAGGAGGTAGATGATTTGGTACAAGTAAAAGGCAAAGCGGAGATGGTAGACCGATGGGTAGACAAGCTAAACCGGGAGGTGGGTGAAGTTTTGGTAGAAGGTTTTGAAGCCTACAAGGACACAGAAGGTTTAGTAAAAGAAATGTATCAATACATTGAGGCATTGGAGAAACAAGGAGAAGAGTATAAATAATATAGTCAGAAATTAGAAAAGGTGAGTGAATTGCCTTTAACTACTCTTTTGGAACAATCAATACTTGAGGAGGATAACAAGGATTTTGTGGAGAAAACTTCTCGTATACTCCGGTTTAGAAGTAACTTTTTGTGTAAACATAAGGATGAGATCCAAGAAGCTGTTAATAATTTGACTGAGCAGTTGGAAGAGCTGGAAGCAGTTATTGCCATTATTGTAGATGTGAATGTATTTTCAGAAGAGGGCATGCCTTTGAGTCAAGTAAAGAAGAAATGGGATGAAAGATTCAAAGGACTCATGCAGAAAGAAGATGATGGTGGAGAGTTGATGTTAGATCGACTAGTGGATGTAAAGGAAGAGATAAAAGCTGCTGGGAGAGAGTTAATAAAAATAAGAAGTATGAGGGAGTTTGCTGCAGCAGAATTGGATCGGATCAAATTTGAGGATAGCTGGATTGATGGGCCGGAAATAGATACTTTACAACAAGTCTTCACCAGCTACGATGAGTTCATGGCAAATTCAGCTCTGCATGCATGCATAATTCTCCTCTTCCTTGCATGTTGCATGCATATAGCACTGGCAGTTCTTGGAGGGCGCATGACTTCTTCTTTTCTTCTATCTTCTATTTTTATTTAAACTGAATGTCTAAATGTAAGAACTCAAGATCAAATTGATCTGAGTTTCCAAGAGAATATTTGTTCCTAAAGAGGTGGATAACCTAAAATAGAAGTGGATTTCAATTTTTTATATATCTATAAATACCCAATGGGTATCATATTGTAAAGGTTGGCTAATTGAGAATATGATTGGCTTACCTAAGATTAGGAGATAGAATGTTGTAGATCTTTACAAAGATACTTTGTACTTGATCTTTTCACAGTTAATAGAATTATAGGTTTTACGCCATATGGAGTTAGCATTGAGTTGTTTGATTTGATAAGGTTGATAAGTTATAATCTATCTGAATGTCAGTGATTGTGCTGAAGCATGATAGTTTCTTATGTGATGAAAGTCATTAGAAGAAACCAGATTTAAAGATTATCTTGTTAGATTGTCATTGAATTGAAGTTATTGAAGTCTGTTGATCTATAATCTTGATGATGAATGAATGTGTGTTGTTTTGAAATCCTTGAACTATTTGTGATGCAAGATTGTGAAGTTAATTAAGCACCTAAAATGTATGCAGTGGTATAGATTATGCTATAGATTGTGTCATCTTATGGTTTTCTTGATCTGATTGGAAGAACATTCATTATTTAGAGATATATGTCTAGATGATAGATATATTTGATTCATATTTACTGGTTTATCCCTTTAATCTATCTTTTTCTTTTGTTTGAAACCCCATTGATTTACCAAAATAGGCTGATAGAATGAGTCATCACTTGAGTCTTTTTACCAGCACAGGCCCCTTGAACATTACAGTTGCATGAACTAATTGAGTGACACCAGACAGTTGAGAACCAACTACCAGGACCTTGGGAGTTAGGCCACTACATGTTCTCTTTCTTTTTAGGAGAAATAGAGTAGAAATATTTTGTTTTAATGTTGTTTGTGTTATTTTCACCATCAACGAGTAGAAGAGAGATCTGATATCATGTATCAAAACATTAAGCATGCATTCTTCTAGCTAGCGGAGAAGGAGATTATTACTTTGCTTCACTTTCATTTGCATAACCATATCATGGTGTGGGAACCAAGAAGAACAAGGATGTCTAGTTTTATGTGGAGGTAATGGATGTGGTCCAAACTTTAGGAGGGGCAAGAAGGTCAATGTATGATCCTGATGAAATTGAGGAAGAACAGCAAGAGAGGGACATAAAAAATAATATCAATGCAGAGTTTCAAGGATTTTTCAAGCGAGTAAGAGAGCTATGGGAGCAGCCTCATCTAAAATATTTTGAACTAGAGTTTCATGTACCATTTAGAGAGCTTGGTTTTCATGGATTTCCTTTCAAAGCCTCTGCTTTTATTTATCCTACGATAAACTGTTTGATAGAGTTGGTGGAATTACCTTTCTTAGTAATCACTATTAGTGAGATTGAGATTGTTAATCAATTAGGTGCTAATTTCCTGTAGCAATGAAAGAGTTTGAAAAGGCAGAGAGAGCTACACTGGTGACTCAAGAGAAACTTCAGCTTTCAAAAACAAAGGCAATTAGGTTGGAAAACTTGTGGATCATGCCAGCATTTGGTGGAAGAGGAAGAAAGATGATTGGAACTCTAGAGGCTCACCATAATTGATTTCAGTATTCAACCATGAGAGCAGAAGAGAGAGCTAATATCATGTATCAAAAAATTAAGCATGCATTCTTCTAGCCAGCGGAGAAGGAGATGATTATTTTGCTTCACTTTCATTTGTATAACCATATCATGGCGTGGGAACCAAGAAGACCAAGGATGTCTAGTTTTATATGGAGGTAATGGATGTGGTCCAAAATTTAGGAGGGGCAAGAAGGTCAATGTATGATCTTGATGAAATTGAGGAAGAACGGCAAGAGAGGGACAGGAAAAATAATATCAATGCAGAGTTTCAAGGATTTCTCAAGCGAGTAAGAGAGCTATGGGAGCAACCTCATCTAAAATATTTTGAACTAGAGTTTGATGCACCATTTAGAGATCTTATTTTTCATGAGTTCCTTTCAAAGCCTCTGCTTGTATTGTTCCTACGGTAAACTGTTTGGTAGAGTTGATGGAATTACCTTTCTTAGTAATCACTATTAGTGAGATTGAGATTATTAATCAATTAGGCACTAATTTCCTATAGAAATGAAAGAGTTTGAAAAGGAAAAGAGAGCTACACTAGTGGATTAGGAGAAACTTCAGCTTTCAAAAACAAAGGCAATTAAGATAGAAAACTTGTGGATCAGGCCAGCCTTTGGTGGAAGAGGAAGAAAGATGATTGGAACTCTTGAGGCCCACCATAATGGATTTTGGTATTCAACCATGAGAATAGAAGAGAGAGATGATATCATGTATCAAAACATTAAGCATGCATTCTTCCAGCCAGTGGAGAAGGAGTTGATTACTTTGCTTCACTTTCATTTGCATAACCATATCATGGCATGGGAACCAAGAAGACCAAGGATGTCCAATTTATGTGGAGGTAATGGATGTGGTCCAAAATTCAGGAGGGGATATAATTTCAATGTATGATCCTGATGAAATTGAGGAAGACCAGCAAGAGAGGGACAAGAAAAATAATATCAATGCAAAGTTTCAAGGATTTTTCAAGCCAGTAAGAGAGCAATGGGAGAAACCTCATCTAAAATATTTTGAACTAGAGTTTGATGTACCATTTAGAGAGCTTGGTTTTCATGGAGTTCCTTTCAAAGCCTCTGCTTTTATTGTTCCTATGGTAAACTATTTGGTAGAGTTGGTGGAATTACCTTTCTTAGTAATCACTATTAGTGATATTGAGATTGTTAATCAATTAGGCGATAAATTCCTATAGCAATGAAAGAGTTTGAAAAGGCAGAGAGCGCTACACTGGTGACTCGGGAGAAACTTCAGCTTTCAAAAACAAAGGCAATTAGGTTGGCGGACTTGTGAATCAAGCCAACATTTGGTGGAAGAGGAAGAAAGATGACTGGAACTCTAGAGACCCACCATAATGGATTTCGGTATTCAACCATGAGAGTAGAAGAGAGAGCTGATATCATGTATCAAAACATTAAGCATGCATTCTTCCAGCCAACAGAGAAGGAGATGATTACTTTGCTTCACTTTCATTTGTATAACCATATCATGGCATGGGAACCAAGAAGATCAAGGATGTCCAATTGTATGTGGAGGTAATAGATGTGGTCCAAACTTTAGGAGGGGCAGGAAGGTCAATGTATGATCCTAATGAAATTGAGGAAGAACGGCAAGAGAGGGACAGTAAAAATAATGTCAATGCAGAGTTTCAAGGATTTGTCAAGCCAATAAGAGAGCTATGGGAGAATCCTCATCTAAAAGATTTTGAACTAGAGTTTGATGTACCATTTAGAGAGCTTGGTTTTCATGGAGTTCCTTTCAAAGCCTTTTATTTTATTGTTCCTATGGTAAACTGTTTGGTAGAGTTGGTGGAATTACCTTTCTTAGTAATCACTATTAGTGAGATTGAAATTGTTAATCAATTAGGTGCTAATTTCCTATAGCAATGAAAGAGTCTAAAAAGGAAAAGAGAGCTACACTGGTGACTCAGGAGAAACTTCAGCTTTCAAAAACAAAGGCAATTAGGCTGGCAGACTTGTGGATCAGGCCATCATTTGGTGGAAGAGGAAGAAAGATGACTGGAACTCTGGAGGCCCACCATAATTTATTTTGGTATTCAACTATGAGAACAGAAGAGAGAGTTGATATCATGTATCAAAACATTAAGCATGCATTCTTCCAGCTAGCGGAGAAGGAGATGATTACTTTGGTTCACTTTCATTTGCATAACCATATCATGGTGTGGGAACCAAGAATACCAAGGATGTCCAGTTTTATGTGGAGATAATGGATGTGGTCCAAACTTTAGGAGGGGAAATAAGGTCAATGTATGTTCCTGATGAAATTGAGGAAGAACAGCAAGAGAGGGATAGGAAAAATAATATCAATGCAAAGTTTCAAGGATTTCTCAAGCCAGTAAGAGAGTTATGGGAGCAACCTCATCTAAAATATTTTGAACTAGAGTTCGATGTACCATTTAGAGAGGTTGGTTTTAATGGAGTTTGTTTCAAAGCCTCTACTTTTATTTTTCCTACAATAAACTGTTCGGTAGAGTTGGTGGAATTATCTTTCTTAGTAATCACTATTAGTGAGATTGAGATTGTTAACATTGAGAGTGTAGGACTTGGGAAAAAATAATTTGATATGGCTATTGTTTTCAAAGACTTCAAGTGGGATGTACTCCACATTGATGCCATTCTGCAATCTTCACTTGATAGCATCAAGGAATGGCTAAACTACATGGATATAAAGTATTATGAAAGCATAATGAACTTGAACTAGCGGCCAATTTTGAAGACTATTACTGATGATCCAAAAAAAATTATTGAAGATGGTGGTTGCAAATTTTTGAATATGGAAGCTAGTGATTCTTATTCTAATCATTCATAAGATTCAGATCAAGGATATGAACCCTCTGATGTAGAAGATTAATTAGAATCAGATGAGGAAGGTTCATAAGATGAATCTCTTATGGAGTTAGATGAGGACGAAGAAGAAGAATAAGAAGATTCTGAATGGGAGGAAGGTAAAACATGGGATGAGTTAAAAGTCAAAGCCATAAATGTAGATAAGGAAAAAGGAGACAAATTTGACGGTGAAGAGGAAAGGCAGCGATGAAAGGTAAAAGCTATAGGGATGTCTTAGGCACCTAATATTAGAGATTCAAGAGGAATTCCTACCAAGAGGCATAAAGTCAGATGAATTGAGTTCATCTACATCCTTCTACCATTTATTCATGCACATAAATTGTTCAGTTGTTTATGCAAATGATGCATATATGTTAACTTGATCAATGTTGTTAGTTCAATTGTTTGACTTCTATGACAACCAGCTATTAGGCCATTCTGTGCGGGAGCACATTTATGTTTTTAGTTAGCTTTTTTGGATAGCTCTACTTGGTGTTAGGGAAATTCCATTTATCTTTTGAATGTTAAGAAGTCTAGTATTACATGCTTCTCAATGTTGATCAGATCAAGTTGCAATTTTTTTACTGTTGATTTCTTTATTTATGGAGTTTTTTTAACTTGGAAGACAAGAATTTACTACTTTTTTTTAAAATTAGATGGAAAAATTAAGTGGTTGGTTAGCTACGCCAAGTGATGTATACTACAAGTATGTGTTAGATCTATAGTATGCCTACCAAGGTGCATCAAAACATTCTTACATGTTAAAAGAATGGCATCATCATGAGGAAGGATGGCAAAGATGCATGTGGATCACTTAGTAGAATGGAAACATGAATTCAAGGAATCACTCCTTGAGATACCAAGGAAGAACTCCTTGAGATACCAAGGAAGCACTCCTTGAGATACCATGTTTAAGAGAAAATAAGATAAATAAAATCAATGTGGGCTAAGTTACTCAAATGATACAACTCATAACTTAAATGAGGACACTTAAGAGATATTAAAAGAAAATGGTCATTAATTAAAAGATGTGATGAAAATAAGTCATGAATGTCACCCACTACCCTTTAAGGAAAACAATATTTTTTTCCTCAACATGAAATAATGGGACAATTGAGTGGGATCTAGGGCCAACAGAGAAGCACTTTAGCATTCATCCTACGCATCAATAAACAACTCAACACAAGAAATGATTTTTTTTATATTAACACAACAATATACAACTAAGTTATTGAAAGTCAACTATTGATACCTCGTTCTCCATCCAGATTAAAAAATCGGCCCACTTTTTGCTTTGTAACTTTTCCTTTTCAAATTTCTTTGGATGTCGGCCATATTTATCCTCCTGTCAAAACATGGCACATGGACTAGTTAAACTAATTAATATGCAATCATTTACTTTTTCCTAGGGAATTAAAAAATATCATTTAACATATTAAATATACTTAAAAATTTACAGATCAAGGCCTGTAAACCTTTATGGCCACTGTGATGTGTGGCACGAAGTTTTTGAAGCAGAGCCTTGGAGGCCTTGTCTGGAAACATATACTAATTCAATTTAACTATGCACAAATAAAATTTAAAAATCATTTAATAAATTTGATATAATCTTCTGAGAAAATTCAAATACCTACATACTCTCCTCACCGGCCTTCCTTTGTGCTTCGAACTTCTCATATTCTTTTACAAGATCTTTCCATACTTTGACACTTACATCAATTGGCCTTTTTTGAGCCTTAGCTCAGGAGGGATTTTTTTATCTTCTTTGTTTGGTTGCATCAAAATCTCTTGCAATTTTGAGACATTCATAGCTTTACCTTCTTCATAGACCAACATGTGTCAAATTCAGTCTCCATGTCATTAATAACTGGTTTTTGTAGGTGTATGGGTATCTTTGATAATGGAAAATGTAGATGGTCTTTGAATCATTGAAGGCATGATTCCTTCAACCTATTCACAAACAATTTTCCAACATTTGTCATCCGGACTTCCCCTGAAACCACATCGTACTCTATCTTGGTATTGAAGGTACCAATGAAAGATTGAAAACTTGACGTGGTGGAAGAAGTTTGTGTCCCAGGAGTGGGTGGGATAGTGGAAGCCTCTGCTCCCTGTTCTACATTCCTAGACTTTACTGTTATTGATTTCCTCCTGGATCTTTTGCTTGATTCAAGACTGCTTGGGGAATCAATTGATTCCCTTTTACACGGTTGATTTGGTTGCAATGTTTGAGGGGCTTGACTAGATCAGTTTTCTATGTATCTGGAAAGCATTGTCTAGCACACATCATCCAATTTCATCACTATCTGTGCCCCCAATCTAGAAGCCAATGCCTCTTTATCTTTGTTAATCACATGTCCCTATATATATATATATAATTTCTTCTTTTAAATTTAAAAATAAAAAACTAGAAAGTAAAAATTAAAGAAATAAGGGAAACATTTACAAATCTATAAATTGACAATGAATTACCTCATTGTGGCTAGAGTATGCTCCCTTTGTTCTCTTCCCTCTATCGCTTGACATTTTGAGGCGACCTAGGGAAAATTATTTTCATCCAAGCTTTGGAGGCAAACAAAGTACACACTATAAGGTATGAAATTTTTCGTTCAGTTTGTGGTATGAAATTTTTACCTTGAATGACTCTCTTTCTAGATTTAAATACCTATGAATCAATTGCTTGCACACCAGTATAGAATATAAATATATTTGAAAGGATATAAATATATGCAAAATTAAATAAATGTATTGTAAGAAAATTAACGCTTGCGCACCTATATAGAATGGTAATCTTTGGGGGATAAAAAGGGTGCGGAGTTTGGTTTTATTGAGAGTTAACACAAATAGGTCCCATGCTCGAGTCACATCCTTTGATTAGAAATAAAATTAATGTGTACGCACAATCAATTTGAAACCACGAGCTCATTGTTCTGTAAAAGAATAAGTGAAAATTAGTAATAGCTAATTTAAGCCCCAAGGTCTCACAAATTTGAGGAAATGATCTATTATTCAATTGTTGTCTCACAATCCCTATCTCCTCGTATTGTCTCAACCAACCTCTATTCCCACAGGACTTGGCTGCACTGGGGCAGATGCAGTTTAACGACTTGTCTTGAAAGCACTCGACTACTATTTTAGGAAGGAAGCGAGAAAGTTGTTTTCAGAGAAAGGTATGGAAGGAAGTTCAAAGAAATTGAATCGGAAACCGAAAGCTTGGGATGGGAATGATAAGTGAATCGGGGCATTGGGGTTTCAAAAATTCATTCATTATTATCGGATGCAGAGTAAATAATGCAATGTCTACAATTTTACCCTCCTCCTTTGCAATCACATGAGACTTGAATGATTCACGTGTAAAAAAAACAGTATTCACAACCCTTTCTTCACAATCCTCTCCATTTAATCCAAACAAAAATATTTGTGGGAATGAAAAAATAAATTGTAACCTTACCTATGGTGTCACAAACTAAATGATGTATTTTGCTTGGAAGTTGATAAATAAATTGATCCTAAATTGACTTCATCTTCATATGTTCCAAGGGATCAATCATGGTTCCCTATTTTATCTATTCCTTATCCCATGTCAATTTTGTGGGTGCAAAACTAATAGAGGTTAGATTTGTGAACTCATAAATGACCCCTATACAACTAGATGAGTTATCTAAAGTGTGAAATATATGTCAAATATATGTCTAAAGTGAGGTTTTGTGTTGTATAGCATATTCATTGAAATGATATAATTGGTGTACTAAACATTATTTACTATGTTGTTTATTATAGGGTTGAGATGAGGCCATGGCAACAGATCATGTCATGTCAAATGAGGACACAACAGTTGAAGCGGGACATCATGTACTCAAATTTTGACTTAACTTAGGAAAAAATGATCTGATGGAATTTTGTGATACGTCCATCTTTTTTCACAGTATTATTGAAATTTATAATGTATTATCCAATCTTGACATAAATTAATGCATGTTGTTGATTATTTTAGATGGAGATTGGAGCAAATGGAGAGCTTGAGTGTTCAAATAGAAAAAGAGGAAGATATGTATGTGGAGGTGGACCTAAAACTATTAAATCAAATAGATGACAATGGGTGTTTGAGGATATGATAATGGATCTTCCAGACACAACAAATGATTGCACTGAACAAGAGGTTGATCGGGACTATAGTACATGGGATGAATACTTTGAGAAAATATATGACTAAAGTGAGGTTTTGTGTTGGATAGCATATTTATTGAAATGATATAATTGGTGTAGTAAACATTATTTACTATGTTGTGTATTATAGAGGCGAGATGAGGCCATGGCAACATATCATGTCATATAAAATTAGAATAGAACTGATGAAGCAAGACATCAGGTACTCAAATTTTGACTTAACTTAGGAAAAAATGATCTAATGGAATTTTGTGATACGTCCATATTTTTTCACAGTATTATTGAAATTTATAATGTATTATCTAATCTTGACATAAATTAATGCATGTTGTTGATTATTCATATGGAGATTGGAGCAAATGTAGAGCCTGGGCATTCAACTAGCGAAAGAAGAAGATATGTATGTGGGCATGGACCTAGAACTGTTAAATCACGTAGACAACAATGGGTGGAAGAGGATATGACAATGGATCTTCCAGATACAAAAAATGATTGCACTGAACAAGAGGTTGGTCAGGGCTATAGTACATGGGATGAATACTTTGAGAAAATTGTTGGTTGTGGATGTTTTGTATGTCATGGAAAGAAACAATTCAAATGAGCAATTGTACAAAGACATTACATATATGATGAGCTTCCAGTTGGTATTATGCCACCTACAATCGATTAAAATCAAATATGAATTGTGGTAAGTAATTTTCCAATTTGATATAAATAACATGTATACTTCATTTAAATTTTATTTTTATTATTTAAATAGCTAATTTTTTTCTCAATGGATACTTGCAGGATAAAGTTCTTGGTTTAAAGTTTCCTGGATCATCGACTTCCAGCCTGGAGGTTAATGATCATTTATCAAATGATACATCTAACAAAAATATGTGCCAATATACTAGCTCGAAAGATGATGAATTGATGAAAACAAGTCACAGAACAAGAACCGGTTTAAAGATGCATAATTTTCATAAAGACATGGGGAAGGTGGACTACATACCCTATGAGAATGAATGTGATGGAGATGATGAATTTCCCTTGAGTTTGACATCAATTTACAAAGATACATTTGATTTTCGACTATATTGCGCTTAGCCTAGTGATCAACAACTACCTAGAGTGTACGAGGTGTTTCAATTTTGGGGATACAGCTACATGATACGACCCTCCAATATTCATGGAGAAAATCTAGGCCTCTTTATTATCCAAAATTTACATGTGGGATATAAACATAGAAACAATTTAGAACAAACCACTAGGAGATTAATGCCATATTATGGTCCATCATATTACAGTGGTGAATGGAGAAGGCTAGCAGAATATAAGCCTAGCATGTCAGCATATGGTCTAAATTTGAATATGTATACACATCATCTCCAATTGGAAAGTGGAAAAGAAATCTTATGTATATAGATGGACATGAATACACACAAAAATATTGCAGGATTTATAAATAATAGTAAGGGAAGGAACCCTAATGTAAGACCGAATTGTCAATTTATTGAGGTTATAAATTATAAAGATGGAGATATGGAAAGAGAGGTTGATATATTGATAATGGTTGAGGCTATTAAGGACATTACCATAGGGGATGAGTTATTGATTTATTACCCCTTCTTAAAACACACTCCTGAGCAAAAGAAAAGGGAAGAACAAGGTTTCCCTAAGGATGTTCATAAGGGCAGAAAACCAAAGAATAATAAATGAGTGTGGACTGATGTTTTATAAACTATGTTGTCAAAATTGTGTTTTATTTAAATTATTGTATAAAAAAGGTAGTCTATAAAATAATTTTCATTATTCAAATGATGTATATATGTTTATATAATTTTTATTTTTATTTTTTAAGCCATATTTGATTATATTTCTTTGAAATTGATACATTTATGATTTATCCAATTGTTGACAAACATTAAATAATGTATGTGTTTGTTGATAGGTAGAATATGTTGATGAAACACATACTAATACCCATGATCCAACTAGGTTATTAAGATTTGGAAAGGATGATCCAAACCATCCTTTAAACAATACCAAGGTGAAAAGAGCAAGTTTGAAGAGCTGATGAGATCTGCATACACTAATGAGATGCCACCTAGCCTTAATGATGATGTTCATGATAGTGAAAATGAAGTGAATGAAGAAGGATTGAATGAAATTCTTACAGGTTTCTTTGGGGATGGACATAATGATGACAATAATGATCATATGGCTGACAGTAACGATGATATTAGGGGTAATTACCAATAACGTAATGTTGATGATAACAACCTGAAAGACTCCATCAAGCAAGCAAAGAAGACACCCATGTTCAAATCGGGTAAAAGTAGAACCTCACAATTGGCATGCACACTAATATTATTAGAAATCAAGTCACTATTTGGTTGGTCAGACAAAGGATTCACTACCCTGCTGAAGTGATTTGAAATTTGTTTCTTACTTTGCATTGTCAATTGGTGTACATAATTTGTAAACATTCATCGACTTCATTTATATTTCTTTAAGGGGATTTTAAAGCCATATATTGTATATAAACATTCCTAGTATAGATTGACATATCAAACATGTTCATCATAAGTCAAACACTCAATTGATTTAATCTTTGGCAATCTTATAGAGCACTAAAAACTAAAATATTCCCTGAAGAGAATGTGTTGCCATCAACTTGCAGAGAGGCGCGTCTATTGTTGGTTGAGTTGGGGATTGAATATAAGCAAATTCATTCATGTAAAAATGATTTCATTTTATATAGAGATGAATATCAAAACAAGGTAGAATTCCATGTATGCAAAGAGAAGAGATATCGTACAGATGTACAAGGTCCTATAGTTCCAAAGAAGGTTTTACATCACATGCCAATTATACCTAGAATTCAACTAATGTTTCATTGCAAGTCACTTGCACAATTGATGGATTGGAATGCAAAGAATAGGAGTAAAGATGGATTCATGCGAATTTCAATTGACTCCAAAGTAATGAAACACATAGAGGAAAAATGGCCAAGAAAATTTAAAGATGAACCCCATAGTATCAAGTTTTCTCTTGCAATTGATGAAGTGTGCCCATTCTCTTTCCTAAGCTTAAATTATAGTGTTTGGCCAGTCAGATTGATAGTATACAATATTCCCCCATGGATGGGTGTTAGAAAGGAGCGCCTTATGCTGACTCTCATTGTTCCAAGAAAACATCAAGTTAAAAACATGGATGTTTATCTTGCGCCTTTTATTGATGAGATACAACTACTATGGAAAGGCATAAGAATGTATGACATATCATGTCCTCCATCAAATAGGTCCTTCATGTTGTATGGTGTGTTATGCTAGACTATTCATGATTTCCCAAGACTTGGTGTTTTTTTTGGTAAAATAAAATATTTACGTATTTACACATGATTTATTTTCATCCCAACTTTCATACTTAGTTTTATACTATTTTTTTGATGTTATTAACATTACTTGTTGAGTTGAACGGCTTCAAACAAAGGGGATATTTGCATGTCCAAGATGTGCAGAACAATTTCAAAGGCAGTATTCTAAAGATCTACATAAATTTATTTATGCAAACAACAGGGTTTTTCTACCACTAGATCATAGGTTTAGAAATCGCCAGAAGAATCAATTTGATGGAAAAGTTGAAAATAGAGGCCCTCCCATGATTATGGGTCTAGGTGATTGGATTAAGAAGTATGAAGATGCTTAATTGAAAGCTTGGGAGGATTTTTTTGATCGGGGTGATTCAATTGAAGAACCAGAATAAGTTGTAGTTCATATGCCAGAAGGAATGAAAAAGAAATCCATATTTTATGAGCTCCCTTACTAGAAGGATCTATTAATATCGCACCCATTAGATCGTATGCACATCTTCAAAAATGTCTCAGATTCTATATTTTGACATATATCGAGCAAATAGAAGGACACCTTTTCTTCGAGGAGAGATATTTCTCTTTCGTGTACCAAATTTGATAGAAAATATTTGTGGTCAAGCAGGGAAAATGAAACATATGTAGAAGCTCCATAGATTTTGAAAAAAAAGAGCTAGACCAACTAAAAAATGTCATTCATTCAATAAGGACACCTACTAGTTATGGTTCATCATTGGCTAAAGCTTTTATAGTTGATGGATATATCACAGGATTTAAAACACATGATTTTCATAATTTAATGAAGGTGTTATATATCATCATTTAACATTTACTAGTCGCATTGATTAAGTACTAAATATATTTTGATATTTTCTTGTGTGATAAAAAATTACTAATGACCTTTTCATAAATGTGTTTGATAGCATATCATGCCATTAGCAATTAGGGGGGATTCTTGTCTTATAGTTGACTTAAGGAATGCCATAAGTTGATTGTCAGGTTTTACAAGGTATGTGGTTATATGAAATGTTCATGTGTGAGAGACATAGAGATATTATATTGTATTTTAATTTTTGACTAAAGGTTCATACTAATTTACTATTCTTATATTAGGTGGGTGACCTACAAGGAGATCCACAAATCTAAAGTGCCAAAATGGAAGAGGGAAATTACAGAAATTGTATGTGTATTTGAGAAGGAGCTCCCTACAATTTTCATGGACCTACAAGTCCATTTACTTATACACCTAATCGATTACATTGAATTGGTGAGTGTCATATCAACGAGGTGGATGCTCTTCTTTGAGAGGTACATGAAAACTCTAAAAATATATGTTTGACAAAAGGCACATCCAAAGGGTTGCATGGATGAAGGGTATGCATTGAATGAAGAATTTTTCTTCCTATGTGAATTCCTTGGTAAGGATTTTGAATATGGGTCATGCGTCTAGGATGAAGAATGAGCATCAGATATTATTGATGGAGAAAAACCACAATCTAATGGTGTTCAAGTAGAAATTAGTAAGTAAATTCATGATCAGTGTGGTTTTTTTTCTTGCAATCATTAATTTACTCTGTAATTTATTCGTCAAATTAACATCATGACATTTAGATTTTGAAATAAACATGTTGACATGTAATAGGTGTAGATGAAAGTTCTATACTCGACAAGTTCATTATGTACCACATGGAATTTATGAACAAATGGATTGATCTGTATGATAAAAAGAGAGAAAAAGTGTTAGAAGCAAGGAGACAGTTTAAGAGATCGAACCAAAAGAATACTCCACTTCCCACTAATCTGCTTGGGGAATGGGGCAAAGATTGCACACCAGAATGGGTTATTGAACAAATTCAAAATCAAATAGAATATGTAGGTATAGATTCAGACATAACAGAAGATGAAATCAACATGTCTAGAGGATGTGAAAGAAAGGTACAGTTGGAATTTTACAAAATATTTTTTCCTTACAGTTTTGACACTATTAACTATTTTAATATCCATCATTATATTTGTTTTCACTGAAATAAATGGTCTTTCAAAGGAGAGGAAATATCCAGCAATGTGGGCATATGGTCAAAATTGTCATGTAGAAAGTGTAGATGTAAAGAGACGATCCTTCGATTGTGGAATCATGGTTGAATTCAAGAAATCCAGTCGATCAAGCTCAAAAGATAAGAATATAATTGAAGGGAATCTACAATATGTTGGGAAAATACAAGAAATTATTGAGTTGGATTATCGCTCTTAAAAATGTGTATTTTTAATTGTAGATGGTATGGAGCATTTGAGAGGACACAAAAACATGATACCCATAGTGGATTATTTTCTATAGATTCCTCATTCTTCCTACCGGAGGATAAGAAACCTTATGTTCTACCAATTCATTGTGAGTAGGTATTTCTTTAACTCAAACAAGAAGTGGTAGTGATCATTAATCTATTAATTCATATTTTATTGTGAATATATATATATATATATATATATATATGTGTGTGTGTTTATTAATCAGTAAAATTATTATAACATACATCTAATATATGTATTTCGTTCATGTGTAAGTATTTTTCTATGAAGATATTTTGGACTCGAAATGGATGTTTGTCATACATTATGATTCAAGATTAAGGAATGTATTTGATGAAACATTAGTGGATACTAAGAAAAACAATGATGGAAAACAAAATGAGAGAGAGGGATTGGATAACATTGAAGAAATTGACATCCATGATGATGTTGAACATGGTTATGTTCAAGCACAAGAAGACAACAATCTAGAGTTAGATGATGTTATGGAAGACAACAATATGGGTGGTATAGAAAATGATGATCCAAATACATCTGCTAACAATATAGATGGTTTACTGTCAAATTTCAATAATGATGAAGATGATGCAAGTCAAGATGAGGATGATGATAATATTACATACTTGAAAGAATATATGAACATTGACAATGATACATTGGATGACATTATAGCAGACAATAATGTTAATGACCAAGACTTCTAATTTATAATTATTTGCAATCCATGTTTAAAAAGGGATGATTCTTATGGCCCAAAATTTGAAATACTTCAATAATATTATTTGTGTTGATACAAATTACCTATTGCAATATCCTTAAATTATTCAATATTTGGTATGAATTGTTGGCAGAAAAAATTATGATTACTTGGATGCTTCTTCCATTCATTTTGTATCAACATATGTTCATGAAGACACAAAAGTTAATAAAATGTTAATTCACATAACTCATAATTATTTATATAAGCAACTTTGTTAACTTTATTATTTTTAAATAGTTTCCATTTTTATGTTGAACATAATTTTGAACATGTAACTGAAAACATCCATAGTAAATTCTTTACTATATCAGCATATTCATTCACATAAGTACTGAGGCTCAATAATTGATTTCCATTCAAATATAAGAAGAAATAAGTATGGCAAACATAAAAAAAATACAAAATGATAACACAGTCATGTAGAATCTCTGATAACAAGATGTTCTATTTCATTCATAAACTCAAAATAATCACACAGTATTAGCAAATGTGCCCTAATAAATATTATGAATTTAAATAACTTGAAGAAACCACTGTGGAGACAACATAGTAATAGATAAGCATGAAATTTAACACAACAATTGAACACAAAAATAGATTACCAATTATGAGCAATCTTCTCCATTATGTTGTTTGAAATATATATGCATTTATAGCGGAAGTCTTTGATATGATATAGATGGGTGGAATGTGCAATCTATCTTCTTACTAATGCCTACTATAATGGAAATGCAAATGGAATATGATATGATGATCCTCTCAAAATTGGCCTTGGTTTCCTATTTATATAGGAAGCAACAAGCTTCAGGCCTTTTACCAAAATAGATGACCCTTCAAAATTACTTCTTTTACTAACAACTAATTAATTTGCATAATTAAAGAAATAGCAAGTCTTAAGACACTTTATACATATTTTTCCTTTAATCAACATATAAATACCATGATCATTGATTTGGCAAAGCTTTCCTCTCCATGATAGACGTCTAGACACCCTCACCTTAGTGACCTACTCATCTGAAGCCAAATACTTCTCTTCCCATTGATACACCGTAAAATTTGATGGCCACTGATATTATTAGATCTTTGGTATGTTTGCAAGATGTGTCTGCCATCAACTATCCAGTAGCGCCTTTGTATCATTCACAAATTTGAGATATCCAGCATCAAGATAAATCAATCCATCCATGATCAAATTGAGCCTGTGAATACCGGTGTCACTATCCCCCTGAACATGGGTTAAACACTTATGAATAACCTAACCAAATTCCTTCTTCCATTCATTCAAGTCTTTTACTTGACCATCATCTTTCATAATTTTTGATGTATACCATTGTTTTAAGGTATGGAATGAATCCATTCATGCCATAATCCTCTTATTCTCCCCTTGTATATACTGAAATTCATCAACAATCATTTAACCTGTTTGCTCAGTCAGTTTTAATGTTGTAGTAGCATCAGGACTCCTTTGTAGAACTCTGCATAACTTAGATAGAGTGTGGTGAATAGGCTACCACCTTTAAAATGGGGGGTCCAATACAAGCATATTTTCTTTTATTTGATCAATTGCTCACTGAAGTGATTTATAACTATCATGCACACTATCCAGTTTATCAATAACCAACTTTATTCTGTACTCAAGAATATTTTCCATAACTTCATAAACTTTCCTTTTTACTTCATCCTTGGCCTCCTTCATTTCATCCACTTCCTTCTCAGGAGTCTTTGCTTGCTCAGCCGGAATTCTCTATACAATATTTAATGGAGCACTAGGAGGCTTATATAACACTATCTCCTTGCTTTGTGAAGTTTGTGCTCCTTTTAACTGTTCTTTCAATTTGACATTCTCCATAAACAATTTATTAACTTCATCATTTAAGAACTTTTGTTCCCTTTCATACTCCTTTAATATGTCCTCCAATCCCTTAACAGTTGCATGAGTGAACATGGTTGAGTGCATGGTCATTGTGGCTGCCTCCAAAGGGGTGGTGTCCTGTATTGTTCTTACCATTGTTGCCCCTTTCATTCCATGTATTACATCTAGTAGTTTAGGCTTTTGTGTGTTTTTTTGCTTGATCCAAATGGCCAGGGTTTTAATTTTGGGGTTATACCCAGTTCCACTTACTCCTTCATCAGATTCAAACTTTGCAACTAACATTGGATCTTCTTGAGCCTGTACTTGATCAAGCAAAAACATTTTCTTTAATTCCAACCTAGGAAAAGTGACCATGTTGCTCTTCAAAATCATCTCTCTACCCTTTTGAGGGCTAATGTCAATGTGGTCAAGCCTCAATTCATTGAAGGTATGTGCCACCATTTTATTATTTTTTGGTTCTTCAATTCGCACTTCATCTAACTCCATTTTCTCTTCAATTTATTTTATCTTCATCTTTGTCCAAAAATCCCTAAACTTTGGAGTCTTGATGAACTCATCATCTTCTATAAACCTCCTGGCAACAATTTTTCTCTCATCTTCATGTATCTTTGCACTTGTTTTTTCTACATCATCCATCCTTTCCTCAAGCCTACGGGCATTAGTCTCATGGATGGTTTGATCAACCTCAATATCACCCTTTAATGATTGCAATACAATGGCCACATCTTCAATATCTCCCACCCCTTCACTCTCCTCATAAGGTACCAATGGCTCAATGCTCTGTGTCTTTTGTCTCTTGGGAGGAAATTTCTCCATGGGAGACTTTGATGTTGTGTCTAAGGTGTTCTTTGTATTTATCTTACCACCATGTTCCTTAAGATACACTTCTTTTTTACCATATAAATCCTCAAATTTATCAATTATCCGATTGATCCTCCCGATGGGGTCTTTTTCTTCAATGAAATAGCCAAGGAAACTTCTATCATTTTGCTTCTTCCTTCCTTCAAGCTTCATTATAACCTCCCATTTCTTCCATCTGAGGCACGCCTCTATAAATGTAAGGCAATTTCTTATCACATCTTCCTCATAATATACTTGGTGTGCCACTGTCATTTTGGTAAGAAGATTATGCCTTATGTTATTCATATGATTTTTAGGGTCAAAGGCTCTTGATTTTCCAGAACCCAATGCATATCTTGTCTTCAAGTAATATTGCAACTCCTCCAGTGTATCTGAGTCTACTATCCAGTCTCCACATTTGGTTAAGTTTGGAAAAAATGTGCCCTTCTTTTGTTTTCCACATAAACTCAAGAAATGCTAATCTGAGGGGCACAGACTGTGGCAGTATGTGTGAAGCAGTAGGGAAGCCATAGATTCTTATTATTGTAACTTTTTGGAAAAAGAACTGATCACCAAAATTATGTGTCTGACCCTATTCCTGTCTCAGGGCCAAAGGTCTTAACAATTGTTGCATTTTGTTTGGAAATCTTGGCATTGAATAGCCAAGAACTTGAAGGATTATGTGAACAAAGTCTTCATAGAATATAGAAAAGCTTGAATTCTTGTACTGACTATCCCAAATATAGCACCACTTCTGGATAGGTGTGGTGTTCCTTTTCTCTTCCACTCTAGACAAGTCCATTCATTTAGTCCAATGGTCCCAATTCTGGTATAGTATCAAATGGCACAGTAAGGAATAGTGTTTGAATGTAATTAGTGCTCTATCCTCTATGACTTGTGAGAATTCATCATCCAACGTCCTCTCAAGGTATGAATAAAATTCATACGCAATATTAGTCTCAGGGTTTTGAATTCTCATGGCCATCATCATCATACTTATTGGCATTTTATCTTGAGCATCCACCCCTAGTACTTGGCACAGAGCTAGATATGTATTCACAAAATAATATTGAAAATATATCACAGTGAATGGTTCAATATTGGCAGTAGAAATGGGAATCATTTTTTTACTAATGCCTCTTTTCATATATAGGGGTAGCTCATCACTTCTATAAGATCTTCTTAACATCTTATAATCTTCCTCACTCTTTTGTAGGTTTATTTTTGTCAAAGCCTACTTGTTTAAGCCAAAAAACTCAATGATAGAAGCTTTGGTTACCTCTACTAATATAGAGCCATTTGGAAAGCTGACTGTCTTGGTTGTAGAGTGATAATGCTTGGCTAGTAATCCGATAAACTCCACATCAATAAACACATTCAGGACAATCAACTTTGCTAAATATCCAAGGGTTTGATGCTAGAATCTTCTCATTTCTCTTATTGAAAAAATACCTAAATAAGTCCCACCCGGATTTGGGAATGAGAGCATCCCTACAACCGTGTGCACTATCTACGAGAAATTTCTTATTTCCCTCCTTGGTTGATCCTGGAAATATATCTAATATAGACTGGTAGAGTGGTCTCTTCTTCACCTTAGGTTCTTCTTCCTTAATTTTGGCTTTACTTTCTTTTACTTCTGATTGTTTTCTTTTAGGAGGCATATTTCATTTTTTCCTACTATGACTTCAAATAACAGAGCTCTACCAAATACTACACCAATCAACCTTCTTTAGAAGGTTATTCATGCATTTACCTGAATGCTTGCCATTCGCAGAGTTCCTTTTCTCGGCATCCTCAACTCCATCCACAACAATCCATTTCAATTGAGCACAATCTTAGGAAAGTTCACTTGCTTTTGAGGGCACGGTATTTAGTCATATTAGTATTAATGCTAATTCTTCACCAGATAGTTTCCCAACAAGCTCAAACCCTTTAAATTAATTTTGAAGCATGTGTGAGGGAATTTATTACTGTAAATTGTAATGATTCCATGATTACCGTACTACCGTCGTCTTTTATTATACCCATTGCGATATGGTGGTTTTTTTCCCTTCTATTATGATGTTCACTGCACTATCACCTTGCTTAAGACCTCTTACTATGAGGTTATGGTAAATACCACTCTACCACAACAATATTGTCCACCTCACTCGGTACTGTAGTTTCCACTTTTCTTCCATGTTTACTGCTCTACCACCTTGCTCAAGAATTCGCGGGGTTGCGGTGTACACCGCTCTATCGTATATGTTGCTCACCCTCTCGGTGGTATAGCAATGTATTGCTTTATCTTCTTGTTGTTTACTACCTTACCGCACTCCTTTGAATCCCCTTATGTGGGATGGATTAAATGTAAGTCAACTGAAAAATATTATGGCCTGACTATAGGGAGCATTTAAATGATTAACCATACGTGATGATCGAATAACTTAGAACTCGAGGCCGGTACAAAGAATGATTTTAATGGCTCAACTCATGACTTAAATGACCAATAATTGGATGCAGTAGGTCAACATGAAGTTATAATTCCCAATTATAGGAAAAACAATTTTCATAATTAAATAGTTTAAAAATAAAATTAAAAACTCAACTAATATACTGAGAATGGGAATTAAAATGTATATTCTTTTTGCATATACATATTATTTTTGTTTAGTATTTAATTTATTTATTTTTATTGAAACAATGCAAATAATACAAAAAGGAGGCAACAAAGGTTGCCAAAAGAGAAAAATATTACAACCAAGCTAACATCCAGCAATACAGCCACCAAAAACAATAGAAAATTACTATTATTTAATTTTTTTTTGGTACGTAAGAAAGATATTGTATTAATAAAAATTCAAAAAATTACAGATCGTTTGTCATTGCAGGAATAGATTTCCAATAGATTTCCCAACTTGCTAAAAACCTGAGCCTTAGAATTTTTAGGCTACCCAAACAACCCATTTTGAGCCTCACCAGAGGCCAAGACAAGCACCAAAACATCACCAAAAAGCTAACTGAACTGCCACTAGGAGCCACTGATGATCACAAAAGCCAAAAAACCAGCACCATCCCACCATGAGCCTAACGCCATAGGAAGCCATTGAGATGGGTGAATTCATTGGATTCCTCCACCCACTCCAAATCCTCAGTCTCCACCAACTCAAGAGATTTTTTCAGATACTCCACCCCAACCACAGCCACCATCTAATGCTTGAACAACGTCATTCCCTTCAGCTCCAATAGAAGCAAAAAAAATTGGACCATCTCACGAGGATTTTTGAGCATTTCCAAGTCTTTCAGATGCGGCACCCCAAAGCTGAGAATAGAGGCTGAAATAACCTCATCCATGCCACCCAAGAGATTAAGCTTGAATATCTTGCTCATCATTGCTTGAACCAAGATTTTGGGGGTGCTTTGATCAAGCAAAGACACTAGAAAATGAGAGACTATACGGGAATTAACTCGAACCGTTTCACTGTAGGCTACGTGCTCTTGGCCCAAAACCATTTTCACCGCAGCCACCATCAAGGGATCAAAATCTAGAAGAATGTTTTTGATCCTCTGGTCCATGATTTTTTTGAAACCCCCTTGACTCACACCGCAATCCAGGAAAATCATAGTGTCGTGCCCAAAGCCGAATAGTGCCTCGGCTGATTTAAACACTACATACTTCATGTCCTTCTCCATTATTCTTTCTCACCCAAGAAAAGCCTCTAGAAGAAAATGCAGAATGCGGAGATCACCACCTTCACTGGATTAAAATGAATGCCACCCTTTCATGGAATTCATTTTAATGCATACATTCCACCCTTTGAGCTACTGAAAACTCATGTCGAGACCACCAACCAAGAATGTCGTACTCCTCTGGTATAAATGAGGGTGACGTTCGATCGTGTTTTGTTTAGTATTTAATTAGTTATAAGGATTTATATTATTTTATTTTATTTTTGCATTTTAAACTTTAGTAGTAAGTATAATTTTTATTTATATTAGGTATTTAAACTGTTTTAATTTTTTTTTTAAACTCAACTAATATTATCTAAAAAAAATTATAATTACTAAATGTTTAGTTTACTTGTTCAAAATTTTAAAATAGAAAAGAAAATAAAAAGAAGATAAATCCTTATAATCAAATATCAAAAATAACAGTACAATCCTTATAATTAAATACTTAAAAAAACAATATGTATATGCATAGAGTATTTTGTTAACCAAGTGGTTTGTAAATTTATACCAAGCAAGGAGTAAAATGATAGAATAGTCAATTTAGTAGAATAAAAAGTAATTTTGTCTAGCGCTTGGTAATTTAGGGCTCGCAAAACAAATAATATTTACATTCCTATAAAAAAATTAGAATAAAAAATACTTTAACCACACGTGGTAGAAAATATTATGTAGCACACGTAGAAATAAATTATATGCAATCTGTATAAGATATTACACAGCACGGGGTAGACTTTTGCAGGTAAAGTATTAGTATAATGTGATAAAATCAAGAAAAGGGTATCAATGGACCAAACGATTTCAAGAGTCGACAGTCTAATATCAACCATCGATTTGCAGTTTCATGTTTTTCTTCTTCAAATAGGATATGCCTTCGACGTAAAATATATAGCGCCATCTCGATAAATAGCACCAACTTTTCCAAAAAAATGGAGAAAAATACATTAAACCATTAATTAACCCTCAACCCCCTACCCTCAACCCTCAACCCTAGTTAAACTCTAATCCCTCATAACCCCAATACCCTCTACCCTATACATTGGACCTTCAATCCTAATCCCTCAACCATAATACATACCCTCAACCCTAATCTATCAACCATATACCCTCAACCCTCTACCCTCAACCTTAAGCCCTAATCCTTGAACCATATTATACCCTCTACCCTCAACCCTAGTTAAACCCTTGAACTCAATTACTAAACTCTCTACCCTAATCCCTCAACCTTCAACCCTTAATCCCTCTACCCTCTACCCTTTACCCTCTACCCTCTACCCTCTACCCTAGTTAAACCCTAATCTGGCCTCAACCCTTATACCCTCTACCCTATACATTGGACCCTCAACCCTAGTAATTAATCCCTCAACCTTCATATACCCTCAACCCTCTACCCTCAACCTTAAACCCTCAAGCCTCAACCCTTAAACCCTCTTATACCCTCTATGTCCCTCTGTCAATCTACCCTATACATTAAACCCTCAACCCTCAACCCTAGTTAATCCCTCAACCCTTAAACCCTCAACCCCTATACCCTCTACCCTCTACATTGGAACCTCAATGTCCCTAATTGACCTTCAACCATATTATACATTCAAACATCCTAGATATACCCTCAACTCTCTTCCCTCAACCCTTGATGTCCCTCAACCCTAAACTCTTAAACCCTATATATACTTTGCACCCTAGACCCTAATCCTTGAACCATATACATACCCTCTAGTACCCTTGACCTTAATCCCTCAACCCTAGTTAAACCCTTAAATCCAATTACGTAATAAACTCTCTACCCTAATCCCTCAACCCTCAACCCTTAATTAACCCTCAACACTCTACCCTCTACCCTCAACCCTAGTCAAACCTTAATCCCTCAACCCCTATACCCTCTACCCTATATAATATTGGACCCTCAACGTACGTACCATATGCGTACCCTCAACCCCTATAGTTGCACCCTCTACCCTATACATGATTGGACCCTCAACCCTAATCCCTCAACCATGTACCCTCAACCTTAAACCCTCAAGCCTTGACCCTTAAACCCTCTACCGTCTACCCTTTGATCTACCATATACATTAAACCCTCAATTCTCAACCCTCAACCCTTAATCCCTCAACCCTAAACCCTAGTAAACCCCTATACCCTCTACCCTCTACATTGGAACCTCAATTCTAATCAACCTTCAACCATATACCCTCAAATGTCCTAGCTATACCCTAAACCCTCTACCCTCAACCCTTAAACCCTAAATCAGCCTTAAACCTTCTACCCTTTACCCTCAACCCTAATCCCTCAACTGACATATACCCTCAACCCAATACCTAAACCATAAACTATTAAACCCTTTATGTCCCTCTACCCTCAACCGACCAATACGTACCCTCTTATAGCCTCGACCCTAATCCCTCAACCCTTAAATGCTTAAACCCAAGTAAATTACTCTCTACCCTAATCCCTCAACCCTCAACCCTTAATCCCTCAACCCTTAAACCCTTGACCCTCTACCCTCTACCCTCAAATACCCTTAATTAACCCTAATCCCTCAACCCTTATACCCTTTACCCTATATGTAGACATCCAAATTTGACCACTTCCACATGGTCATAATCCCATCATTTATTTGTCTAATCCATCTATATTAATTAAATGACACATTTAATTAATATTTTCCCCTTTCCCTAAGGTTCCCAAAAGTATTTAAATAAATACTTTATCCTTTACCATTTCCTCTCTAAATTAAATAAATCAAGCAATTTATTTAATTTAGTAAATTACCCTTTTCAATTTTTAATTCATTTTTTCTCTATCCTTGTCACATCCTCCATAATCCTTTCAATAATCTGGGTTAATTTAATTAATCATTCATTAAGATGTGCATATCCTTAATTAGGATTAATTTCACATCCTCCATATCTATCCACTTGCCTCTAATAACCATTAATTAGCTTAATCACCTGTTTGCACAATCCTAATCCTAATCACTCACCTTTTCTAGCATGTCCTTAAGTCAACCTTCTTGGTACTTACCTTTTTTGGGTTGAACTCTTCTCCATGTGAATTAAAAATTCACACTTATTCCCCCCATGCATTTGTCTTCCCCATGACCTCTCAAAGGTCACATCGTACCCATGGGACAAAGACCCCTTTTAGGGGGAATCTTCTCTTACCCATTGGTTTCTTCCAAAAAGTGAATTAAAATTTCACTTTTATTCCTCCAAGGCCATCTCCAATCCCCATGGTGACAAGAGTGGACTTTCTAAAATTCCTCACTTGTCACTTTTAGGCCCATATGGGGCTAAGGAATACCTTTTTAGGTAAATCCTCTCCCATCCCAAGGTACTTGCAAGTACTTTGGGACCACATGGCCTTTTCCACGTCACTTGTACCCTTGCCATCTCGCCTTGTCCTTTGGACACTTCATCTACCACATGGCGAGATGTGAGGGCTTGTGAGTCCTCAACTCACCATAGCCCTCCATCTTGGCCATGATGGCTCAATCTTAACTGTTGAATTCTCTAGAGAATTCAAATTCTTGTATAAATACCCCCATCTACCTTCACTAATAAGCTAGATGATAGAATTTGTAATTTCATGCATTCATGCTCTCAAGCCTCTTAGTCATTCATTGTAGCTTCATATCATTGGCATTTTCATCTTAGCATCCATTATGGCATCCACCTACCTCCATTAATCCTTCAACCACCATCTTTGCAAGCTATCATCAAAGGGCCAACCAAGGATCAACACGAAGAAAAGGTATAATCCGCTGTTTGTTTTTATCTTCCTTTTGTTTGTGTTTAACGTAGCCCAATCTTGAGGTGTTAGGTGTTATTTGTTTCTCTTGCATTCTATTTTGTTTTGCATTTTTAGATTAGCAGATTTCACCTTATCACATTTCTGGCACACCCAATGGTACCCACGTCATGGGTCCATTGTTTTAACATTTTATGTTGTTTCAAGTTTTGTAAATTCTAAAACACAGAGGCGACCTCGCCTAGGAGGGGTGACCTTGCCCAAACAGCCTAACTGTTCTGCTATTGTTTTTGTTGTTTTTTGACCCTTTTTTGTCTGTAGGTTCATGGAGGGGCGACCTTGCCCAAATAGCCTGATTGTTCTACTATTATTTTTGTTGTTTTCTAAGCCCTATTTGTTTGTAGGTTTACAAAGGGGTGACCTTGCCCAGGAGGGGTGACCTTTCCCAAATAGTATGACTATTCTGCTGTTGTTTTTGCTATTTTTTAACTTTTGTTTGTCTGCAGGTTCACAGAGGGGCGACCTTGCCCAAACAGCCAAACTGTTCTACTATTGTTTTTGTTGTTTTTTGGCCCTTGTTTGTTTGTAGGTTCACAGAAGGGTGACCTTTCCCATGAGGGGCGACCTTGCCCAAACATTCAGACTATTTTGTTGTTATTTTTGTTGTTTTCTAGCCTTTGTCTACCTGTAGGTTCATAAATGGGAGAACTTGCCCAAGAGGGGCGGCCATGCCCAAAACACAAAGGCGGCCACGCCTAAAAATAGAATTCTCTTGTCAAAGATAGAAAACAAAACTGATAACAAGTGTGTTGCAGGTGGAGAAACTATGTTTAATTGATCTTGTGCTTTCATTTTCTTTAAACTAGGAACATAGGACTAATTAAAGGGTCAAAGAATCTACTTGTTGTGTTTGGAGTAGACTATTCCAATCCCCTTGCGGCATTTGGCAATCCTGGGTGAAGACAAATCATAGTCCACTTAGTCCTTTTGCCCTTTTTCATTTTATTAGTGGGACTTGCTTGGGGATTTCATCACCCCAAGGGACGATCCCAACCACGTGTTACCAACAGTGTATATAAAGGGGGGAGGCAAAAGTTATACCTTAATCCAGTAACGTTGTATCTAGTCGAGTGTCAAAGCTAGGGTGATACATATAAAAGATGTGAAGAGTTGGTCTGAGCTCCAAGTCTCTCGCCACCTACTCCTGACTCATGCATGCAGATGGGTTGGTGTTCACGGTTGTGCCCCATGTACCATGCATATATCGAGGATGCCCTTAGCAACCTTTTTAAGCCTAGATAGAGGACCGTGTTGACCATACCCTTAACACTAGAACTAGGCGTGTGTTGTTTGAAGTGTTTTCTTGTCAAAAACCAGTACTTGTCAGTCAATTTTGGCCTTTTACTTGTTGTTTTCATCCTTTTCCATCATTATTTTTGACAAATTTAGGTTTAGATCAGTCCATAGAGGTGACCTTACTCTCAAGAGGTGACCTTGCCTTAAAGGGGTGACCCTGCCCCCTTGTTTCAATTGTTGTTTACCCTATTTAGGTCAAACTTTTGGCAGTTTCTCCTATTTGGGCGAGCTTGCCCACTATTTGGGTGACCCTACCCTAAGTTTGGGTGACCTTGCCCAAAAGGGGTGACCCTTCCCTAAGTTTGGGTGACCTTGCCCTAAAGGGGTGACCTTGCCCTAAAGGGGTGACCTTTCCATAAAGGGGTGACCTTGCCCTTCCAAACAACCTTTTTTGACCTCCGTTCACTAGTCGTTCACCCGTTCTGGTGACCTATTTACCCATTTTGAGTGTCATTCCCTCATCCAAGGTACCCGTTTACCTATTTCGACCGTTCGTCTGTCCATTTCGGATATCCATTTGCTCATTTTGAGAATCATTTCCCCTTTTCGACTAGATGTTCACCCTTTTTGGGAAGTTCTTCACCTGTTCCAACAACCCGTTTTCTCATTCTGAGTGTTGTTCCCTCATTCGGGGTACCCGTTTACCTATTTTGACCGTTTGTCTGTCCATTCTAGATATCTGTTTGGTCATTCCAAGAATCATTTTTCCTTTTCAACCAGTTGTTCACCCATTCTAGGAATCCATTCACCCATTCCGACAACCATTTTCCCGTTCTGAGTGTTGTTCCCTCATCTGGGGTACCCATTTTCCCATCCTGACCATCTATCATTTTGTTTCGGGTAGTCGTTCACCCGTTCTGTTTGATCGTTCGCCCATTTCGACAGTTCGTTTGTCCCCTTTTTAGCATCATTCGGTTGTCCAGAGGTTTTTTGGGCATCCCTACCCCACTAGACAGGCGTCCCTACCCCCTTGGACAAGCAACCTTGTCCTAGACAGGTGACCTTGCCCTAGACAGGTGTCTCTACCCCTTTGGACAAGCGTCTCTGCCCTCAAACAGGTCATTGAAAGCCTTATCGTTCTCCAAGTCATTCACCATCTAAAAACCTTATCGTTTCATCAGTCAGACCATCCAGAATTATCCTAGAACCCCTTTAGATTGTGTGTCCATCATCAACTCATCCATCCCAATCATCTAGACTTCATTTTAAGGGTTTTGATTTTTATGCAGAAACTTTTAGAGGCCATTACTTTTGACTCGGGTGTCCGATTGGGCTGATATTTTGCGAGTGGTTGCTTTATGAGGTGGCATGTGGATTCCCAATAGACCTTAAGTCAATTGGACCTCGTTTCAACATATTTTTGGGGCCTCAAACTTTCATCTTGACCCTCAAAATCGCAATTTAGTATTTTTTTCCAGTTTTTGAAAAATCATTTTCGTTAATAACTCAGAACGCATGCCTCATATTTGGGATATTAGTTTGCAATTCATCCTACCTTAGTTTTGGGTAACTTTTGGGTAAAAATTGGACTCTCGAAGGTATGCCTATGAAGTTTCCTAAAATGGAAAATTTTGACAATTTTTGAAAACTGCCAAATCTGGCAAAAAATTAATTGTCAACACCTTACATCCTCTAGTTAAAACTCCTGAACTTGGTTTAGAATCAATCCTATCATATCCTCTGATCCAATCCCAATCTGAGCCTTAATCCAATCCTAATCTGAGCTTTAGTCCATTTGTAGGTCATACGTTCATCATCTAAATCAAATAAACACATCTTAGAACGACTCTAGGTTACATATCCATCATCACTTCGTTTGACATTATTACCCAAATTGACCTAGGTGTCTGAATCTGATCATCATCATCAATATATTCTTAGGATTGTCATCCATCTTGAGTCAATCAATCATCATTGTCAACTCAATCAATCTGCTTTCAATCTCAAGGTGGATTTGGTGCCACAATCCTCCAATTATGCTTTAATCTGGTCAATTAGCACCCTAGGTCACACAAGGTAATCTCTAAACTTGGTTTATACCCCCTTTCATCATCTTATCCGATCCATTATTTGATCTTTTCAATCATCTCATCAATCAATTTTATCGAATCTAATCCAATCACAACCCTATCCAATCACCTTCGACCTAATCAATCTACTTCTATCTCAAAGTAGATTCGGTATCGAGATCATCCTTTGGTAATCAAATCCGATTGCCAAAATTAATCCCATCATCCTAATATGAGCTTTAATCTGAGCTTAACTTGAATCCCAATTTGAGATGTTGGTCCATCCATATCCAAGATCTTCTGATATCAAACCAAATCTTAAGATCTCTTCCCCCATTTTCTTCCAATCCGTCCTCTATCCCTTCTCTAGTCTGTCATCTTCCATCATCTATTATTTCCTTCTAATTTGTATCCATCATGAATCCTTATCCCCCTCTCGCATGACCAATAATAGTAGTCAAGGGGAATCCTAACTACGTTGATGATGATAACGAAAGTCTTGTTGATCAAGAAGAGTGTAATATAGATCCCCTTGATGTTATCATTTCTAGCAAGATTTTTTCAATTGCCCCCCAAAATCCAAATACTCCTCTGAACTATCCCACCATGCCTTCATCTGCATCTACTAACAATCCTTATGCTACCCTTGACAAGGGATATCCAACATCCTCACCATCTACATATTCATCATGTCCTCCCTCTCCACCTCTATCCTATCCAACATCCGCATCCTCCTATAGTAATCCACCATCGCCATCCCCCTATCCTTGTCATACTCAACAATCCCAATACCTCTACCTTAATCCCACATACCAATCTTCCCATCCTAATCCAACGCTCACGCATTCCTATCATAATCCACCGTCCCAATATTCCTCTTATCCTAATCCACCATCTCAATCTTCTTAGCCTAATCCATCATCCATATCCTTTTATGCCAACCCACCATACATGTCTTCCCATGGTAGTCCACCACCTCAATCCTCCTCTTGTAATCCAACATCCACACCTTCCTATCACAATCCACCATCCCAATATCCCTACCTTAATCTAGCCTCCACATATTGCTATCTGAATCCTCCATCCATGTCCTCCTACGAGAATCCACCACCCACATCTTCCTTCTATTATCCATCATCCCAATCTTCTCATCCTAATCTATCATCCACATCTTCCTACTATTACCCACCATCCTAATCTTCCCAACCTAATCCATCATTTGCATCCTCTTACATCACTCTCCCCTTCACCGCATTATATCTTAATCCTCCCTCTAATCCCATCCACTCATCTAATCCTAATCCTAGTACTTCGACCACTCCTAATCCCCCATCCAATCCTAATTCTAATCCTCATCCTCCATCTCCTCTTAGTCCTCCATCCCATCCTAAACCACCGGTCTCTATTCATAATCCTCCATCATACCTTAATCCTCCATCCAATCCTAATCGGCCAGTCTCTAATCCTAATCCTCTATCTCCTCTTAGTCCTCCATCCAATCCTAATCCACCAGTCTCTAATCCTCCTCCTTCATCTCCTCTTAGTCCTATATCCAATCCCATCTACTCATCTAATCCTCAAGTCTCTAATCCTAATCCTCCATCTACTCCTATTTTTCCATATTCCATCCACTCACCTAATCTTAATCCACCACTCCCTAATCCT
Organism: Sequoiadendron giganteum; assembly: GCA_007115665.2. Lineage (NCBI taxonomy): Eukaryota > Viridiplantae > Streptophyta > Pinopsida > Cupressales > Cupressaceae > Sequoiadendron > Sequoiadendron giganteum. Next base: position 489,723,382 of record CM021107.1, read on the forward strand.
AGTCCTCCACCCATCCATCATCCTCTATCCATTCCCATCACCCCACCTGAACCTATAATTCCTAAAGACCTCATTCCAAATCCACATCTTGATGTTGTGGAACCATGACCTCCCACTCTATCATGTACAGTCATTAGTGATGAGGCCCTCCCCCATCCTACACCTATCACTACCATTATCATTCCTAACACCATCCAAAAGGTTGAGCCCGTCACACCCATTAAGCTCACTGAATCCCCATCTCCTACTCCTAACACCATCCAGCCCATTGAAGACACCCAAATCCAATCCGCTCCCCCTAGTCCTTGTATCACTAAAATCCAATCCCATGACCTTCATGAATCCTCCATCCTTCCATCTCCCCCACTTGAGGAGTCCCTCCAACACTCCTCCCTCATCATGCCTCCCACACAAGATGATCCATGCCAAGGGCTTGATCCAAAGCATACAAGCATATCCCCTCCTCAAAATCCCGATCCTACCATCCCATCCACTTCATCCCAAGATCATAGTACTCCATCCATCCCATTTCATGATTCCTTTCCTTAAATGAATCCTGATCCTACCATCCTATCTACTCCATCTCAAGATCACACTAGCTCACCTGCTCTATCCCATGATCCCCTTTGCACTCAAGATCCAATCGTTCCATCTCATGAGCCCTTATCACCCACTGCCACAAAGCCAGATCCTATCATACCACCTTATCCCTCTCTCAATCCCTTATCACCTCCTCCTCCAAATCAAGATGTTGTCATCCCACCATCTCTATTGTATGATCCTTCATTTTCGCCCTACTCTACCATTAAAACACCACTTTTATATCACCTCGGTAACATTACACTCATCCATGGTGGTCTTTTTGCATAATTAAAAAAAAGTATATGCACCACCCTTCCTCCTCCACCTACTAATGCACTCACATCATGCTTCCAAAAGAATAAACATCCTACTATAAATCATATGCTCAAGAACATGAATTATCAAGGAAAAGTTTTAGGCATTCATGAGCAAGGTACTTTGGAGCCCATCCAAGTCAAAGAACATCCAAGCACATGAGGTTTTAGATATATCTCCCAAGACTCACACTATAAATTTTGGTACAACCTCTGTACATCCTAAACGATCATCTTCCAAAGGAACAAGAGGCACTTCTCATCGCTCTACCAAATCCTTTGTCACCATCCCTCCTCCTCCATCATATTACCTCAAAACAATCGTCCATCTTCCTCCTTCATCCTCTATGTCCTCTATGTCTGTTTTGGTTCCTTATGTCCCTCCATCCACCATTTCTCATCCTCCATCTACTGCATCTACTTTGAGTCCTTACATACCTCCATCCACCATAATACATCCTCCATATACAACGTCCATTTTGGGCCCTTATATTCCAAAATCACCGCCTCCATCTTATCCTCTTCATCCTCTCATCCATCCACCACCTATCCCTAGTGCACAACACAAAAATCCTAAATTCATAATTCCTAATCAAGATCAACAAAGGCACCCCTCCATGCATGTTATCTCGCATCCTCCATCCACACACCATCATCAAAATCCTACCTCTATCACTCCATCCACATCTTCTCCACATCATCCATCTCCTCATACCTATCCCATTGATACTAAAATCACTTTGGATGCCAAGGTAAAAATGCATAAATCTGAACATCCACATGAATCTAAAGCTCCTCATGTCCCCTTCAAAATACATGTTGATGGAAAGAAAAAACAAATCCAAAATTTAAATCAATCCAAAAGGCCACAAAGGCCCACCAAAGAAAAAATCAAAACCATGTGGATTCCCAAGAACAAAGAGGCCATGCCTTCAAATGATAAATCTCTAAAGACATCCAAAGTTGCTAATACCAAAGCTAATCATTCACATCCTCCATCTCCTAAATTTGTTTTGGGTCCTTATGTCCCACACTCCACTATCCCAATGCCTCCATTATTGCCACATTCTCCATCCATCAACCCTCCTATCATTTCACATCCACCACATGTGCCAATGTTGGTCTGGAACCCCTTCCCCCATCATACATCCACTCCATCATTCCATCCATACACTTTCCAACACCCCATCTATTATCCCCCATATATCCCCCATAAAATCCCTTTAATCCATCCTCTTGCATAATCCATCCATTCTAATAAGGTTGTACCAACATCCAATGGTCACTTTACACATGGGCTCTTATTACCTCATATAGAACTTGATGCTTGATTCCTTCATCTATCCCCTTATCACATTTCTTCTGAATCCATTTATCCATTCATCCCTATCCTTATCCGCATCCTAGTCCAAAAATTCAAAAAAGTCAAAAAAAGAGAAAAAGAGAAAAAGAATAAAGAAAAAAGAAAATGGTAAAGAGAAAATAATCCGTCCAATGGTGAAAACTTGGAAAAACAAGCACCTTGGATAAGTACCATGATGAAAACCTTGAAAATAGGCATCATGTGTAAATCCCTCATCCAGCCTACTTCCACCTACACACTCCTTTCCTCCATCGCCTACATCTGCCTATCTTCTACAGCCTATCCATCATATCCCATTTGTATCGAATCCCTCCATCTTCCTTGTGATCTTGACCTAGATAAGGGTAAACATATCTACATGCTTTGGACACCTCTTGGCATAAATTCCCCTCATCCATACACTATCATATTCCTTATCCTCCCCATCTACTTTTCTAATCCATGCATCTAATCTGCATCCATCTACCTTCATCATCTATCCATCGTGCCAACACCCATATCCCTTCCTTACCCATATCTCCTATCTATGTACATCTCACTCCCTTATCCATCTTGCCTCGTCATGCATGACACTTCTAGAGTGGGGGCATCTCCTTATTTTCCACAACGTCCTTGGAGACATCATTCATCCATCCCTCCAAGAAATCCCTTCCACCTCCCCATCCTTATCTCCCTATCCACCGATCCACTAGTCCTTTTATTTTCATCCTTATCTCCCCATCCATTTATACATCCAGTAATCCATTTCGTCTATCCCAATCCTTATCTCTCTATCCATCCATCTTTATCAATCCATCCATTTACCTTTATTTTCCTTCCATCTCATAATCCCTTGTCATTGGTATCTAGCTATAGGCTACTCCCATGCAATCCAATTCCATTCATCTCACTATCATCATGCCTCATCTATTTCCTACATCTTTCTAATGTCTTATCCTTTTTCATCTATCCATCGTCTCATCCTCCCACTTCATCTTTTGATGATTTGGATATCTATCCCATCCCCGAGCTTTGCATAATCCACATTTTACACATATCTGACATCCTATCTGCATGACCTATCTTGGCTCCTCATATCAATCCATCATCGTATCCCCTTATCATGGACATCTCATCATCCCTTATCCATTGTCTGTCATTGGTCTTTTGTCGAACTACGTTTCCACTACGCTTTCACGTAGGCAAGGTCGATCATTTGATCCACCCCCAAGGTTCTATTTTTTGTATGTCGTTTCATCTTCCATCATCTATCTTTGGCCTTGTGTCAAACTACGTTGCCCCTATGCTTTCATGCAGGCAAGGTTGATCATTTGATCCACCCCCAAGGCATTTGTCTGTCCACTCTGCACCATCCATTGAGGTCTCCATTGTCCTATTTTTTCTTTTATCTATCGCCTTATGTCAAACTACAAGGGCTCTACACTTTCACGTAGGCAAGTTTGATCTTTGATCAACCCCCAAGCCCCTAGGTCTTTAGGGTGTGTTAGTCTTGTGTCCCCTAGTTCTTTAGGGTGTGTCGGTCTTGTGTCCCCTAGGTCTTTAGGGTCTCGTGTCATCATTTTGTTGTCTTGTCATTTTTTCATCTGATCATCTTTTCATGTCATCAAGGACATCCCTATCCTAGCTGGTATTCACAAAAAAAGGTCACTCATATCATGAGGTTCAATCAGTTTCAAATATCTTGAGTCATGTCAATCATCTAGTTTAGTATCCACCTTTGGTCTCAACAGAATGCATCCTTCCTAACAGACTACATCGATCCCATCCACCCTTTTGATCCTATGGCAAAGGATGTTCAAAATTTGATTGTGATCTTTTGATATTTTGTTTATCATTTGAGCTTCCTATTATACCTCGTTAGGGTCGCCATGATCCATCATATCATGGTGTGCTTTGACTAGTCAACATAGGGGCGTATCTTGATCTTTTTTTCTGCTTTTGTCTTTTTGGTTGTCCCACGTAGTACCCACCAAGATCCTTGTGGTCTTGTGCTATGCTGGGGCATCCTTTTGTGCTTGTGGTTATCCCAATACCTGGCCTAACCAAATTCATCACAACTTTGGAGTGTTGGGATAGCCTTCTTGTTTTTTGTGTTTGTGTATGCATTAGACACTAATCTGCCTTGGTTCTACATACCATGGTACCTAGTGTATTATGCTATAGCAAAAATTAGTGCTCCAAAAAATGGCCAATTGCATTTCATTCCATCGCATTGCATCTTTACCTCCATCATCTTCATTACTTTTAACCCTCTCACATCTCAATCCAATCATGACCCATCCAATCTAGCACAAATCATCTAGTCACATCTTTGGTTTTGTTCTCAACTTTGCTACAAGACTTGACCCAATCATCATCATCATCATCTTCATCGAGATGTATCTTTCCCTATCCTTTTGTGTTGTTTTGGGATGTATCCTTCCCTCATCAACAAAACTATCATCATCAACAGCAGCAGCAGGATGTATCCTTCCCTATCCTTGTGTTGTTCTAGGATGTATCCTTCCCTCATCAACAACACTCTCATGAGGATGTATCCTTCCCTATCCTTTTGTTGTTTTGGGATGTATCCTTCCCTTATCAACAACACTCCATTGACCATCAGTCCATCCTGACTTGTAGCTTGACTAGGGCAGCATCATATTTGTCCTTGAATTCTTTTGTGTTTACCTTTATCTCTTCATATCATCATCCTCTCTCATCCATCACTTTGCATCATCTTCCCCATCTACCCTTGCATCATCTCATCCATTTCAAGAGCACGCATGTGTTCTCTTAAACCCGCATGTCCTCTCGAGGGGGCATCCTAATCCCTAATATTCATCTTCACTCCCATCATCTTTCCTCCTTGTCACTCGAATGACTGGGGCATCTTCCTTAATCTAACCATCTTCTTCTAGGTGCTATATTTTAATTTTCTTTGAAATGATGCTACTTCATAACACCATCTCAAAGAGGGGAAAAAAGTATACATCCAAATTTGACCACTTCCACATGATCATAATCCCATCATTTATTCGTCTAATCCATCTATATTAATTAAATGACACATTTAATTAATATTATCCCCTTTCCCTAAGGTTCCCAAAAGTATTTAAATAAATACTTTATCCTTTACCATTTCCTCTCTAAATTAAAAAAATCAAGCAATTTATTTAATTTAGTCAATTACCCTTTTCAATTTTTAATTCATTCTTTCTCTATCCTTGTCACATCCTCCATAATCCTTTCAATAATTTGGGTTAATTTAATTAATCCTTCATTAAGATGTGCATATCCTTAATTAGGATTAATTTCACATACTCCATATCTGTCCACTTGCCTCTAATCACCATTAATTAGCTTAATCACATGTTTGCACAATCCTAATCCTAATCACTCACCTTTTCTAGCATGCCCTTAAGTCAACCTTCTTGGTACTTACCTTTTTTGGGTTGACTTCTTCCCCATGTGAATTAAAAATTCACACTTATTCCCCCCATGCATTTTTATTCCCCATGGTCTCTCAAAGGTCACATCGTACCCATGGGACAAAGACCCCTTTTAGGGGGAATCTTCTCTTACCCATTGGTTTCTTCAGAAAAGTGAATTAAAAATTAACTTTTATTCCTCCAAGGCCATCTCCAATCCCCATGGTGACAAGAGTAGACTTTCTAAACGTCTTCACTTGTCACTTTCATCCCCATATGGGGCTAAGGAATACCTTTTTAGGTAAATCTTCTCCCATCCAAGTACCTTGGGACCACATGGCCTTTTCCATATCACTTGTACCCTTGCCATCTCACCTTGTCCTTTGGACACTTCATTTTCCACATGGCAAGATGTGAGGGCTTGTGAGTCCTCAACTCACCATAGCCCTCCATCTTGTCCATGATGGATCAATCTTGACTGTTGAATTGTTTACAGAATTCAAATTCTTCTATAAATACCCCCATCTACCTTCATTAATAAGCTAGATGATAGAATTTCTAATTTCATGCATCCATGCTCTCAAGCCTCTTATTCATTCATTGTAGCTTCATATCATTGAAATTTTCATCTTAGTATCCATTATGGAATCCACCTAACTCCATTAATCCTTCAACCACCATATTTGGAAGCTATCATACAAGGGTCACACATTATCAACCATCAAAGGGCCAACCAAGGATCAACACGAACAAAAGGTATAATCTGCTATTTGTTTTTATCTTCCTTTTGTTTGTGTTTAACATAGCCCAATCTTGAGGTGTTAGGTGTTATTTGTTTCTCTTGCATTCTATTTTGTTTTGCATTTTTAAATTAGCATATTTCACCTTATCACACTATACATTGGACCCTCAACCTTAATACCTCAACGTATGTACCATTTACATACCCTCAACCTCTATAGCTGCACCCTCTATGCTATACATCATTGGACCCTCACCCCTAATCCCTCAACCATATACCCTCTACCCTCAACCTTAAACCCTCAAGCCTTAGACCTTAAACCCTCTGATCTACCCTATACATTAAACCCTCGACCCTTAATTCTCAACCCTCAATCCTTAATCCCTGAACCCTAAACCCTTAAACCCTAAACCCTAGTAAACCCCTATACTCTCTACCCTCTACATTGGAACCTCAACCCTAATCGACCTTCAACCATATACCCTCAAACATCCTAGCTATACCCTCAACCCTTAATGCCCCTTAACCCTAAACCCTTATACCCTAAATCGACCTTAAACCTTCTACCTTCTACCCTCAACCCTAATCCCTGAACTGGCCTATGCCCTAAACCCAATACCTTAAACCCTAAACCGTTAAACCCTCAATTGTCCAATATGTATCATCTTGTACCCTCGACCCTAATCCCTCAACCCTTAAACCCTTAAACCCAAGTAAATTACTCTCTACTCTAATCCCTCAACCCTCAACCCTCAACCCTCAAATACCCTTAATTAGCCCTAATCCCTCAACCCCTATACCCTCTACCCTAGTACATTGGACCCTCAACCCTAATCCCTCGATGTACATACCATATATGTACCCTCAACCCCTATAGTTGCACCCTCTACCCTATACATGAATGGACCCTCAACCCTCAACCCTCTACCCTCAACCTTAAACCCTCTACCATCTAATCTACCCTATACATTAAACCCTCAACCCTCAATTCTCAACCCTCAACCCTTAATCCCTCAACCCTTAAACCCTAAACCCTAGTAAACCCCTATACCCTCTACCCTCTACATTGGAACCTCAACCCTAATCAACCTTCAACCATATACCCTCAAACGTCCTAGCTATACCCTAAACCCTCAACCCTTAACATCCCTCAACCTTAAACCCTTAAACTCTAAATCGCTCTTAAACCTTCTACCCTCTACCCTCAACCCTAATCCCTACACCGGCGTATACCCTCAACCCAATACCCTAAATCCTAAATTGTTAAACCCTCTATGTCCATCTACCCTCAACCAGACAATATGTACCCTCTTATACCCTCGACCCTAATCCATCAACCCTAATTCCTCAACCCTTAAACCCTTAAACCCAAGTAAATTACACTCTACCCTAATCCCTCAACCCTTAATCCCTCAACCCTTAAACCCTTGACCCTCTACCCTCTACCCTCAAATACCCTTAATTAACCCTAATCCTTCAACCCCTATACCCTCTACCCTATACATTGGACCCTCAACCCTAATCATTGAACCATATACCCTCAACCCTCTACCAACTCTACCCTCTACCCTAGTATACATTAAATTACCCTCAACCCTTAATTCTCAACCCTCAACCCTTAATCCATCCCTCCCTCTCTATAACCCTAATCCCTCAACCCTCAACCCTCAACCCTCAACCCTAAACCCTAAACTATTAAACCCTCTATGCGGTCCCTCTACCTTCAACATCCTAATACCCTTTATCCTAGTTGACCCTAATAATCCCTCAACCCTTAAACCCAAGTAAACTCTCTGCCCTAATCCCTCAACCCTCAACCCTTAATCCCTCAACCCTTAAACCCTCAAGTACTCTTAAACCCTAATCCCTCATTAACCCCTATACCCTCTACCCTAGTTGACCCTAATAATCCCTCAACCCTTAAACCCAAGTAAAATCTCTACCCTAATCCCTCAACCCTCAACCCTTAATCCCTCAACCCTTAAACCCCAATCCCTCATTAACCCCTATACCCTCTACCCTAATCCTTGAACCATATGCGTCCCTCAACCCTCTATCCTCAACCTTAAATCGTCAACCCTCTACCCTATACATTAAACCGCCCTTAACCCTCAATTCTCAACCCTCAACCCTTAATCCCTCAACCCTCAACCCTTAATCTACACAAAGTACTGGGGCAAAGGAAAATTTTTATTTTTTTATGATTATCTGGAGGAATAAATGGGTATATACAAAGGGAATGCTAGTGACAATATGGATCTTGTCACACAAATCAATTGCATTTCATGTTAAATACAATGAAAAATCAAAGGCAGTAGATCTTTTGATGCAAGTGAAATGTAGGCAGGCAATTGAAGGCTAGTGAATATTGGGGAAGGATTTTTTGTTCTAACACCCTTAATCCCTACTAGATCAGAACAATTAGGTGCTAAATTAGGTGCTACATTAGGCACTAAATTAGGTGCCAAAAAAGGCTCTAAAGCAGGTGCTAAAATAGGTGTTACTTTAGGCACTAATATGGGCTCTAACGTAGATGTTAATCCGGTTGCTAATTTGGGTATTACCGTAGGTGTAGTTTTTGGCGCTAATATTGGCATTAATCTAGGCATTAATAAGAGTGTTACGCTGGGCATTAATATCAACTCTAATCTTGGCGCTAATTGCGGTGCTAATTTCAATGCAAATTTGCACCCGAATTAGCGTCAACTTGTTTTGGTTGGCACAAAAAGCACCAAAAATAGCGCCATCCCAAAAAATGGACAAAAATTCATTAAAATAGTGGGTGGAAGCAAAAAAGGGAGCTAATCACAAGGATTTTTTGTAGTGGATTTTTCAACCACAAGTGGTTTTGGTTGACCTAGCAAAAATAAGATCTATATATTGAAACTTTATTGGGAAGGCAGGAGTTTGAAATCAATTTTAAGTTTAGTGATTAAATCTAGAGTTGACTAGTCACTTGACTCCAGAGAGGTACGAGAACTTTGACCATGAATTTTTCAATAGTTAGCCATAGAATCATGTACATTCATGCAAGAAAAGAGGAACATTCGTCATCCAAGAAATGTATCTTGTGAAAAAAAAATTCTAAATACATGATTTTTGTATTCCTTGCATTAGCTAAAAGGATTTTATAAAAATAAATATACCAGGTTTCTTAAAATAAGGATAGAATATATCTTAAAACAAGTAATTAAAACAACATAACTCTAGACCCATCAACAATAAAGAGAAATCATCTATTATGTGATCATACCAGTCTCTGAAAATGCCATAGAAGACATTTTTTATCCTTCTCAAGGGTTATGAAAATTATTTTATGAAGTTTATCATTTTTTTGTTTCCTTTCATAAATAGAAACAAATTCCTCAAGTTTCCTTCATTGCAATACTAAGAACACTAAATTCTCTTTCTTCTTCTATATTTCATTCCTTGGTTTCTCTTTTCCCTTGCTAGCATCTCTTATTCAATTTTCAATTTCTCTAATTCTAATTTTAACTTATCTATATCAATATTTTCTTTGTTTTCATTCTCCCTTATCTAGAGCTATGCTTCAATTTTTTAGGGTACCTCTACCATCTCTACATATGTTTCAAAAATATTTCCATCCATTGACATCCTAATCATATGTAATAGTTTGGAAACAAGCTATTCTACCTTATTTTTTAATGTAAATTGTTCCACAAGCCTTTTCACCACTCCTTTAAACCTTTGATCAAATTAACTTATAGATTACCCCTTATTCTATATCATGTCCCTCATTTCACTCACACTTTTATGAGGGGACCTCAAGTGATTTGAAATTACTTAAGAATCCTTCCTTTGATTTTGTTCATGTCCCTTATCATGATTTGAGTATACTTTCATATGTCATTTTAGGGCCTCATCTATGAGATTTCCCACAAAATCATATAGCTTAGTTTGATTCTCTCTCACTCCATTCCTTCTCCATGAAAAATCTAAGAAAAATATATGGATAACGAATTATTTGTTATCCCTTCTAAACATGGGCTATTTGAATTGATTATGGTCAATTTTGTGAGCAATTGGTACCTCTAATTTTTCATTGTTGGTTGAGGTTATTCCCTCACTTATTTTTTTGCCTTTTTTTTTTCTTTGATTCTCTATGCTCCTTAAAAAACTTGGCCTTTCTATCACACTTAATAATTTTCTTATCCTACCCTTATCCCTCAATAATTTTGTTTCAAATAAATATTTATAATAGCTCCTAACACATTGCAAAAAAATCTCTTCTCTTTTGTTATTCCTTTGAAATGATTTACTAAATATATCCTTGTAAATAAATATTCTCTTAAACCTAGCAAGGGAGATGACTCTTGGTTTAGGGGATTCCCCTCTTCAATATGTCACTTCAATTTAAGAGATGGGGATTTTAGGGTAAGTGCAAAAAGATGGGCGAACAAAAAGGGGGCTTAAGTGGCCACTTTTTTTTTTAAATCAAGAAATACTCACCTTGGACGTGAAATTGAGGATAGTTACACTCAAAATTTTGAGATGCAACAAAAAAAGGATCGTAGTGCTCTGAGTCTACTTTCTAAACTACTAATTTATCTTAAAAATGGTTGAGATTAAGGGGTTCAAAAGAGGGCCCCACATAAATTGGTGGTGTTTTTGTCTGAAAAACATAAGATAGCAACTTTTGTGGGAACGTAGCATGGTGAATTTTTTTTAGTATTTCTAAAATTGCTTCAGTGAGAAATTAGCTAACAGTATGTAGTTGACGCACAATTTTTTTGATAATTTTTAATGAATATTTGATTTTTTACTAATTTTCAAAGTAGACACTTCCTAAAAAACAGAATTTTGGTTGTGCTACTACTACAAATTTTGGAAACTAATTAAAAATATATATATTATTTTTTAATATTTGTAGAATGGAGTCTAGTTTCTAGAAATGTAATTTATTTGAAATTTCAATGAGCAATTAATTTATAACAAAAAAACACCAAACACTATTTTTTGTCAAAAAAGAGACACACAAATAAAATAAATTATAGATCAAAGGCTTAAGAGTTTTAAAAAGTAAAACAAATTACATCGTTGGATAGTTAAGAGAGAGCCTAACATTACCAGGTGTTCAATTTGTTTAACATTGAAACATGTGCAATCTTGACGGTGAGCACGAACCCGATTATGTGAAATATTGTACAATTTTCAAAATCACGTCTTTGGTTGTTGGGAAGGCCCTCCAAGCCTTTGGGATGGTATTCCAAGGAAAATACCAAGCCTAAGGCTTGGGGATTCCCAAAGCAAGATATAACATGAGTGTGTTATAATGTTCTTGTGTTATTTGAATGCATTGGAAAAATGTGAGTGCATTATAATGCGCTCATATTTTGTGAATGCATTGACAAAACGTGAGTGCGTTATAACGCGCTCGCATTTTGGTCTAAATTGAATTTATTTTTCTTCTCTTTTTTTCTTTCTTCTTGTTATCTTTCAGGGAAACTATATACATGATATAAAATTTATAAGTTGACATTTATATTTGGACATTTTCTTTCTTATACTTTAAGTTATATTTCATGTTGGACTCAAGGGAACACTGAGAGGGGGGTGAATCGGTGTTCAACAAATCTTAACTTAATTAATTTGAAACTCAACCATTTTGTCATTACATTAAAAGAAAGATGCAAGATTTCAAAGGAAACATTCATAACACCATGACACAAAGATTTTTTGCATGGAAACCCTGTTAGGGGAAAAACCACGGTGGAGGTTAATCCATAATTTGAGTACTCAAATAAAGCTTTACAAAAGAGAATGCACTTGCATTCAGGCACACTGCTTAGAGCTCACTGCTCAAAAGGGAAGGCCCACTACCTTACAAAAGTTCAGATTAAAACCATCTGAAGGATGAACTGAGATAGTAGCATCTATTTATGCCAAGTTACAGTTTCGGTGAAGCTCATAGATTTGATTTTGGATCTTCTTTCTGACTCTGCACTTCACTTTGCTCTGCTCTGCTCTTTTCTGCTCTTTGCATCACACATAGAAAAATTTGCACTATTACTCTGTTGAATTTCACAGCATATTCACATTAAATATATTCATTATCTTCACACACTTCTCCACATATGACACACACAAAATGATAAAGCCGATCTCATATATATATCCGTTATCAAGGATTTGATCATTCTTATGTCGGCTTGATAAAACATTAACTTCTTCTCAAATGTCGGCCAGATCCACCACTAATTCTTTATGTGCATGCTCCAAAGTTAGTTAAGACAAAGAGAGGGCCTAAAAAAACATAATCAAGCATGAGAACATTTAATTAATTACACCTTATATATCTGTGATTACTATATTCACCAGGTCGGCCTTTTAGCACAGATAATCAATAGATTAGTGCACCGAATCTCCTAGATCACGTACCAGTGAATGTGTATCAATATAATTCATGAATAAGCATTAGAAAACATCAAAAAACCTTCCTTAGAGATCCACAACCCAAAATAATAGTCTGATGAGATGTTCAGATCAACTTTTATGCTTATAACTGGATGCCTTGTTTTTCATACTATTTTTCTGGTGTAAACCAAAACTGTACTATAGATCGGATGCATGAGTTAGGTTTCCATCAATGAAAAAACTTACAAGACATATGCCAAAATTTCATGTATATAGTTTTAGGATGTTTAAGAGCGGTTTTAGATCTCTAGGAGTTATAATGCAAATTCTAGTTTTTGGAAGATCTCACAAATTTCAAACTTTGTCAAATTTCAATAATCAGCATGTCAAATTTTAGTAATCAGGAGGTCAAATTTTAGTAATCAACAAGTTGTATTATTCATCTCTCTATCTCACTCATTTTTTATCCCTTACACTCTAGACCTCTCTCTCACTATCTCCATCCCTTTATCTGACTCTCTCTCCCTTGATCTCAAGAATTCTCTCTCTCCTTTGCCCTCTAATTCTATTTATCTCACTTCTCTCTCGCTCCCTCCCTCCTTACATCTCTAGTTATCTCTCTCTCTCTCTCTCTCTCTCTCTCTCTCTCTCTCTCTCTCTCTCTCTCTCTCTCTCACACACACACACACACACACACACACACACACTAGATGTCTCCCTCCCTAGTTTTTCCCCTATGTACTCTTTATCTCTCCTCTCCCTTCCTCTACCTCTCTCTCACACTCTCTCTCCCTCCTCCCTCACCCTCTTTCTCTCTCTCTCTCTCCTCTTTATCTCACCATTATGTCTCTAATTATCTTTATCCACCTATCCCTCTTTACCTCTCCCTTCCTCCCCTCTCTCACCCACCCTCCCTCCTTCCCTCTATATCTATCTCTCTCTGCTTCTCTCTATCTCACCTATCCCTCTCTACCTGCATATACGTCCATCACTACCTACCAAAATCTCTCTCTCTCTCTCTCTCTCTCTCTCTCTCTCTCTCTCTCTCTCTCTCTCTCATGTCTCTCTACCTCTCCTTCCCTCTCTACTTATATTTCTCTCCCCTTTCCCTCCCAACCTCTCTCTCTCTCCCCAATCCCTCCCTTCCCATATTTATATCTCCCCCTATGATGGTTGAGTGTGTAAGGTTTAGTTTTTAAGGTATAGGGTTGAGGTTATAGGGTTAAGTGTATAGAGTATAGGGATTAGGGTTTAGGATATTATATATAAAGTTGAGGATATAGGGTATATAGATGAGGGATGAGGGTTTAGGGTTTAAGGTATAGGGTTGAGGGTTGAGGGATAGTATTTAGGGTTGAGGGTATAAGGTTAAGTGTATTGGGTATATGGATTAGGGTTTCGGATATTGGGTATATGGTTGAGGGTATTGGGTTGAGGTTTTAGGGTTTATGATTTATGTATAAGTTTGAGGGTTGAGGGTTGAGGGTTGAGGTATAATGTTCAAGGTTGAGGGTATAGAGATTAGGTTTTAGGATACTATGTATAGGGTTTCAGTATAAGATATAGGGTTAAGGCTTGAGAGTGTAGGGTTTGTTGTTTAATTATAGGGTTGAGGGATAATGTTTATGGTTTAGGGTATAAGGTTGAGGGTATGGGGTATAGAGATGAGGGTTAAGGGTGTAGGTTTTAGGATTTAAGGAATAGGATTGAGGGTTGAGGGATAGTGTTCAAGGTTGAGGGTATAGGGATTATGGTTTAGAATATTAGGTATAGGGTTGAGGGTATTGGGTTTAGGATCGAGGGTTTAGGTTTTAGGGTTTAGTGTACAAGGTTTAATGTATGGTTTAGGGTCTAAGTATAGGGTTGAGGGATGATGTTCAAGGTTTAGGTTATCAGGTTAAGGGTATAGGTTATAGGGATGAGGGTTTAGGGTTTAAGGTATAGGGTTGAGGGTTGAGGTATAGTGTTCAGGGTTGACGGTATAGGGATTAGTTTAGGATATTGGGTATAGGGTTGAGGGTATTCGGTTTAGGGTTGAGGGTTTAGGGTTTAGGGTTTAGAGTATAGGTATTATAGTTTAGGAGAGAGAGAGATACCTGAGAGAGGGTGAGGGGGTGTGAGGGAGAGACATGGGAGAGCGAGAGAGTATTCTCTAGTTAGGGTGGGAGGGAAATAATTGAGAGTGGGAGAGAGAGAGAGGTGAGAGAGAGAGAGGGGAGAGAGAGAGAGAGAGACCTGAGAGAGGGTGAGGGGGTGTGAGGGGAGAGGGAGAGAGAGAGAGAGAGAGAGGCTTGAGAGAGGATTAGGGATGGAGGGAAAGACTTGAGAGAGGGAGGGAGAGAGAGAGAGAGAGAGAATCCCCTAGCCTTGGGATTGGTATTTTCCTAATTGGAATACCAACTCAAAGGCTTGGAGGGCCTTCCCAACTACTAGATACGTATTTTTTTCAAATTCTACAATATTTCACATAATCGAGTGCATGCTCATCGTCAAGATTGCACGTGTTTCAATATCGAACAAATTAAACACTTGGGTGATGTTAATCTCTCTCATAGCTATCCAACGATGTATTTTTTTCACTTTTTGACAATGTTAAGCATTTGATCTATAATTTGTTTTGTTTGTGTGTCTCTTTTTTGGAAAAAAGAAGTGTTTGGTGTTTTTTTTGTTATAAATTAATCATTCATTGAAATTTCAAATAAATTACATTTTTAGAAACTAGACTTCGTACTATAAATATTAAAAAAAATCAATTAGTTTCCAAAATTTGTAGGGGTAGCATGGCCAAAATTATGTTTTTCAAGAAGTGTCCACTTTGAAAACTAGTAAAATATCAAACATTCATTAAAAAATTGTCAGAAAAATCATGCATCAACTACATACTATTAGCTAATTTCTCACTGAAGCAATTTTAAAAATACTAAAAAAGGTTCACCGTGTTATGTTCCCACAAAAGTTGTTATGTTATGTTTTTCTGACAAAAAAAACACCAATTTCTTTGGGCCCCTCTTTTGAACCCCTTAATATCAACCATTTTCAAAATAAATTAGTAGTTTAGAAAGTATACTCAGAGCACTACGATCCTTGTTTCTGTTGCATCTCAAAATTTTGAGTGCAACTATCCTCAATTTCATGTCCAAGGTCAGTATTTCCTGATTTTAGAAAAAACGTGGCCACTTAAGCCCCCTTTTTGGCCCTCCATCTTTTCTCACTTACCCATTCCTCTTCACCATAATTCCCTCCTCTTCTTTCTTGGCACCCCTCTCATGGCTAGCCTTTTTTGTCCATCTCTTTATCCTTCAAGTGTTCCTCTTCGGCTTTCATTTATTATCCATTTTTTAGCCCCCCTTAATATGTTACCTATGACATGCTTGTGGTTTCTAGATTCTCACTACCCCTTGAATTCTTGTTTTTTATCCCTCCCACTCTTATACTCTTTTATTTTAGGGTATTGGGTATACACTTAACCTTGTACCCTCAACCTTAAACACTATCCCTCAACCCTTAACCCTATACCTTAAACCCTAAACCCTACACCCTCAACCCTCATCCTTATACCCTATATCCTCAACCTTATAACCTAAACCCTAAATATTATCCCTCAAATCTATACCCTCAACCCTATACTTAAACCATAAACTCTACACTGTCAACCCTAAACCCTATACCCTATGAACTCAACCCTCTACCCTATAACCTATACCCAATATCCTAAAACCTAATACCTATACCTTGTACACTTAACATCGACCCTCAACCCTAAACATTATGCCTAAACTATAAACCCACAAGCCTGAACCCTATACTTTAACCCTAAACCCTACATTCAACCTCATTCCCTCAACCCTCAACCCTCAACCCAATATTCTAAACCTTAAGCCTATACCTTATACCTTGAATCCTAAACACTATCCTTCAGTCCTCAACCATATACCTTAAACCCCAAACCCTACACCCTCAACCCTCATCCATATATATCTCTCTCTTCCTTCCTACCACACACCTTCCCTCTCTACTCTCTAACCTATCCCTATTTACCTTTCTCTCTACCTCCCTCCTATCTCTCAATCTCTCCACCTTCCTCTCTCTCTCCCCTTCCCTCTCTACTTTTCTCTATATCACATTTCTCTCTACCTCACCTCTCTTTCCCTCCCTATCTCTCCCCCTCTCTCTCCCTCCCTAGCTCTCCCCCTCTCTCTTCCTTCCTTCCACCCACCTCTCTCTACCTCTCTCTATCTAACATATTCCTCTACCTCACTCACTCTCCCTCCCTCCTCTCTCTCTCAATTTCTCCACCTTCCTTCCCCATCTCTCTCCCCTCTCTCATTCTCTATATCTCATCTCTCTCCCTCCTTCCCTCATTCTCTCTTTGTATATATCACCTCTCTCTCTAATTCTACCTCCCTCCTCACCCTCTCTATCTCTCTCCATCTCTACCTCTCCCTCCTTCCTTTCTCTCTCTCCCTCTCTCTCCCTCTCTATCCCCCCATCTTTCTCTACTAGAGAATTCTCTCTCTCTCTCTCTCTCTCTCTCTCTCTCTCTCTCTCTCTCTCTCTCTCTCTCTCTCTCTCTCTCTCTCCCTCCCACCCCATCCCCCTCTCTCAAGTCTTTCCCTCCCACCCTAACTATAGAATACTATGTCTATCTCATGTCTCTCCATCACACCCCCCCCTCTCTCTCTCTCTCCTATACCCTATAAACTTAAGCTTAAACCTTCAATCCAATACCCTCAACCGTATACCTAATATCCTAAACCCTAATCCCTATACCCTATAAACTTAACCCTATGCCTTCAATAGTTAATAACACATCAATAAATAATATGGGCTCTCCAATCCTTAAATTTTTTAATTGTGTTGATCAATAGGTTTTTAAAAATGTATTTTAACTATTGGTTCTCTACATCTTTGTCTCAACCTCTTAATTCCCAATATTTCATCATATTATACTTTTGGAAACCCATAATTTTATTTACTAATCTATCTAAGCATTTCAAACTAATTTCCATAGGATTTATCTTTTTAAATGGTGTTGATACACCCTCAAATCCTTCATTCATTATGACCCTTATTTTTAATAATGTAGGTTCAAAAATGAGGTTTTAATTTTGAAGTATCAAATGATAGAGCACCCCTAATTTCATGTCATATCTAAGTGCTAAAACTCTTAAGCCATCCTTATATTGACTCTATGAACATGTCATATTCCTCAATCTATTTTATAAAATTGGTTAGTGTGACCAATTTCATTAGTATAGGTTAACTACACTTGATCCATATGAATTCGAGGCATATTTAACCCACTAATCATCAATCTCAATAGGATCATTCATTGTAAACAAAGACAAAGAATCCATTAAAACTAACATTCTAAAGCATGAAATCTTAAAAAACCTCTAATCTAAGACATTGAAACTTATCCTATTGGGGGAGTGGTTTTGCATTGATGTAGAATGATGACCCTTTCCCAATCCCTTGGATAACGAGCTTGTTTCAGTCAGTTTTATTGAAGAAAAATGATGAAACCATTGATAGATGTGTATAAAAACATGATTTAAAGCTAAATTAACATGATGCAAGCTATTTTAACATGATTTATGCTAAGATGATTGATATGGGTGCATGCAAATATACTCTAAATCTATGCAAGCTTCAAAAGATTAAAATCTTAATTAATAAATAAGCTAAATGTATGCATCTATGTTATCATGGAAGCCATTAATGGAAGCTAAAATAATATGCAAGTAAATGAAACTAAAATGATGTAAAATGTGAGTGCAAGTGGAGTTGATTTTAACAACATAAGTTTGATGTTAAAAGATGGATCCATTTGTCTCCAAATAGTGACCTATTTATAGGAAAGCAAATGAAAAATGAAGGGCTAAGATTGAAAAAGCTAATCAATGGTCAAAAAGGAAAGAATATGGAGGCATGGATCATGGATTCTCACCAAGGGATGAGAATAAATGATGAGATTTATTCAAGGGTTCTCATTCCTTCAAAAAAACACACTTTTAACCTGTACAAGAGGTTGCAAGTTAACTTGCACATGAAGTTTTGAGTTAACTTGCACATGAAGTTTTGTAAGAATATTCCCTTTTTTAAATGAGTGAGGAGAAATAATATTCTTTGGAATATTCTCATGGGTGAGGAAATAGATATTTTGCAAATTAAAACAAAGTTTAATTGTGCAAAAGGGGAAGGAGTATTCCATGGGAATATTCCCCTTTTGGAGGAATGTGAAAAGGAGGAATATTCCCTTGGAATTTTCCCTTGCAAGTGGGGGATTCTAGATTAATTAGTAATTGATAGTTAAACAAAGGTTTAATTATGCAATTAGAGGAATTTCATGATATTCATTAAATAAATAATTTAATGAAAAGGGGGATAGTGATATGATATTTAATTAAATAACTTAGGGTTATTTAATTAAATAAGAGGACTTAGGGATTTAAATTAAATAATTAGATTTATTTAATTTAATAGGATGAAGTGTTAGCATGAAATGGGATGAATTAACCTAATTAGGTCAATTAGATTAATAGATGAAAATGAGGCATTTAACTAAATAATTAGGTTTATTTAATTAAACAAGTGAAAATAGGATGGGTTTGAAGACGAAATGATGTTAGTTATCCAATGTGATCCATCGAGACATTTTTTAGGTGTCTACAATTAGATATTTAGTTCCTTTGTTAAGATGGTTGTTTAGTTACTCATATGCATCTTTGTTATTGGTTGAAATAATTATCATATATCCCTCTCTCAGTAGAACCTTAATACTTTCCATTAAATATTCCCAAATTTTCTTAGCATTTTTTTGTGAGACGGTGAAATGGGATCTAAGGTAAATGCTTAACCTAAATCACACATTCCACCATAAACATTGAGGGACACAAAAATAAACAAGAGAAACTATTTGGTTGTTATCCTCAAGGAAGAGCAAAACAATTGGTCAAGGTTTTGATACCTTTTTGTATGGGTGATGGGATGTGATGGTTGATTAGGAAATGTAGAAAAATATGTGAATTAAAGCTAAAGTAATGAATTGTTATAGAATTTAGAAAACTCGAGACAAAAAGACAAAAATAGGAAGCATATCTAGAAAGTGCAGATAAAGAAGAACTTGGATTTCAGATTTGAGGCTAAACTAGTAGGATAGTGGTGGTAGTTACCCTAGTCTTGAGATGCAATTTTTTAGGGTTTGAAAGTTGGTATAGGTGTAGTTGAGACTACAAGTCCTTGACTATGAAAACACAAAACTGAAGTCTGACAATTTATGAATAATAAACTTCCCCTAATTTGATGATAAAAGGTGTATGAATGCCTCAACTAGGTTTTTGAAGCCTTGACATCTCAAATCAACTTGAATAAACTTCAGAATTATAACTTGTAAGGAGGACAAGGGGAGAATGGTTGTATTGTATAGGGGCTTACCTTGGTCAAACCTTGCTTTGGTGTTTCCACCTCCATAAATGGTTATAATGATAATGATATAAATTGTGTGCTCTTAGAGGAGTAGAGGCAAATAAAAAAATAATTAATGATAAATAACATAGATGTAACTTAAAATTTAGATATGAATTCGTTGTTAGAATAAAGTCAATTACTTATCATATACAAGGAGAAATAGGAGAATGCTTGGAGATCTTAGAAGTGTTAGTGATTATAAAAATAATAAAATATAAACATGAAACATCTTACAATGCATAAACATGAATTCGCTGACACGTTGTTGATTGTAATTATGTCATAGATCTTCTACTTATTCTACTCTTGAAATTGCATTAATTATCTTTAAGATTCTAGAGAAATATTCAAATTTCTTAGGTCAAAAAATTAGATGTTCAAATGGAGGTAAATACTTGTATTTATGACTTTCAACATATTTCATGTTAATCATTAAGAAAATCTAACAATTGGATTTGAATTCTTAAACATTTGAGGTTGATATTAAGACCTAAAATTTAGGGCCTGATAAGGAAGGGTAGTGATAGTGGTCACCCTAGTCCAAGACTTTTTATCTCTTCAAAAGTCCATTCAATAAGGTTTTAATTTAATTTCACAAATTTAACTCAATTTCTTGAAAATAGTAATTAAACGGATAAATTATAAGAATAATTAGGCACATGCACTTAAGAGGGTGTCAAACATAGTGAAATTATCAAGGGTGACACTTTATGATGCTAAATTTTCATTCACTAAATTCTCAACATACTCAACAACAACCCTCTTAGAACACTCAATTGTAACTAATTATTTTTGTGTTGGTGGGTTCTCACAACTCTCATCATCCTCAATGCTATCAGTAAAAACCCTCTTAGCATGCTCCAAATTGGCTTCCCTCATCATATCCTTCCTATACTTGCTTTAATTTATTCTCTTCTATGGTCATTTCTATAACCATATTAATTTATTCCATAATGTTTCTCAACTTCTTACTATCTCATTTTTTCATATATTTTTTGGTTTAAAAATTTTATTAAACCTTTGATCATCCTTAATAGATTATTTTATGCCTACCCTTAGTGAACACATCTCTTCAAGATCCCCCCTTTACATTCATCATCCCTTAAGTTCCTAACCCCTCCCATAGGATAGGACCTAGTGTATACTACCACACAAAATCAAACGTGTTTCCCTTTTATCTATAATATTTGGTTGTTAAATTTTTTATTATTGTAACTCTTTCCATTTAAGTTTTTTTCTCCTTCTCATACCAAGGTCCTAACAATGAAACAAATTTTTTAGTAGAATAGGGAATATAAACCTAAAATTTAGGTGTAAGCTCTTCAATTTTATATTTTATACCCAATGTAAAGGGGTGAGAGGAGGATTAGAAATAGTGTGATAGGTAATAGATAAGTGTTATATATTATAAGTACAATAAAGTGTATATAAAATAAATTAAAAATATACATATATACATTAATTTTGTTAGCATTCCTATAGTATAATCTATCATATATCAATTATATATTTACAAATTAATTATATATATTTTTTATATACAATATTTAGTATCTCAATGGAGAGATAAGGGGTGTGGAGGTAGAAGAGAGTGAAGAGATAAAGGGGTGCGAATGCTATGGGAGGAAGGAGTGGTGGTGGTGGAGAGAATTAGAGAGTGGTGGAGAGGGTCGCAGGAGGAAAGATGAAGGAGGGAGAGGAGAAGAAGAGAAGTGGTGAGAAGAAGGAGAGAAGGAGGTTGCAGAGGAGGCCTAAGGAGGAAGTAGAGATACTATAATATGGATGGAAAAATGGGTTGATATAGTGGTCTGGGGTTTGATTCAGGAACTTGGCGCACAGTCGGCTCACCCATCGACGATTGATTTTGACGGTTGTTATAGAACCTTGATGCATAGTGTCTCAGTGAGCGCAATGGAGAGATAAGGAGAGATGATGGGGATGAGGTCCCCCAAAAATGTGGCCTCACAGGTTCATAGCTCCAGTCAAAAGCACTTACGGATAAAAAAAATTAAAAATTTAGTATCTCAATATTAATTCCTTCTCTAATATATCTTCTATCTCATGTCAATATATTTCTCGTTCATATATAATCCATATAATCTCTCATAATTTTGTTTAAACCTATATCTCACACTCTATATGTTCACCTATTTTCTCTCTTTTGTTTCCCCTCTCTATCTTCCTATTACATGTGGTGCATATTGTTAAAAATTATGGTGTCTCAACCTTTGCAAGTACTCAATTTAATTATTTAATTATTTGGCATTTTTTCATAATTATGTATCATATTTTAATTATATTTTATTTAATATTTGTGCTCCACCTCAAATGAGGCATTGTAATTTTTGAAAGGAGTTTAATTCCATGTGTTGATAATTTTTTGATGAGTTGTAAATCAGCCAAAGATGGGTAAATATGGAAGACTTGGAGCACCCCTTTTTTGTGGGATTATATGAAGGTATGATAACATCATATAACATGTAAGAGTTAGAAATAGGGAGATTAATCGAGATTCATGACCATCTATGATTGTAACATAGATGGTTGTTGTTGCACCAAAATATCAACCTGTTAATGCCTAATACAACTGCCAGAGCCAATGAATCCACGAGAGGCAGTTAAGTCATGTCACAAACTCAAGCACTGCATTGCACAACATGAGGAGACCAAGGGTGCACACCTTGTAACAATCTCCCCTAGCAAAAATGAGGGGTTTGAACCCATGACCCAGGATTTGATACCAATTGTTGCATAGACAGTTGTTGTTGCACCAAAAGATCAACCTGTTAATGCCTGATACAATCACCAAAGTTAGTGAATCCATGGGAGGCAGTTAAAAAATTTCACGAACCTAAGTGTTGCATTGCACAACACAAGGAGACCAAGGGCATATACCTTGCAATAATGACAATATTTATTATTTTTCATATGGGGCCTATTTTGAGACAAAATATTATGACATATGAGTTTCCCATGTTGAGTAGGTCAAATTAGGAGTTACCGATATTTATATTTATATTTTTAGTAGGTGAGATGGAATCTTCATAGGTGTATATATCCAAGTTGGGTGCCATATTTGGTTATTTTTATAACATAGTTTTGTAAACCATTTTTGGTTTCCCAAATTGCTCATTATTCTATAAGTTAGTACTTGAGGAAGAATTTTTATATAAAATATTTGTAGGTACACAAGAGTTGTTTGAATGCAACCAAAAAAATCCTATATCTATTTTTGGTGAAAATTCCTATAAAGAATTACAATACGAGTTTGTTGTATTCTTCGTCAAATTTGATAATATATTATGTAGGTTCTCATAAAAGGGTTTTCCTTTTTGGGGCTCAAATATATTGTGCTACTTTTTATTGAGTCTATTTTCTATGTGTTGTCTTGGCTTTTTGTGGTCTATTGTTGATATGATAAATCTTCTAAGTTGGGATCCCATGTTGATGTGTTGCTCAAAAGAGTTGAGAATTGTCCAACACTTTATCAAAATGAGCTAAAACCAATCATAATTTTACTTGTGAAGTTTTCTTTTCCATCTAGACCATGTCTAGTTCCTTTGGTTTTTCCTGCAAGGTCCTATCCAATTTGAGTTCCCTGCAAAAGGAGAAAAAAACAAATAAAATTGACTAAGTCTTCATTCTAATAGGACCTAATTTCCAAGTAAAGTCCCCCTTTTAATTTTTTGGGTCTATTTCAATTACCTTTTCTCACATGTTCAGTTTAGTCAAAGATTTCCACATTGTTGTGCATTTTTCAAGTTCATGATGGTCATCCAAACTACACTAAGTAAAAATTAAACATCCAATTCATTTGATTTTCCCCACACCTAACCACTCATAAATTAAAATTAAATATTTTTAAAATTATAATTCCTTTTCTATCCCAATTAAAATCCACTCAACTAAACTAGTTCACTTCACTCCTTCCACATATCCAGTTCGCCTCAAAATTTTCATATGAAAACCTTTTGCAAAGGTTTCCCCTTTCAGAAATTCCCCAATTCCAAAATGATATTCTTGATTCACTTTAAATTTTCCACATCTAATCTTTCATAAAGACAAATTAAATCTTTGTGGAGGTTCGAGGTCCATTTAATTTTTTTGCATCCCATATCTTTGTAACATCATAATTCCTTCAACTTTACATCATCACCCTTTTTATGCAAATTATATAGCTAACTAAATTGAATCTTTTAAAACTCACATTCTTATCTAATTTAATTGGTCTTCCTACAAAACTAGTCTTCTTTTATTTTCTAGCATGTTATCCATTGTTGGTGTCATCCCACCCTATTAATGTCATCATGATATCATCCCAAATTTGAAGCATCCTCAATCCTGAGGGAATCATGATTATTTTAACGTAGATAAGATGACTCTGCAAGAGAAGATGGTTAAATCTAATCTAAACATGCATTAATCTAAATCAAACAACTAAGAAAGAAGAAATAAACTAAAACAGTAATCAAATAACTAAAGCAAAACATGAAACAGTCTCACCGAATATCAGAAAACGCCTTTGAATTATATTGATTGTCCTTCTCCATTTTGTCGTGATGGTATTCTTGCCCTCAGATTTTTAGTATGTATGCAAGTATAGCCTTGACGTATGTGTTAAATCAAAATATCAAAGATTAACAAGTTCTTCCAAAAGTATTGATTTCAGGAGGAGGAATAATGACGAATGCCAGGTCAATTTATAAAAAATTGGTTTTTGAATGATCAACTTAGATTCAAAAGAGATATCAACGATTGAGATTGATGAATGTCATGCGATGTGAGATTTGTGTTTGTTAGAACGTGAGTTGGGAAATTCTGCAAGATAAAGATTAAATTAAATAATAATTTAAACTAGTGTTAAGACTATTTGAAAATAGTTAAGAATAGATAATAAGATTAAATAAATGATTTAATCTTCAGTTGAAAGTCTTCGAAAATAGAAGAATAAGACTTTGAATGAAAAGGATAAAGTTAGAACTCAACAAAAATATGTTCGAATGCACACATGAATGAATTAATTAATGAAGGAAGCTCTCAGAGAATTTCCAATCTCTTTCAATGGCACGTTCGAAATTACTGTATTTGTGTCTACACATTAGGGTGGTGAGTATGCAGCATGGTATCAATGGGGTGGTGAGATGCCAATGCATTTAGAAGTGGGGCTTTCAGTCGAGTTGCAAAGAAATTGGCAGGGTATTATATTATCCTTGAAGAGTTTTCATGGCAGAGAATGTGAAAAAGGCTATCAAATTTGATGATTTTATTCTAGGGTGGATGATGTGTTTTACAGCCCGTAGAGTTGTTGCAAAAGGGCTATGTTTATCTCTAGTGTTTAGTCTGTATTTGCAGTTTTGAATGGTGTTATTAATTTGTTGAACAATGGGTTGACATGGAGATTATCATCTGTGGTTGTTCAATGAATTTTAAGCTTAAGGGTGGTTGGAATGTCAAGCTTAAGGGTGGTTTGAATGTCATATTGTAAGATCTGATCGTCACATTGATCAATGGTTGATCATATTTTGATTTGTAATCTTTATATATTTACTATGTTAAATAAATAAATTATCTATAGGCTTCATGCCTTTTACCGAGAAAAAAATATATGTCCATGCATATGAGAATTAGACTGACTGATCAAGACAGAGAGTCTCTTCACAGAGACAATTAGATATCGAATCAAGAGATAACTGATGGATTAAAATAGGCCTCGAGTCAGATGGTGAGTGAATAATTAGTTAAGTGGGCGATAGAAGAATGTGATAGAAATAACTCTTTTTATGAATTAAATGTTTATTTAATTCAACATTCAAAATTTGAAAAGATTTAATTAATTAAATAAATAATGATTTATTTAATTGATTGTCGAAAAGGTTAATTGAATAATTAAAAATTTGAAAATAATATTTAATTATAGTTGAAATATGATAAAGGGGTAAATTAAATAATAAATTATTTAATTCAGAAAGAGAATTAATTAATTAGCAACGTAATTAAATAAATAAGATTTATTTAATTAATCAAAGTTGAATACATGTCATAATAAATTAATTAAATAATTAAGGTTATTTAATTAATATAAGAAAGATGTGTATAGGAAATAATTAAATAATTAACATTATTTAATCGTGACCATGGACATTAGAAAATTATGTCAAAAGTGGTGCTCATAGGCCTAGACCAATTTTCAGTGTCTACAATTTGCCCCTCTTTGATACAATGTTGTTTATCGCATTGTGTCAAAGAAAATCGTTAAAATATGACCTAGTCATTCCCTGGTATGAAATAGGTTAGGGTATGCCCCCTCGAGAAAATTGATGAATTTTTGAAAATTTTCAAAAAATCTGGAAATAGTCCCAATAAGTCAATTTGATGGTCAGAAATGCTATGGAGTTGATGAAATTGAATTTAGACATGTTAGGGACGTGTAGGGGTCGATTGAAGATGGAATTTTACGTGGCCAATAGACAAGGTCAGAAGAAATTCCACTTTTAACCCTAGGTATAAATAGAAATTAGGGTGAAATTCAAATCATTTGCACCCTATAGATTTGAAGAATTGAAGATTTTTCTCTGAGCTCTCGGTGAAATGTCTCCTGTTCCATACACTAATCATCGTGGATATCGGATGCAGACCTTCCAACGGCCAGTCGACGTGGGACCCTCAGTAAGTACCTTTGAATGACATCTTGAATTTTAATTTTGCACGTAGTTTTAGGCTATCAAATTTTAATTTTCAAATGCATCACTTTTTTTCAATGCATATGTGTTCGTATGCGACGCATTTTCTCATGAAACGATGCATATGTTAAATCATGCCTAGGAATTTTTAGGTCATTTAGGGAAAATACGCATTTGTTAATTTATGCACTGCATGTGATTTTATGCATCGCATATGAGATTAGTTTAGGCACATGTAGGAATGTGAAATGCATTTGTTAAAAATGAACCACATTTGCATCTTAGATGGGTAATTAAAATGCAACACATTTGCAGTTATTTTGACACATTTGCCTGTTACTTCGAGTTGTCTGGTTCTGTGACACATTTGCAATATGGACCGCATATGCTTGTTTGTACAACACATGTATGTTTATGCACCGCATTTGAATTTTATGATGACACATATGATGTGTGCACCACATTTGTCTTTGGAACGACAAATTGGAAAAAAAAATTGATGAAAAAATGGAATGATTTATTGCCTGACACATAGTTGAATGCCTTTTGCGGGTTATACTAGATCTGATATATACCTAGGAGTCGCGGTTGGATACATTTGAGCTTAGAGATCATTTACGGAGTGCAGAGACACGATTGCTCTAGAGACTTGGGTTACTTCATGTTTGCACCATGCCTACTATTCGGACAAATAGAGGTATGCTCACTGCCTTGTGTGAGAGATGGCATTCTGAGACTTCCTCATTTCACTTTCCTACTGGAGAGGCAACTATTACACTTGAGGATTTATATAGGATTCGTAGATTGCCTATTAGAGGCAAGCGAGTTATGTATGCTACACAACATGGTTATACCAAGATCACTAGATACTATGTGTATGATGATATTACAAGATTAGGCATAGAGTATTATGAGATAAGGTGGTAGGTGTTAGCTAATAGATAAGAGTGGATTGATTGTATACTATGTACATTGATAGCCAGGATAGTTCTTCCTGACCATCGAGGTCATGGCCTTCCTATTGGGTGGGGGGAGATTTTAGTTGGGATGCTTGAGAGAGAGGTTGTGTATGCTTGGGGTCCTTGTCTGTTGGCCATGCTTTAATTCCATCTTCATGACATAGCTTATAGAGATGCATAGTCGATGAGCCACGGGACTACTCTTCTTATGGTTTGGGCATGGGAACACATTGTTGTGTTTCGTCCTCCTATTACTACTAAGCGGGATGCGAGATCTCCTTATATTTTTTGATATGCGGGAAACATCACACAGAGTCATGTGGGGGACATGGGATACTGGAGACATGCATTGGACATATTAGTTCAGTTTACATGGATACCGTACATGGATTATGAGCAATGCTCAAATGAGGGGAAGCATTTACCTTACTGTCGAAAGGCATAGTACCTGATTGGGAGGACTATTTCTAGTGTTCACATTATAGAGAGACATTTTCTAGATTGTTTACTAAGACAGTTTGGTGAGGTTCAGGATGAGCCTAGAGGACGAGCAGAGTTTTCTCGATCATCCAGAGAGGTTCCTTGGTGGGGGCCTATGATACCAGTGGCTACTGCAAAGGCAGACATTCAAGCTTTACAACCTTTACTATGGGGATGGAGGGGTGAAGCAGCGGATCCAGGGACTAAAATTTCTTATGATACATGGTGGGAAAAAAATCGTCCTGTGCCATACAAAGATCCAGATCAGCCTGCACCAGTGGAGAGATGAGGGAAATGGCCAAGAGGGTGGCGCAAAGGTAGAGGTGGTGGCAGGGTTGGAGGTAGGGATGGCGGTGATGATGGGAGAGGTGGTGGTGGTAGAGATGGGAGATGAGGTCAGCAAGGACATAGAGGTGGTTAGGTAGGTGGATTGTCACTTATCCATGAGGTTGAGGTGGAGGTAGAGGATATACTGATGTTGGATCTCGAGGGTGGAGTGGAGATCAGAGGAGAGCATGCTACCAAGGAGGCAACAACAAAGGAGCATGTGGAGGTGGAGGTTGGCAGAGAGGAGCATGCAAAGGAGGAGGTCGAGGGGGAGTATATGGATATTGATGCCCTTGGCATACTAGCAAGTTATGGAGAGGATGATGTGGAGGAGGAGATACCTATGGAGGAGCAGGAGAGAGAGCTTCAGGACAGGATAGTAGAGGGGAGACGAGATGAGGAGGCTCCTAGGGACAGTGCTATGGAGTCATTGGAGGAGAGGTTGAGAGTGGTTACCATAGAGCAGGATGCCATGTGGATGGAGAGAGACAATGCTCTCATGGAGACAGATCAGGCAGTAGCCTGGAGGTAGCAGACAAAGCAATAGTTTACTAAGATCAAATGTCTTTGCAGTGGCTCATCATCTGATGGTTTTTCTCGTGAGTTAGTCAGAGCAGTGGAGAGGGCTTCCTATTATAGGTATTTATATGAGTCAGTGGTGCCTCTTGAGAGATAAGCTCCTAGTTTTTCTTAGGCATGTAGCCACAGATCACAAAGCAGGAGTCAAATGAGGACACAGAGCACAGAGGGTGTGGTAGGACCATCGAGGACAAGTCCATATGATAGGCCTCACATCACACAGAGAGTACCTCAGCGATAATTTCCTCCACATTCACCATATGCGAGGAGCAACAACGAGAAACATTGACATTTTCCTATTTGTAGAAATTGTATTTTGATTAGAGAACCTGTGAGCTCCTTTTTTATTTATTGATACATTCTGACATTGTACTGTGACCCACATTATTTTGAGTGATATATATATGATTTTTGGTGGCATTTCATATGATATGCAGTTCTATTTATGATGATACATTATTTTCTTATATGATTATGTTTTCTATGAGATGTTATTGTTTATCTGATATGTACATGTTATGGATGATAATTTCTACATTATGATATGTTTATGCAGCCTATGATGTTATGTTGATTCTATATGATGATAGATGTATGTACTTTATGATAATGGGATGTAATGAAAAGTTTATACATGCACTGCTATCTACATGGGATGTTATATGTTGGAAATGGTTATGTACATGTAATTTTTTTCATTATGCACCTTATGATGATTGAATGCCTATTATGCCATGATTTTCTTAGATATGCAATGGAGATGCCTATTTGTTCATACTTGTTTAAAATTCAGCCTCACTATATGATGTACTATATGTATACATACAACACTGTTTACATAATTTTTTTGGAATGTATGCATATGCAGTTATCTAATTTTTTTGTGTGCCACAAGACTCCGTCGTTGTGTTGGATAGAATAAATGTTAGTGTGGATGATTGAAAACGTTAGTATGAAACAAAAATGGTTATTTGAAGCACATATAATCTTTGATATTTTTCCATATATATAATAAGATTTGCATTTAATCATCATTGGGCGGGACTGACACAAATGGATAGTACACACCATGATATGAGATAGACTATAGTGTACAAATTCATCCACTTGCGAAAAATAGACAGTCACAGAAAAAGGAGTGTCTTAACTCATACTAAGGGAAAAATTGCCCCAGTCTTTTTGTCAAGACAAACCATAGACAACAAACAAAGAAAAGATGGGTCATGAGACGTCATTGCTCCTCTAAATCCTTCATGGTACATCCTCGAGGAAACTAGTAACATGACTCAAAATCCAATGCTTAAAAGACAGTTGACAAACATCAGTCAAAGAAAAAGAGTTCTGATACATCCTTGCTTCTCTAAATCCTTCAAGGGACATCCTTGAGAAAGCTAGTAACTGGACTCATACACCAATCCATAAAAAGATAAGAAAAAATAAGATATAAAGTCAAAAATCCAATAAAAGTATTTTCCAAAACTTGATCTTGTATGTTTGTTTGATGTTTGACATAACTTGATGTGAGGGATGACACATACCATATAAGACATTGAGTCTGGTTTCGACTTTGTGATCATCTGTGTAAGGCATGACAAAGCCTAGTTTTAGAAAGATACATGTCGTATAAGACATTGAGCCTGATGTCATTGATGCAACAAGCTACATGAGGCCATGACAATTGACAATGCCTGTTGACAAGAAAGGAATATCCTTCTTAAGACATAAGTTGATTGTTCTGACAATATGATTGATTTTGACTTAATGACAGTTTTGACATGTTTGCCTTGTTTATGCATGACTTGTTTTGATGCCTTGACTATTATGAGTGTGTGTGTGTGTGTTGACTTGATACGATGTACCCTAAAGGTCTGACCTAGTGTGGCCTCGGGGGCTCATCGATTGATTGCCTTGCCTACATTGTACATGCAGAGACCTCATAGTTTGACTTGATTTTGACTAACATGAATGATTGACACATATGAACTTAACTTGATATTTAGATGACATGTGTGATAAATCCTAATGCACTGACCTAGTGCGGCATTGGGGGATCATCAATTGATTTCCTTGCCTACGTTATACACGCAAAGACCTCATAGTTCGACATGACCACTGACTTTGACATATACAAACAATGAGTCATGATTTTATGTGTGATGCATGACAAACCTAGACAGACAGACCTAATGCCTCGAGGGCACATCGACAGATGACCTTGCCTACATCCAATCACAGAGGCAACATAGTTCGACTATGTCTATGACTGACTTGATATAACTGACTCTGACTCTACTTTTTGGGATTTTTGACACATTTTTTATTTTTTGTCTTTTGGGGGTTTTTTGATGTTTTTGGATTTTTTCAGGACATTTTATGATGTTTTTGAGCTTTTTTCAGGACTTTTTTCTAATGTTGGGATGTTATGTACAAGGTCCAAATGACTTAGATCAAGGATTTGCCCCCAGTCGGGAATAAGACCTATAGGATGGAGTGGGGAGACAGAGTGGACTTGATGTCAATCATTCTAAGTAATGGACAAGACATCCATTTATTATGAGTGATGGTGAGAAAATTTTTTGATTAGAATGATGGTATACGAAGGAGCGAAGTCAACTACACATGGCGCTTATTTGCCAGGTTTTCACCATGGTACTTATCCATAGCGCCACCGAAGTGGTTTTCACTATTGGATGAATTATTTCTCTTTACTATTTTATTGATTTTTCAATTTTTTTGGTGTTACAAAGACGCCTGTTTGCCAAGTTTTCATCAAGGTAACAATTTTTTTATTTTTTCCATTTTTTTTTGTATTTTTCATATTAAGACATGGTTCTCAGAAGCTATGCATAGAATCTCTTTAGATGAAGGTTGTTGATCAATGACAAAAGTGGTTCTCCTTTAGGGGTAGAGAGTTGATATGCTCCCGATCCAAAGGCTTTTGTAACAATATAGGGGCCTAACCAGTTAGGTTCAAACTTGCCTAGTTTTTCTCGTTCAGCTTGATTCTTCAGGTTCTCCATTAAGACCAAGTCACCAATGTCAAAGTTTCAATTTAAAAATTTCCTATTATAGTTGCGACAAAGACGGTTTTGATACTCTTGAAGATGATCTAATGCCTTTTGTCTTCGTTCATCTAGGAATGCTAACTCATGCAATCTGGATACACGATACTCTTCATCATCAATATGACCTTTCAAGGATACCCTTAGGGAAGGAATTCAACCTCAATAGGTAAGATAGCTTTAGAACCGAATATTAAGGAGTATGGAGTGGCGTCGGTGGGAGTACAGATGCTTGTGCGATAGGCCCATAAGGGAATATTAAGTTGTAGGTGCCAGTCACAACCAACATCATTGACAATCTTTTTGAGGATTCTAATGATGGTTTTATTTGATGCCTCTGCTTGGTCATTACCTTGTGGGTAATATGGGGTGGAAAAATGGTGCTGGATGTGGAATTCTTGGTTTTTGAATGGAAGACCATTGTCTGTGATGATGGATTTATGGACACCATACCGATAGATTATGTAATTTAGGATAAACTTAGATATTTGTGTGTCAATGATGTAAGTCATGGGAATAGCCTCAATCCATTTGGTGAAGTATTTGATGGCGGTTATAATGAACTTATTGACTTTGGATGATGGAGGGTGTATCTTACCTATGAGTTCAAGTCCCCATTGGGAAAAGGGCCATGGTGAAGTAATCAGATCGAGCTCCTGTGCTGGTGCGCGTATCAAATCTCTGTGTATCTAGCATTGTCAACATTTCTTGACAAATATTTATGAGTCCTTTTCCATTGTAGGCCAATAATAACCTAATCTCATAATCGTGTGGGCTAGAGTAGGACCACTAGAATGGGATCCATAGATACCTTCATGTACCACATGTAAGGTTTCTTGTGCTTCTTCAGAATCAACACATCTCATCAAGGTGTTATCTAAGGTCCATTTATACAGGGTATCTCCGATGATGGTGTATTTGGAAAACCTATGGATAAAGGTTCTACATTGGTTGTTTGACAGGTCTAAAGGTAGCATTTGGGCATTTAGATAGTTGTATATGTCCTTGTACCAAGGGGAAGTAGGACCAACAATTGTATACACCATCATGGAATCAGGGGCATCATAGGCAAGGACCAAAATTTGTTCAACCAAAAACTCAAATTTAGGCACGTTGCTAGGAATATCCAATAAGGAACCCGCGGTTGCCATAGCATCTGTTGCCCTATTTTGAATGCATGGTATTTTTTGAAAGGTGATGTCATCAAAGTACTACTTGAAACTATCGTCCATGTGCTTGAAAGGTGATGTCATCATTGACTTGTCGGACTACTAGCTAAGAATCTCCATAAACATGTAAACTCTTGATCTTCCATTGGGCTGCCATTATTAGTCCTATCACTAAGGCTTCATATTCTGCTATGTTTTTAGTGCAAGGGAAAGTAATCCTGAATGATTTAGGAATAGTATCACCTTGAGGTGTAACAAATAGTATGCCTTCTCCTGAACCACGATTAGTATATGACCCGTCAAAGTATAATTTCCATGTGGTTCTAGTGTCAACTTTGAAGATAAAATCATCAAGAAAATCTGCCACTAAAGGATGGTTTGCCTTAATTGGTTCATCTGTTAACTGATCTTCAAATAATTTCCCTTTTATAGCTTTCCTCTCCTCATATTGTATGTCACATTCACTAAGTATCATCATTCATTTAGCCAATCATCTTGTTAATGTTGCTTTACTTAGGAGATATTTCAGAGGATCTATCTTTGTGACCAGCATGGTTTGGCAGTTTAGCATATAGTACCTAAGTTTTTGATTAGCAAAGACTACTGCAAGATAGGCACATTATATGTTACTATAGTTTAGTTCATATCCCACCAAAGTATGATTGATGTAGTACACTACCCTCTCATGACCTTGATCATCATTTTGTGTGAGTAGGACTCCTAATGCTGACTGAGTTGCTGAAATTAAAAGTATCAAAGGTATGTCATATGTAGGTGGTGTCAATATAGTTGGAGCAAGTAGATAATCCTTGATCCTCTGGAAAGCTTCTTGGCATTTGGGTGTCCAGAAAAATGGTACTCCCTGCTTGAGAAAATGCTGAAATGGATGTATTTTGTCTACTAATTATACTATGAAGCATCTGATAGACTGTAATCTCCCTTGTAGTGTTCTTAGCTAACCGATGTTGGTTGGTGAAGGCATATCCACTATAGATTTTACTTTCACGGGGTCCACTTCAATGCCTCTTCTATAAATGATATATCCTAGAATTTTTCCTGATTTAACACCAAAGAAACATTTTTTTGGATTATCCTTTATAATTTTCTAGTCTTTGGAATATCTTGTCTAAGACCTTCAAATGATCTGCTCTTGTTAATGATTTGGCTATTATGTCGTCGACATATTCTTCCATGAGAGTGTGTACAAGGTCATGGAAAATAGTCATCATTGCACGTTGATATGTAGCTCCAACATTTTTGAGCCCAAAAGGCATAAAATTCCAGCAGTATGTTCCCCATGGACATGTGAAAGTTGTCTTGTGTTGGTCCTCAGTAGCAATTTTGATCTGATTATACCTAGAGAAACCATCCATTAGGTATAGCATCTCATATCCTACTGTAAGGTCCACTATCATGTCAATGTTGGGCAAAGGGAAGTCATCCTTAGGACATGTCATGTTGATATCTCTGAAGTCTGTACAAATGCGGATGCCCCTAGATGGTTTGGTTACTAGTACAAGATTTGATATCCATTCTTCATAGTCTATGGTTCTGATAAATTCGACATCCAATAGCTTCTTAAGTTCAGCTTTGACTAGTAAAGTGATTTTTGGATGCATCTTTCTTAGCTTCTACTTGATGGGCTTAATTCTTGGTTGTAATGGTAGATGATGTAATATAAGGTTTGGATCCAACCCAAGCATGTCAGCATATGACCATGCAAATTTATATGTCTCTTTGTGAAGAAGTCTCGAAACTCTTGTTGCTACGTTTATGTCAAAGATGTTGCAAAATATATTACCCGAGGGTTTTCTTCTGTGTTTATGTTGATCTCGATAGACTCTTCTACTAACATTGGTGATATTTTCTGAGCAACTGGGAGAATGTTCAAACCTCCATCCTTTGGTGCCTCAGAGAGGTTTTTGCCCTCAAATACGTTCTTTATTTTTACTATTTCTTCATCCAAAGGTACCTTTCGGTTTTCACCCAGGGACTTGTCATTTTCATCATTTTCATTTTTTTCTTTAGATTTTCATTTTTGTGACTGGAGATGTGAACAAACTCCCCAAAATATGCTTTATCATCCAAGTCTATGGTAAAGCCAGATTTATGATCCCCTCTAGGTATGCCTTCTTGAAGTCCCATGAACACAGCTATCACTTCATCATTCTCAAATATGTCTAAGATGGGTGTACCTTGTTGATCCCAATCGATAAGTTGGGGATATACGAGGGGCATGTCATCATCAGAGTTATCAAATGTGGAGGCTGACAAGTTGAATATAGATTGGTTAACATGGTCACAATATTTTTGGACTAACTCCTTTTTGTTCTTTTTCCTAGGGACAGGTAAACTTGTTTGAGGTACAACTACAAGGGCTAGGTCGTTAGAATATGGTTCATTAGGTGCCCAGGATTCATGATCAAGGGTTTCCCAATAATAAATTTTAATCCATTCTTCTTTAGACAAGGAAGTTTTAGGACGGGGGCTAGATGGAGTTGGTGTAGGTTGTAGCATTTTATCAAGTTTGTCAAATAACTTATCTAGGTCCATCATGCTAGTAGAGGAAAGGGAATCCCATTCGTAGTCGCTTAAGTCAGGAGAGTCATCATAAATTGGTTCAAGTGGTTCGTGAGATATCTCAATGTCTTCAGAAGCACTTACGTCCTCTTGTAACGATAATGGAGGACCAAGCATACCAATTCTAATTAGTTAAAACCCTAGGCCTAGTCCTTTTGGTCATGGTGAGACAATGATTGGTTCAGTCCTTCCATTCTGATGTAGTCCTAACCCATTGTGTTTGTCATAGCCTTTGCTTTGCATTATCATGAAGCCTTTTCCATATTGATCTTTAGCTATTTGTATAGATGATGGAGGGTTTGTATTGTCTTCTTTATACAACCACGAGGTGACATCTTCTTGGTCTACATCCTCTCAACTTAACTCTCCCCATTTTGTCAATGTCATTGTAGGAGGGACATGGAATGTGACAACTGATTATTTCCTATCTGTTGTGGTAAAACCATATGACTTAGGTGGAACTAGCTAACTGACACAGTAAGATGCCTTCATGTGATATTCCCCACAACCCTTGTCTTGGATCTTGACCTTAGGTGTGGATGATGGTGGTTGTGATGTAATGGACTTGGTAAGAGTTGATGGATCAATGTACAGAGATAAGGTAGATGATGTGGCCTCTTGGTTAACTGGAAACTATCGTTGTGGTATTTCACGTAGGCTTGTGAAATATTGAAAAGGATCTAGCTCACCATCAATGGTGACCTCGGTGCCATTATACAGGAATTTAAGACATTGGTGATATGTGGAAGGTACAGCTTTCATCATATGTATCCAAGGTCTACCCAACAAAAGGTTATAAGGAAGGGTGAGATCCAAGACCTGGAAGCTAGTGTCCATAACTGCAGGGCCAATCCTGATGGGGAGTGTGACAACTCCTTTGGATGATCTTTCCTCATCGTCATATGCCTTAATGACTATAATTTTAGTGGTGTCCACACATGCTTCTAAGACTCCTAATGCCTTAACCAATTTCAAGGTACAAAGGTTCAACCCTGCTCCTCTGTCTACCAAGACTCATCTAAGTTTGGTTTGATGGACAATAAATTCAAGGTGTAATAGATCGTTATGATGGGTCTTTTCGGTTGAATAATCTTGTTGACAGAATGTGGTCTGATGGGAATTGGCTAAGTATCCTACCATTTCTTTGAAATGATTGGCATCTATGTTGGTAGGGACTATTGTGCTCTGCAAGGCTTTGTCAAGAATGGCTCGGTGATCTAGTGATATAGTCAATAGTTCTAAGATGGATATCTATGTTGGGCTCTTCCCTAATTGGTCAAGAAAATTATACTTAAGCTTGGAAGACTGTGGTTGTGACTCTGAAGAAGGACCTAGAAGGGTTATCTTAGTTCTACGTGTATTGACAACACATTCAGGACGCTTCTTTATGGTAATGGTATTGATAATTTCATCAGCAGCTCGGATATGATTGATGATGGTACCTAGTTTATAATCGTACTTAGCACTGTTATAATTGGCTAAGGTATTATTCTTAGTTCTCGAAATAGAGGCCTTTCCTTTCCCATGGTCATGTAATGGATCTGTGAAGACCTTATGATTATTGTTCTTGGTATATTTCTACCCATTGACTTCTATGGTTTCGTCTTCAACAAAATCTTGTATGATATTTTTCAGTTGTCGATATTCCTGAAGGTTATGTCCCTTTGTTTGATGGTATTCACAATAGGTGTTATCATCCCACCATGAAGGTTTAAACTGTCCAGGATCATACTTTTTGGGTTCTAGAGGTTTCAGGAGATTATGTTTGATCAATTCTTTGAAAAATGTCTTGATTGGTTCCCCCAAAGGGGTAAATTCACGTTTAGGGAATCTCCTCTATGGTCGTTGTTGTTGCGAATTTTGGACAAAGTTGGTTGTTTGATCAAGATTATTAGTCATGTCTTGATTGGAGTTGTAACCTCTAAGTGTGATGATAGGTCCTGCATGTAGGGTCTTAGCATCAATAATTTTGTCATTTGTTACATTCTTGTTTCTACACCAAAACTTGTTTCTATTATTGGGAGCATTTTGATGTTGAACAACTGGGTTCCTGCCTGGTACCTTAATATCTCCTTTGTCAATAAGGCCTTTTTCAAGTATAATGCCTTTTTGCACCAAGTCTAGGAATGAGGTACAACAATGTACTCTTAAGTCACTTCTCAGTTTTGGATGAATATTTTCAAGGAATATCGTGACTTTTTGTTTTTCTAATAATTCAACTGGACATCGACTAGCTAAACTTATCCATCTATGAAAGAAAGTGGTGAAAGTTTCACCTTCTTCTTGTGTAGTGTGACACAAGTTAACTATTTTTATTTCATTGTCTATGTTGAAAGCAAAGTGTTCAACAAACTTTCTAACTAGTTCACCCCATGATCTTATGCCATTTGGTAGTTTAGAGAACCATTCCAATGTTATCCCGACAAGGGTTCACGTAAATAGTCTCATTAAGTATGTGGGTTCATACGAGATGTTCATGCATGTTGTAGAAAATTTTTTGATGTGTTCTAAAGGATTCCTCTTCCCATTATATTTAGGCAAATTCAGTATAATGTATCTGTGTGGGAAGGGTGTCATGTATAGCACTTTATCAAAGGGACATGGACATAAATCTTGCACTGAGATAGTTTGTTTGCTTGACATAGACATAGTGTCCATTTGTTGTTGGAGAGATTGCATTTGGTTTTGGAGAACATCTACTTGTGTCATTGACATGTTGTTTGGATCAATGTAAGTGTTCTGGAATGCAATATTCTGTGACGGATTGTGATTTGGCGAGGGTATATATCTTGTTTGAATGTTCTGATTCGATGTCGAGATATATCATGTCTAAATGTTCAAGTTTGGTATAGGAATATTTCATGTTGGAATGTTCTGATTTGGTATAGGAATATGTCTTGTTTGTGTAGCCCCTGTTTATGGAATGGTAGTATTGGTACTGATATGAGGTATAGTTGTGTTTGTGCCAACTTTGGCTCTTTTACCAGTGGTGTTTGTACCAAAGGGGTTTGATTAGGATACTCCTACAGTGAATTGTAAACCTTGTGCTATGTTGAATGGGATTGTGTTTACGATTGATGATGTTTGAGTAGGTATGCCAGTTGGTATTGTTGTGGTAATTTGAGGAACAGAGACACTTGATGTCATGGTTTGTGTTGGTTGAGTAGATGTTGTTTTCAAAGTGTGAACATCAAATCCTGGTGGTCGTGTGGCACCTTCTACTATAAACTTTGCTAGATATAATTGGGGATGATTTTCCAAACACTCATCCATAAAGGATGCAAATTCACGATCTTGTACGGCAACGTCTATGTCTTCAGAAAAAATGTTTCCACGTGTGTCTCTAGTGACGTGTTTTTCAAGAAAAGTTTTATGTGGTCTGTCTTTCCCTGATGGTTGGTTTTCGAAAGGATTGATGAATTAATTGGGGTCTGACATTTCTCTTTGTTTCTTCTTAGCCCTTGTTTCAACTATGAAAGTGTTGCTCAAAATGGGAAATGCAAAACTATGTCTAGAAATTGATATGTCTTATTTCTATGTTTTTGGAATTTTTTGAATATGAAGGATGTCACTAAAATCAAGGATTTCTAAAATGACGTATACTAGGATGACATATGCTAGGATGGATTATATGCAAAAAATTCGAGTAGACTATGACAGTAAATGATTCTAAAGTGGGTATAACTTACCACCTATGGAATAATCCAAAGCTATGACTTAACTTTACCAAGGAACCTGATGTAGGACAAAGACAACTAATAAGGTGAATTTACCAAACTAGACTGATGAGCTAGAAAGATTCACTAGTAAGAAAATAATGACTAGGTTCAATGATAATGACAAATTGAAGCATGAATGTCTCCTATGTTGCGGAAAGTTTTTCTAATCTATGATATGCAAATTCCTATGGGGTAACTAAGTTTTTGTAACTAAGATGACTATATCTAAGATGCAAATGACTCCTAATCAATGCAAATTTTTTGAGAAATTTTCTAGTTTCTATCCAAGGTTGACAGTAAGAAACAAAGGTAAAAAAGATAGTTTTTTTTTTTCAGACTGAGTTTGCAAATTTTGAGGTTTTTGTTGACAGTCAAATGTAGCTCAGGTTTCAGATGCGTTGATAAATTTGACAGATGCATTGTAGATTTTAGACATGGCTAACAGATAAAATCTAGTCTCAAATGTGACTTTCGTAGATAGATGTGGTTTAAGTTATGACAGATGCGACTCACAAATTAGTTGTGACTCATTTAGTAGATACGACTCAAAATCTAAACCGTGTGAAAACTAGTTTTGTTGATAGACACATGCGGTTTTCGATTTAACAGTTGCGACTCGTAATTAAACATGCGGCTTGAAATTCAACAGTTATGACTCAGTTTACTTTTGCAATTTTCTGATGACAAAATTATGACTGACTCAATTTTATGATCAATTTTTTGATAAATAAAGAAAACACAATAACAAAAGACAATATTTTTCAGTTTTGACGTGTATGAATCCTGTTAAAATTAGAAGACAATTACAATCCTAGGCTGTGTTGGACAGTATTTATTGAGTTCTTGATTGGGTTTCCCCAGCTACGCATATTCAAGGTGGATGACTAGTAGCTTGACCCCACTGGCTCCCCTCCACGACACTCACTTATACGGGACAACCAAGCTAATGTACCCATGAAACTCCCATGGCATACATTTCATCTCTACACATGAACCGTAAGGATTTGAGATGGCTTCATAGGTCTGACCTGCTGCACAAATAAATAGATGGGATTTTGGAAAAAACTACAACAAGGTTTTTAGTAAGGGCATTCCATTCGTGGGGCACCATCCATGCAGCGAGAGACCATTGCTTCCCTTCTCATCGAAAGAGTGAGCATGATTCTTGGACTTTCCCCAAGAATCCACTTTTATATACTGTTGGAAGTCACTTGGCATCTAGCATGCTACCGATCTAGGTCGTCTTGGGTGAGTAATTTTTCCCACCAAGACAAACCCAAGTTCTAGAGTCAGTAACCATTTCTCTTGCACCCAGGATCACACAAATGC
The DNA here is from genome assembly GCA_007115665.2 of Sequoiadendron giganteum. Classification (NCBI taxonomy): domain Eukaryota; kingdom Viridiplantae; phylum Streptophyta; class Pinopsida; order Cupressales; family Cupressaceae; genus Sequoiadendron; species Sequoiadendron giganteum. The sequence goes on from CM021107.1 coordinate 489,764,522, forward strand.
ACAAGGGGAGAGGATACTTCGATATACCGAATCATGAGGGTAATAATAAAATGTGCTTTCACACCAAACATAGTAGACAATGGTTAATTTTAATCCAAATTACAATTATCTAAGCTACCAAACAAAATGTTCTTTTTACAAATTAAATCCTTCGACAATAGGTTCTGCATGCAATTTGTTAGTAATTTTCATGTTTGTCTTCGTTATTCATCCTGCAAAAAATGGGGTTTTGGTTTCAATGTCTTCTACTCTTCATCCTACAAAAACTATGTTATCCTCCTAAATCACATGCTACAAACAAACATTAGCAAAAATTCAAAAATTGAAAATTAGGAAATCGTAAAACAAAAATTTGAAAACTCAGATACAATTACCAGCTAGATGCGTCGTATAAAATTACAGATGTGTCACGGTTTTATCATTCAAATGTGTCGCAAAAAGCCTCAAACGTGTCTCGTGATGTTAGATGCATCGCATAATTGGTCAGTTGCGGTTCACGAAATCAGATGCGTCGTTTCGTCAGTCAAATGTGTTTTTTCGTATGATACCTACAAAAGAAAAATCGAAAAAGCAGAATGGATTCTTGAAGATTGAAGTGTCTTCACATTGGGTTCACCAAATGTGAAGTAGATAAAATGACTTTGCAAGAAAATATGGTTAAATCTAATCTAAACATGCATTAATCTAAATCAAACAACTAAGAATGAAGAAATAAACTAAAACAGTAATCAAATAACTAAAGCAAAACATGAAACAGTCTCACTGAATATCAAAAAAATCCTTAGAATTATCTTGATTGTCCTTCTCCATTTTTCTGTGATGGTATTCTTGCCCTCAGATTTTCAGTATGTATGCAATTATAGCCTTGACGTATGTGTTAAAGAAAAATATTGAAGATTAACAAGTTCTTCCAAAATTATTGATTTCAGGAGGAGGAATAATGACGAATGCCAGGTCAATTTATAAAAAGTTGGTTTTCAAACGATCGACTTAGATTCAAAAGAGAGATCAATGATCGAGATTGATGAATGCCATGCGATGTGAGATTTGTGTCAATTAGTATGTGAGTTGGGAAATTCTGCAAGATAAAGATTAAATTAAATAATAATTTAATCTAGTGTAAAGACTGTTTGAAAATAGTTGAGAATAGACATTAAGATTAAATAAATGATTTAATCTTCAGTTGAAAGTCTTTGAAAATAGAAGAATAAGACTTTGAATGAAAAGGATAAAGTTAGAACTCAACAACGATCTATTCGAATGCACACATGAATTAATTAATTAATTAAATATATTTAATTAATAAATATGTTCATGCATATGAGAATTAGACTGACTGATCAAGACAGAGAATCTCTTCGTAGAGAAATCAAATATCAAATCAAGAGATAACTAATGGATTTAAATAGATCTTGAGTCAGATGGTGAGTGAATAATTAGTTAAGTGGGTGATAGAAGAATGTGATAGAAATAACTCTTTTTATGAATTAAATATTTATTTAATTCAACATTCAAAATTTGAAAAGATTTAATTAATTAAATAAATAATGATTTATTTAATTGATTATCGAAAAGGTTAATTGAATAATTAAATAATTTGAAAAGAATATTTAACTATAGTCGAAATATGATAAAGAGGTAAATTAAATAATAAATTATTTAATTCAGAAAGAGAATTAATTAATTAGCGAAGTAATTAAATAAATAAGATTTATTTAATTAATCAAAGTTGAATACATGTCATAATAAATTAATGAAATAATTAAGGTTATTTAATTAATAGAAGAAAGATGTGTATAGGAAATAATTAAATAATTAACATTATTTAATTGTGACCGTGGACATTAAAAAATTATGTCGAAAGTGGTGCTCGCAGGCCTAGACCAATTTTCAGTGTCTACAATTATGTCATGATGATGTCACCGTATCCTTTTGCTAATATCGTCATCATACCTTTTCACCTAAACTAGACACCAAAATATTGTGAAGATGGCTAGTTTAGTTGGACTTCTTTACAAGTTTAGTTTAGATGGTCATCCCCACAAGTACAACTCGTCAACATTTAAAAAAGAAAATCTAGTTCATTGGAAAACTCTACAAAAGGTCTTATTACACTCTAAAACACTGTAAATCTTCATCCCAATGTGTAGAAGGCCCCCAATGGTGCTAGAGCATCCATATTTCTATCATTAATGCACCTTCAACATCTTCCACCCACTGATGAATTAAAAGAACATAAATTTGAAATGTGTTTGGGTGCCAAAAATAAAGACTCAATTTTAGTTCTAGTTACCACCATTATTGCATAATTGTTGCCCATCCACCCAAAATTAATGCTCAGCCTACACAAGTTATTGCAAGCACTATTTCCATTTGGAATGCCCATTTTGGGTAGAATTTCCTCCTAATCATGGATCTTATTGGTGTTACAGTGTTGAAGATTAAGGTATCACCCTATTCTTTTTAAATGAATATTTTTGGTTCATTTTAAAGGAGGTTGTTTGAATGTGATCTTCAGACACCAGAAAAGTTACAAGGTAGCCATAAAAACCACATCCAATTTGATAAAGGATTAAAAACTTGTGGGTTCAAAGAAGATTAGTATTGTAAATGGATTTTGTTGCAGAATGTCTCTAGAGAATTAGATATGTATTAAAGATGGATTCTTAGTCATACATAGGGATTTTACTTTACCACATTTGTTGGCATGAATTTAAAGTGGGTCAAATGAATGTAACAACATTCTAAAAATGTTACAAGTATTCAAAATATCTCTATCATTTTATATATGAGTATATGTAGTTATGTTATTGATTACTAAGTATTCTCTATTACAAAATGTCATGATCATTATTGTATGAAAATAAATAGCTCCATGTTCTTTTATTCCAATTTCTCTATTCTCGATATGTTGCGACTCTGATGCCCAACAGATAGGCACTAGCCTAAAACCACATACAAATCTCACATCATTCAAATTAGAAACATAAATTATTAGTGGAGTAGGAGTATTTTTGTGTATTCATGACCTCATAATATAACCAAAGAGTAGGAGTAGTTATTTGTATTCATGAACTCATAATATAACAAAATATTTATCTTCTGGAAATCTATTCAAATGAATATATTTCATGTGGGTCATGATTGCATAATTTTATTAGTTATATAGGGGGTTTGAGATAGTTTCACTTGATTTAGTGAAACACTTTGGGCCTAAGTAAATGGGTTTGGTTTGGCTATATCAATATATTTTTGTGTTCACATTATTTGATTGCAATACCTATTATCCCTGGGAAAACCTTGCCAAGTCCAAGCTAAGATCAAAGAGAAAGAGATGAACCCCACTCTTATAGATTTATCCTTTAAACCTCTATAATATTTTGATGAGTTTATTTCAATTGCATGATGAAAACCCTAGCCTTCTGAGTGAGATTTCATTCAAGGAAGAGAAGTAGTTTTGAGATCCAACAAAATGACATTATTTTTAGGGATAAAATTACTTTAGCCATTGTTTGGTCCTAAGAAATCAAATATATTATAAAAGACCTCAATAATAGTATTTTTAGTTGTGCATTATTTTTGAGTAAGTTTTTCATGAAACAAGTCCTAATGTGTGGCACTTTTATTTTAATACATATAAGTTTAGTTTGGGATTTGGGGATATTTAAATCTAATTGCTATATTTATTTTAAATTCTATGGTGGTTATTTCTTTATACATTAATGAGATTTTTATTCATAAAAGGGAAATATTTGATTTCAAAATTAAAATCTTAGCACTTAAAAAGTTTCAAATGAAAGACCTCGGTGGAACAAAACACATTCTTGAGATGGAAAGTAAAAGAGATAGAGAACAATTTTTTTGTCTTGACCAAAGTATATCAATTCAATTTTACAAAGTTTTAACATGAAGCATTATAGACCATTGTTTGTTCCTATTTTAGTGGGAAAAAAATTATCTATTACACATTATCCTACATACCCTTCAAAGATGGAAGAGATGAGAAAAGTTCCTTACCAAAGTGTAATTGGAATTTTAATGTATATTATGGTATGCCCAAGCAATGAGAGTACTTATTCAATATATGTCTATCCTAGTAGGTTTCATTGTGATATAGTTAAAATAGTATTTAGATATTTGTAAGGTGCTTATAAGTATTCCTTGTGTTTTCATGGTATAGGAGAAAGGAATTGTTTGGATATTCATGGTTATGTGGATTCATAGTAGGTAAGTGATGTTGAAACCAAAAGATACACCAATGCTTATGTTTTTACTCTATTTGGTGGTGTTATAAGTTGGATGAGTAAGTGATAGGTTGTGTTCACTTTATCCATTATAGAGGTAGATTATATGGTAACAACTCATGCCTATAAAGAATTAATTTGACTTAACAAGTGTGTTCATGTATTGGGTTAAATAATTAGTTACAATTTATTGTGATAATAAGACTATGATCTAACTAGCAAAGACTAAGCATAAATATTTTTATATCACTTTATGAGAGATATGGTCAAGGATGACAAGTTGAAGGTAGAAAAGCTAGAGACTTTTATTAATATTCTAGATGCATTGACCAAATTTGTGAGCACAAGGAAGATTAGATGGTGTTCAAAGTCTATAAGACTCTTGGCCCCTAGTATTCAATTCCATGGTATGTTACCCCTAGCTCTTGAAAGGAATTCAAAAAATGGAAGAATGTTGAGAATTAAGGTGTATCAACCTTTGCAAGTACTTGATTTAATTATGTTATTATTCAATATTTTATTGTAATTACATGTCATATTTTAATTATATTTATTTAATATTTGTGTTCCACCTCAAATGGGCTATTAGAATTTTTTCCAAGCATCTAATATATGTGCTAGTACTTTTTTGATTACTTGTAAGTCACATTAAGGTAGATAAATATACCATATTTAGAGTTCCCTTTTTTTGAGATTCTACAATAATTTATGGCAATATCTTGTGACATGTAATAGCTAAAAATAGGGGGAGTTAACTTGGAAACATGACTAGCCATGATATGATTTATTGAGTGTGTTTTTGATAAGGTAAGAAGCATTTACAGGGTGTTGTACCCTTAACACATAGAGCCACAAGGGCCAAAAAAAATTAAGTCCAAAAAACATAAAAACCAAGCCAAAAAATAAAACATAGACGATGGATCAACAGTAGATAGTCAAAACACAGACAAAACAACAACTAATTGGAATTATCCTAGTTATTTGACAAGAGATAAACAACATAATCCCCAACCCATTCCTCATCATCATCAACAATATTCTCGTCCAATTCATCTTTTATAACCGCAGACAGAGTGTTGGTAACAAAGTGGACCAGCTTAACAGTAAAATGGGTCAAGTCATGGAATCTCTTATCCAACTTATCCATTCTATCATGCACCACATAGTGATCCTCCCCTTCATCAACAACCTTCACAGTATCAACATGCTCCACTTCCAACGGGTGCGAGGACTAGGAAGCCGAGTTCTCTTTTTGCACTTTACTATTATCAGGAATGGTGTGGGGCCCTCAAAAAAACCTCCTCCTCATCTCCAAACACCTCTTCACCCTTTTAATATTTATTTTCAGACTGCTCCTCCTCCGAGTCCAAATCCACCTACCTTTTCTTGTTGTTCTTAGCCAATCTTCTAGACCTTTTGATGATGCTCTCTCCACCAGTCACAACCGTCGCCTCAACTACTGTGTCACACTTAGAATCCTTACCCACCACATTTTTATCTCTGTTGTCCTTCATTAGAGGCTCCATCAAACCCTTTGCATCATCTTTTCCTTTCTTCTTTGAGGTGGGTTTGCCAGCAGTTTTGGCCAGGGTCGACTTGAGATCACAAAGACTAGCCGCAACACTAGTTTGAGCATTTCTCGCATTTCCCTTGAGCTTTTTAGCGGTAGGCTTAGGCTTGTGAGTATCAGTAGCAACCAAATGGGTTTTTTGAATGGGACCTTTAGACTCGGCCAGGGAAATATTTGTAACAGTAAGAGGTTTGATTTCCTCCACACAGACAACAGATGTGGGTTTGGGTGGGCATAACGCAAGATGGAAATGGTAGAGTCTCATAATGAGACCTTGGTGCAATGGCAGGGGAGGGGTATCATCAGGGTTAAGGCCAGCGGCTTCAATGCATTTTTCCACAGATCTCTCTAAATCCTTAAGCAAGAAGAAAGGAAAGCTTAACATAACTTTATGCCTAAGTTGATTTAAAAGAGGGAAATGGTAGAAGAAGAAGGTTTTGTATCTACCTTCAAGAGTCATGTACTTCATAAGGGCTAGGAAGACTTGGTCCCATGGCTGCAGAAGGGCCTCCCACTCGAATCCCGACTGGTTATGGACCGAATTCTCACTCCCCACAAATAACACATTCATGCTATCATTATCCCGGGTCTTGGTATGCTTTAGATACTTCTTACCATTACTCTGTAGCCTCATTGCCTATGCAATCACATCTTCATTCACTTCAAAAGAAATTCTGCCCAGAGTCACCCTACAGTCCTTCCAAGAGTTGGAAAATTGTGCAAATAAATTAGGGTCATGACCCACCAGACTCTCCATCAGGGGAGCCAAACCTCCTTCAACACATATATGCCACACCAATGGATTTTTGCAGAATTCACCATAGTTGTCGGGCTCTGTTCGCACACGATCACCACCCATAATACCTCTCTGCACAAGAAAAAACCAGAGAACCTGTGAGAGTAAAAGGTTAGATAAAACGGTTAGGAGAAGGGTCACCCGCACACAAAGGATTTTTAGCCAAACAGAGAAGTGTTGGTTAAACAAAGCAATGTCCAGGACACACGTGTGAGGAGGTAAATCTCTTAATGCAATCTTGGTGGTATCATTAATGGGAATATTCAAGCGATTGTAGTTAGGTAAGTAGGACATGATAGGAAAGCAAGGTTTTCCAGCCACGTTTTCCTTACACAAAAAGCTAGGTAGGATGGTTGTGGAGCCAGATTTAGTAATAACAAGGAGCCCGAGTTTTAGAAGATGAGATAAAATAGTGAAAAGGATATAGCCAAAAAGGAGTTTTTCGTCATAATGAGTAGTCACATCATTATTTAGATCAAAGGACTTAATGAAAATATGATAGCTTAGCGCAATCCCCAGAAGGAGATAACGTAAGGTACGGCCCTGCCAGGCCTTGATTAGAAAGTACCCACCATACTTCCTCATGATGCTCTTTTTTTCAAAAATAGAATTAACCTCATTTTTCAAATTTTTCCACTTGTAAGCCACCTTATCATTAACACCCATCCACATGGCCCAAAACATGAGTATGTGGACCCCCCATAAAACCCCAAAAATCTCATGTTTAGTTATCATCATATTAAGTAAGGGCTTTGTTCTTTTAAGACTAGACCTTGAATACCTGGTGATAAGTTCCCCAAATTGCACCAGCACTGAGAGAAATTTCAAAGAGTGCCAAAGTTGGCTAAGGCATCAGCCTCTTGATTGCCCTCTCGATAAATGTGGGTAATATTCTTTAAATTTAACTTAGACACAAAAATCCTTATGTCTAATAAGATATCCTTAGTGCTCCACCCTAGTAATCTGCCTAAGTTAACAACATCAATAATGGAATTAGAGTCACCTTCGATGTGAAGGTTATCTATCCCCATAGAAACAACAATTTGTAAGCCCTTGAACAATGCATGAGCTTTCACAATCATAGAATATTGGAAACCTATTCCCCTAGCATAACCAGCCATGAAAATTCCTATGGAATCTCTGATAAAACCTCCTATACTAGCTTTGCCTGGGTTGCCTTTGGCAGCCCCATCAAAATTTATTTTAAACTAACCTCTATCTGAAGGCTTCCAAATAGTGTTACTCCTAGCAAGGGATCTAGAGTTGTCATAGGAGCTTGCATCCAAGTTTTGATGCCAAGCCTTGGCCATTAAAATTTATTTCTCAGTTGGTCCCTTATTCGAAGTTCTCCATTTGAAGAGAGACATGTTTTCCTCAATGACCCAAGAACCTATACCAAAGACCTCCAATGGACACCTCTCAGTATTCCTAAAGATCCTGTTCTTTCTCTCTTTCCATAAGCACCAACATATAATGGGAGGAACCTGGTTCCAAATTTCCCCAAGGGGTGAATGTACTGTCCAAACTAGCTCAATATAAAGGATTTAATATCCTTACACATGGTCCATTGTATGCCCAATCTTTCAATAGCCATTCCCCACACATCAATAGCAAACGGGCAGTATGACAGCAAACGGTCAATAGATTCTTCATTGCATTTACATAAGAAACATCTATTGGGGATTCAGAATCCCCTTTTTCTAAAGTTGTCCTGGGTAAGAATCCTACTGTGACAAGAGGCCCACCAACTGAAGTTAACTTTCAGGATCATATGATGGTTCTGAACCCTCTTCCAAAGGTCAATGGCAACACCCTGATTCATCAGCAGATTGTAAGCCGATTTGAATGAAAAATCACCCTACTTATCATGAGTCCAGAAGAATTCATCCCCCGAGGAGGTTGAGGGAAGTCTAGTAAGTGATAGTAAATCCTACAGAGACTTAGATAGGAGGCATAGTTTAGGGGATAAAGGGTAGCACAAAGCCATAACATTCCACTTCCTAGCACCAAGAGGCCCAATGATATAGTCACTGATGTGGACACCAAAGAACTATTGAGCCAACCTCTTAAGATTTCTAGATTCAGAATTTTCAAGTGGGGTGTCCAATAACCAGGGATCTTCCCAAAATCTGATAATATTACCATTACCAATCTTCCATTTCATCCCACTCTTGAGGAGACCCCACAGGCTACAAATTCTCCTCTAGGCCAAGGAACTCGGAGGATGAACCTCTGGTAGGTAGTTAACTAAAGGTCTATATTGAATATATTTAGTATTCATAATTTTATACAAATCATGTGTATTCCTCAGTTGATCCCAACCAACTTTGGCCATCAAGGCCTTGTTAGTGTAAGACAAAATCCTAATCCCAAGACCACCACAATGTTTAGGCTGGGAGACTTTTTCCTATTTAACCAAAGCAAATTTCTTCTTGTCCTCGGTCTCAGACCAGAGGAAATTTCTTTGAATTTTCTCAAATTTCTCAGCTATATATCTAGGGATATTGAATATAGAAAGGAAGTAAATTGGGATACCTTGAAGAGCAACAAAAAGGAGTTGAAGTTTACCTGCATGGCTAAGGATGGAGCCTTTCCACCCACCCAGTTTTCTTTGGATCCTTTCAAGTACCGAATTCCAAAATTCAGGAGTGACCTCCTTGACAGTGAGGGGGAGACCAAGGTAAACTGAAGGAAGAGAGCCTCTCATACAACCCAACACAATAGTCACCCTAGCTTGTAGGTTAGGAGTATTTTTAAAGAAGTAAATCATAATTTTATTATAGTTAATGCACTGACCAAAGCAAGCAGCATAGTTGTTAAGACAATTTTTCCATTTCCTTGCTTCAATCACAGAGGCTTTCCTAAATAGGAAAGTATCATCCATAAATTGTTGGATCACAATCCGATCTAAAGAATAGGCAGCTTTGATTCCCTTTATAGACCCATTTGACAGTAGATTAGAAAATTTCCTTCTCAACACATCCACAATCATGATAAATAAATAGGGTGAAAGGGGATCACCCTGTCTGATACCTCTCCCGATAGAGAAGAACCCAAAAGGAGCCCCATTAACTAGAACAGAGTACTTGACCGTTGTAACACATTCCATTATGATTTTGACCATGGATTGATCAAAACCAAACTTGATTAAAACTTTAGGGATGAAGTCCCAAATAACCTTATCATAGGCTTTTGATATATCTAATTTAAGGGCCATACCCACATAGTTGCATTTGTCCATAGAATGGAGTAGTTCATGGGTGGTTATTATTGCATCAAGGATATGATGACCAGACACAAAACCTTTTTCAGTGGGACTGATGAGTTTTTCAAGGAGAGGTTCGATGTGGTTCACCCAAATTTTAGAGAGGATTTTGTAAAAGGTATTGTAGAGGCTAATGGGCCGAAAATCAATCATTGATTGAGATCAACAATCTTAGGGATTAAGGCAATGAAACTGTGGTTTATTTTTTTGAGAATCTTACTAGATTTAAAAAATCACGGGCAGCTAAGACAAGGTCCTCACCAACAATCTCCCAAAAGATCTGAAAGAAGACTGGTGGAAAACCATCAGAGTCAGGTGCTTTGAAAGCCCCAATACTGAAAGTAGCCAACCGAACCTCCTCAGGAGTGACAACACTGAGGATCCCAAGGTTATCATTCTGAGTAATAATGGTTGAGAGAGGGTTTAGCAATAGACTATCTAGAGCCGGATTAGGCACCTCAACAGGAGCCGAATAAGCCTTCTGAAAATAATCAACGGCCAAGAGACTGATCTGGGTGGGTGTAGAGATCATCTCCCCCTACTCATTTATCAATTTAGAGATTTGATTCCTTTTCTTAATTTTAATAGATGAAACATGAAAAAAAGAGGTATTCCTATCACCCACTTTCAGCCATTGAATCTTGGACTTTTGTTTCTAGAAAATTTCCTCTTTCCTTAGAATTTTCTCCCGCTCCCTCCGACTCTCTTTTTCCTAGTTGTAAGTAGGCAGACTAACATCCCCCTCCTCCATTTTCTTTTGTATAGTTTTCAACTTTTCCCCGATAACTCTTTTCTTCTAGAAAACATCTCCAAAGACATGTTTGTTCCAGCCTTTCACCATACATTTAATATGTTTAAGTTTGAAAAAGATCCTGAACATGGGAGAGCCACAAATAGGAATGTTCCATCATTCAACAATTTTGTTCTTAAAGTTAGGGTGGAAATTCCACATTATCTCAAACTGGAAAGGGAAATGTCCCACAACAGATAGGTCATTTGAGATCATCAGCAGAGGATTGTGGTCTGACGTCATTCTAGGTAGAGCCCTAAGGTTAGCACTGAGCAGGCCAATCTAGTTACTAGAACAAAGGAATCTATCCAATCTCACTTGTATTAAGTCCTCTCCAAAACGCATGTTGGTCCAAGTAAAGGCTTGGTCAGATAATTCGATGTCGATCAGGCTAGTAGAACTCATGAAGTTAGATAGATCAGTCATGTTGTCAGAGTAATCCACCAAAACACCACTTTTCTCTAAAGGATATAATGGGGAGTTGAAATCCCCAGCCACCATCCAACAAGAGCCATTATTATTTTTAATCCAACCATAAAGAACCTGCCACAAGGAATTCCTAGCATTTCTCTGGTTAGGAGCATAGACATTGATAAGAGACCAAGATCCACCTGGGTAGGAAAAAAAACTCCCACACTACTCCTGTAGCAAAATAGTTCAGAGCCATTTAACCTAGAAGGGTTCCAAAGCAAAAAAAGACCACCTGATGCCCCTTTAGCATCACTATAGGAGTAAGAGGCTCCCAGCCATAAAAACTTAGCAATATTATCAAAATTTGATTTCTTCATCTTGGTTTCTTGTAAAAGTAACACGCTGATCTCATGTTCTAAAACATAGTTCTTTAGAGCTAGCTACTTGTGGGAACTGTCTATCCCACACACATTCCATGACATGACCTTCATTTTTGAAATTTCTTGGAGGACACATCCAATGTCCTTTATTTACCCAAGACAATCTCATTTTTAGTCTCTCTCAACCTAGTATGTCTCTGGCTGGTTCTACCAGGTTTGGAGTCACCTCCCACATCCACCTTTTTCCTCCCTCTTTTCTTTGGAGTTATCCAGTTCTCTTCTTCAAGAACTTTCTCCAGCATCAAGCCCTCTGTATTATCTACAACTTCATCAATAACTCCAGTGCTCTCATCCTCCCAAATTTCACCTTCTTCACCCATAGTCTCACTTGTCCCAACAGAAACCACCTCCAATAGGGGGCCTCCAACTACCTCATCCTCCCCAAAAGCGAGGCTAGAGGATAGAGCATCGACATCCAGAGATTTATCAACAACCTCATTCAAAGTTAGAGTGGCAAGGCTTGAAGTCAGATCTTCCCTAGGAATCACTAACCCACTAAGAGGATCCTCAGAGGAAGGTGAAATAGCCAAACCTAGTGAGGTAAAATTGGTCAGAGAAACACCTTCCTTTAGCAGCTCATTTTCCACAGGAGGTCGAGAACTTACAGTAGAAACTCTCGAGTTAGACTCTCGATTAAATGAGGATTTACATTCAGAGACAAGGTGGCCAACTTTAGCACACTTTTGATAATAAACAACAACATTTTCATAGCACACTGGTTGGACCCAGTTGCCAAACTTAGAACACAGCTTCACAGAGTTAGGAAGTGTCTTGTTGACACTAATATTCACACAAAAGTAGGCACAGACTAACCTGGATTTTGATCTGGTGATGGAATCAAAAGTAATAAATTTCCCCAAGGAGTCCCCAATGCTCTTGAAGATGGATTCATCCTAGTATTTTAAGGGAAAGCTAGGAAGATGAACCTAGATTGGTGCCGATTTATTTAGGTCCACAGCAGGGTCAAATCTCGGCTTCCAACAACATAATACCAAATTGTGCTTTCCATACACCCAAGGCCCAGAAGAGAGGACCGCCACCAAGTCATCCAAAGTTGTAAACTTGAATAGGAAGAGACCACCCTACATTGCACAAATCTCCACGCTTCCTTTGAGGTTCCATTTAGCAAAAACCCACTTTCAGACCATGTCTATAGAAGGACGGAAGGAGAGAAACCGACCCACAACCACGTTCTCCATGGAGGAGAGAATCCTATCACTGAAAAAATTAGGAATACTGAAATCCATCCTAGAAGCTTTGAATTCCTCTTCAAGAGGAGGTAAAGGGTTTGAACTCTATTTGCCATTGGTCAGCACATCCTTCCACCCCAAGGTTTCTAGAAGAATCTCCACCACCGACACTTTCTCACTAGATAAGACCAGAATCACGAGTGACTTTGAAAGACCCAAAATCAAAGGCGCAAACCCTCCAACAGTGGCTCCTGAGGGACACAAGTCCACATGTGACAAGGTGAGACTCGAGTCAAGAGGGGAAAAAGGGGGACGGTGGGGTATCCCCAGGGCAGAATCCACCATGCGCGCAGGATGTTAAACCAAGTTACAAATAATTTATTGATTAACTATTTTTAGCAAGTGAGATGGAATCTTCATGAATGGCATTGGAAAGTGTGCTCAATTCTAGCATCACCATTAGGAACATTTGTAACATGCTTTTGAAAACCATTTATAGTTTTATATCTTGCTCATTGGTCTATAAATTGGTATTGAAAAAGTGGTTTTATATGAGATATTTGTAGATACACATTTGCTATTGAAATGATACTAAAATCCTTTGGAGTTTATTATTGGTGAATACTCTATAAAGAATTGCATTACAAGTGTATTGCAATCCTCTTAAAATTTGATAATTTACATTGTGCAAGTTTTTGGAGTTTGGGTGTTTCTTCCTAAAATGGTTTTCCTCATATGTAAATCATCATGTCATGGTTTAATTTGTTTATATATTTAAGTTTATATATCTCTACTTTTTTGTAATAAATTTGGATTTATTTTTAAATTTTTTGTGCATCACTCCCTTCAAGATTAGAGTAGGAATTTATTTTCAAAAACCTTGCTTCCTTACACATATATGTACATTATTACATTTATGGATGTTTCCCTTTTCCTTGTTATGTCTCATTGGTGTTTCTATAGGTCAATTATATGTGTCACATTTAGCTTGCAATAACTTTATCCTTTTCAATCCTATTGGGGGTGTGTTCCTTTGTGTTGTCAACCTTTGAAACGCTTGTGGGTTTTCACCATTGCCTTTTATAGTCACCTAAATTTGATCATTTACATTTGATCAATTTTATCCCAATTCTTCTTATTAATTAAATAGTGTTATTATTATTTAATTAGTACTCCAATAATAATCTCACTAACCAATTCCTCATCCAAAAATCATTTATTTATCTCTCCTAAAGTCTAACACATGGTAAATAATTATCCCTTATTTACTTAGCATAATGTCCCCTTTCCTCCAAAAATTAAATAAATAATTTTATTTATTTAATTTTCCATTTTAGGCATTCTCCATAATCATCTTTTAATCTCAAATTATCCTTAATCTCCAAGTAATCAAATACACATGGCTTAATTAATTATTTAATCAAGTGAGGATTTGACCACTCCAAATCCCCACAAAATCTATATGTCCTCTCAAGTACCCTCAAGGTATGGGTTAACCTTAAATTCCCTAATTTTTAATTATACCATGTACTTTTGAAGCATGGGCATATCTTCCTTTTTTCATAAAAGGGAATTTTAAGTTCCCCTTTGTACCCACAAGCATGAATAGTGACAAAATCTATCTTTAAGGGGAACCTTCCATGGTACTTGGAGGTACCTCTAAATACCCTATCCAAATCCCATCCACCCACTAACTCCCATGCTCAATCTCATTCATTGATCATCCACTAACCTTGGAGTCTCCACTCTCATCCAACCACCATCTGTCACTTGTCACCCTCTCCTTGATCGAGATATTTCAATCAATCTTAGCCCTTGATCTCTCAATTTAATCCTAGCCTTCCATCAACTATGCTAAGAATCTATAAATACAACACAATCCAAGCCATTTAGACAACTTTGAATGCAATGTTATACCAAAAAATTATAAGCACACATACAATATCCAAAGGAAAAACCACTTAATTGTGCAAATAAGGAATATTAACATGGATTATATTGTATAATTTATGTTTTAATATATTTGTTAATTTCTAATCTAAGCGTTTGTAGCTAATTGTGTGGTTCAATTTAGTGCTTTAAGTTGTTCATCTTGTAGCAAAATTTACCTATGCACAACTTCCATTAGGCTACCCTTTCAAGCTTTCAACTTAGTGGGATTGGTTTGGCTATGTCCTAGCAACACCACATATTTCCAACAAAGCCCTTACATTCCATATGGGCAGCTATATTCACTTGTTTACTAAATTCAAAACACCTCATGCTATTTTATATGTAACATTTTGTAGCCTCTAAAATCTTTTCATATAATTTATCGTTTTGATATTATTTTTTTCCATTGTCAATAGAGCCACAAAGAAGAGAATTAGATTTATCACCTCAAGGGATCCTAGGAATAATACCTTATGAAATAAATGTGATCTTCGTAATCAATTATTAATATGGCTAAACTATAAATCTCTGTAATATTTGCAAATTTATTTTATAAAGTTGTTGAGCTTTTGAATTGAAAAAACACTATCAAATTCATATGGTGCAAAACTTGAAGGGAATCCTCTCCAATGCAAATGTAGCTTAACACTCTATTTTTAAAAACCTACCACTACTATATGTACACTTTCATGGAAAGGAAAAAATGCTTAAGAGAAACTTCACATTGATGGGGAGATGAGATTAGTGGGTAAAAGTATAAATCTATGTCACACTATTGACCAACTTTTTATCACAAGTGAATTTAAGTATTTCCAACTAAAAACCAATTTTGGTGAAACATGTGGTCTAAATATATTCATTCTAGTGAAGTTAGATATGGGCCACAACTTTTCCAATTGAAAGAGTTCACGAAATGTATGTTTTGCATCACTTTGGGGCCAATTTATTGAAAAATGATGTTTCAACAACTCCCACTCTTATGTAAATAACATTTTTTAAATATATAAAAATATTTTTTTATAGATCTATAAGTAATGTTTATAAAAATATATTTTTGTAATAATTTAATAATTTTTTATTGTTATAAAGTAGGTCATCAATATCAAAATATAAGGTAGATTGTCTTGTAAAAAAAATAATAAAATTTATTTTAAAAATTATTAAAATATGATGCACTAGAGAAAAGATTATATGTCAAGATGATATATGTGTGTGTATGTATATATGTATATATGTGTGTGTGCGCGCGCGCGTATGCATATATG
Organism: Sequoiadendron giganteum; assembly: GCA_007115665.2. NCBI lineage: Eukaryota > Viridiplantae > Streptophyta > Pinopsida > Cupressales > Cupressaceae > Sequoiadendron > Sequoiadendron giganteum. The sequence continues at coordinate 489,780,425 of CM021107.1, forward strand.
CATATATGTGTATGTGTATATGTATATATATGTGTGTATATATGTTTATATATGTATATATGTACATGTGTATATATATGTATATATACACATATATACATATGTATATATATGTATATATACACATATATACATATGTATATATAATTTTGGATAAATAGTTAAGATTGTTAGTGTAAATAGTTTCTTTACATATCTAGTTAGGATATCACCTTTATAAGATTGACTTATTCACACTTAGCTTAAGTTGACTTAGGTATTTCAAGCTTTTGTCTCACCTCATAGCATTGAGACATGTGTCCTCGACGTCATTTGTGACACCTAATTCTTGTATATTTGACACTTTCTCACATACTTGTTAAGTGAGCTCACAAGTGTTCCATATTTGGATGGGTAGTCAGTATTTGTCTCTTACCTTCTCACCCTCTTGTCCTTTCCTATATAAAAAAATCATCATTGTATTTACACACTCTTCATATTTGTTGTACCCCAAATTAAAAAAAATTCTACACTTAGGCATTTTGAAGAAATGAGTCAAAATATTGTTAAATCTTTTTTAAAAGTTCAAAATTGGGGTTTGTATGTCTTGCATGGGGGATCAAAAACTTGAAATTTTCAAATCTGACAATCTGGGTCGGCTCAAAACAATCAAACCAACAATACCCAGATTTCAGTTTTTCAACCCTAAATTTTAGGAAACTTTCTATTATTAGCAATTTTCTAAAAATAGAAACTTTTTATGGGTTTCTTTAGAAATGGATACTTGTAAAATTTTCTAAAAATATAAATTTTGGCTTCTAGGGTTGAGACTAATTTTGATTGGCTCAAAATACTTCCTCATCAGGCTGGTACAGTCAGAATCACGAAAAGATCAGTTTTGCCCTAATGGGTCTATTTCACTCTTTCATAAGCTCTTTTTGGAGAACCAAGCTCATCAATGGAGGATAGTCGGCTACCAGATGTCAAAATCAAATGTTCAAGCATCAAGCAGAAGCTATCAATGATGAACATGCGCAAAAAATGGAGAAAGGAGAGAATAATTTGAAAAAGTTGAAAAATGCTAAAATTTGGCTAACTCTGGTGAATCTAGGCACCTCCAGTCAAGAAGGGCGCCCATACTCCCATGCCTTAGAAAAAAATTGTATCTGACAGTCAAGGCCAAGGCAAACACGTCAAACGAGGAAAGAAATTTGAAAATCTCAAAAAAAAATCTGTCTGCCAGCCATGGGCGCCCCTGAAGAGAATAGGCACCCAATTTTTCAAGGTACTAGATGATGGAATCAGAGTCGGAGCTCCCAAGAAATATTGTTCAGATTCATCCCAGCTTAGTAGAGAGTCTGACAGCACAGTCATCTGATCATGCAATCATCCGGAATCCGAGATTGAACAGAGGAGTTTCAAGCTAGAGATAGAATGCAACTCTGAAGGTAAAAAAGCAAATAAATTGGCTAAGTCTTATGAACATGGGCGCTCCTGGAGAAGAAGGGCGCCCAAGATTTTAAGAGGTTTAATGATGAAATTTGTAGAAGATGCCTCTAACGTAGCTCCTTCAGACTTGATCAAGTTGTCCAACGCAATCATCAACACGTTTGTTAGAGCAGCCAATCATCAGATGTCGCGAGCTGAATAGGAGGAAAAAGTGAATGGAACGATAAACGTCAAAAGAAACAGTGAAAAACTTAGAATAAAAACTATCTTTGGAGGAGATGGGTGCCCCTGAAGGAGAAGGGTGCCTAGGGTTTAGAGCCCTTAAATGTTAGTTTTCAGAGATGAAGTATCTAGGAGACCCCTTCTAGAATCTTCTTAGCTATCTAGTGAACCTGACAGCCAGTCAATCTGATCAGTACAATGCCCAGAATCATGAATTCATCTGAGGGTCAAAAGACAAGAATATTTGAAGATCATAAAAATGGCTAACACTTGAGAAAGTGAGTGCCCCTGGAGGAGATAGGCACCCGCCAATTTGAAGGGTCAAACAATTTTTTTGTCAGAAGATGTCTCCAGAACAATGTCGTCAGATTCGATCGAGCTTCGTGATGAAACTTTCAGTTTATCCATCAAATCAATCTGGAAGCCGAGAGACAGGATGAAACTAAGGTTGAAAATTGAAGAGAAGTTGAAAATAGTGAAAAATTGGTTAAGTTTGGAGAGATTGGGCACCTCACCTCAAGAAGGGCGCCCAACTTGCAATGGCTTAGTGATTTTTTTTGAAAATTTCAAAATCTTGAGAGAAGAAAAGAAAAACGCCTAAGTTCATTGCATGGACTAAATTTAGGGTTTCAAGGATTAGGGTTTTAGAGGTTGTTTCTCAAGACAA